>CAWUFW010019176.1:0-195377 GCA_963921515.1 Calotriton arnoldi
CCACTGGTGCATTGAAACTAGGGCCCTGAAAGGGATGACCTTAACCCTGATGATGTTGCTCCAAAACACTTATGGTTTCTGTTTGTGATGTCTATACAATCCTGAACTGTGGAGGCGGGTATGAACCTAATGAGGACAAAGTAAGAGGAAGGAAGGGGAGAATCCTGTATGCACAATGTTGCTTGACCCCCCACCTCGAGTCCACCTCGTAGACGCACCATTGTGAGAAGTTGGCTCTGGCATATGCTGTCCACTAATTATAGTGGGCACCTTGCACCAGTCCAAACAACCCCTTATTGGAGATAGGTTAAAGACAACCTTATTGAAAGCTATCCTAGTGGTAGCTATGGAGAGCAGCCTTCAGGCTAAGTCTTGAAGGAATGTAAAGCAGCTTGTTTTACCAGTCTATAATCTCTTGAGTGACCAAATGAAAGAGCACCACACCAGGTATATATTCAAAATATATGTATTTATTACTAAACACACCCTCTAGTCTCTTTATGAGGCTAGAGTTCGAAGTACATAAGTTATAAGATCTTAAATCACAGTAATAGCACAAATACACGTTTGGGCCCTAGGGGCGTACCAAACCATATACCAATAAAGTGGTATGCGAACCACGACTGAACTAGACACTAGGCCTAGAGCCTCTAGAAGTGCTTGGACCACAAGGAACCACCCAAGGTAGTGACACAGGGGACCCACGGGAGACGCGTGCAGTGTAAATACACAACCGCGATACGCCGTTAACTTCTATGGAGAAAGTCGGGATCGGGAAAATAGAGGAAAGGGACACTTAAAAGAGGACTAGGACAAAACCCTTTGAGATCTAGGACTTTGAAGAGTCTCTACCCACGGGAGCACCGGAGTACTCGTGTTACCTCACCCAGGGAAGCCGGGTGCATAGGTGCCTTTCGGGGTCGGGTTTCGTCGTCGATTCGAATGGCGATCTGCTGCAAAGTGCTGCTGGCGGCCAAGAGAAAAGTGTCCGGGTGGATCCAAGAGTGGATCGGAGTTCTGGTGAACCTGAAAGCAGAGGGGACAGAGTCTGGGTCACTAGCCAGTGACCAGGAAGGCGATGGACAGATGCCCACCGATGTCGAGTGCTTCAGGTGCGTTGACGGTCGTCTTGACTCTTCAGCCACGAGGTCCGGGAGGCGTTGTCGGCGACCAGGAGCAGGATTCGGGCTGGTACTCGATGTCTGTCGAGTGCTGAGGTGTCGGCGACCGGATTGGACCCAACAAGCCTTGGCAACGGCAAGTCTCGAGTAAGATGTAGATCGTCGATGGTGCAGACCAGCAAGGTCTGTGGAACTCACCCAGCAAGGGTAAGTGAGGGCAGGCCTGGAGCAACCAGGATGCCAAGTAAGAAAAGGATTGGCCTTCGTTAAGGGCTACTAGCCAACGGGCTAGCGACCGCGAAGGAGCCTCGTGACGCCGCACGTGGAGCTGGCTTACAGGACACTCGTGGAGTGGGGGCCAGTGATCTTCGGTGCAGGTGGTGCTGGAGGCTAGGGCTACTCGGAGCCCAAAGCACGACTTCTTGGGAGACCCAGAAGATGATGCACTTGCAAATGTGCTCGGTGTCCAGGGGTCACGGTCTCAAGTCACCCACGATAGCCACGGGCCTCAGCTTTGCTGGGGACTCAGGGTAGCCTCGGGAAGTCTGAGAATCCACCTCTGGTGATGCGATGACTTCGGCGTCCGACGGGAGCTTCAGAAATGCGAACCGGACAGATGCTTCTTTGGTGCCTGCCAAGCAGGGGAGTCACTCCTTGACCCCAAGGGAGATTCTTCAGTCCTCTAATCGTGTAGTAGAGCGTCGAAGGTCCAGGATTCAGTTTCAGAGTTTCGTCCAGGTATAATCTAAAGTCCTAAGGACTGGGTTCCTACCTTTATTCTAAAAATAGGGGTTGGACTACTCTGTGGCCCCACCTATGGGTGGGTCAGGGCAGAGGGGTGGCTACACCCTTTCCCTTTGTCCAGTTCGCGCCAAAGCAGGGGCTGCAAGCCCCTGATCCGGTTTGAACTGGGGTATGCACAGGGACACCAAATGTGCCCCCAGTGCAGGACTTCAAAGCACCCGAAAGTGCTCCCGCCCAGCCCCAATACACATTATCCTGTCTGGGGAGGTGGTCACACCTCCCTGGGACAGGAAACCTATTGTCCAGGCCTCCCCTGCCGGAGTTTCGTCCAGCAGCAGGAGGCCAGACTCGTGTCTGTGGCAGCAGCATCCATTTTGTGATGCCAGGGCTCTGGAAAGAAGTTACCGGACTCGTCAGAGTTAACATGTCTTTCCTCTAGAAGGGTGGAATGCTACCCCCGCCGCCAGGATTGGCGGGGGGTAGTATTCCAAGATGTTTGACACCAAACACGACATGTTTAGGTGCAGCCATTCCAAAGTTAGCATTTTACCGCGAGGATATAATGCGCTTAAGAGTATATGGTCAGGCTGCACTACAAACAGCATCAGAGATGGTCTCCGAACGCTGCAGAGGGGCCCTGCTCATGCAGGGGCACCCTCTCACATAGGAACCATGCACTCTGCCTTTAGGATTGATAAGGCCTGCCTTAGGAGTGACTTATAGGTTTCTATGTGTGTATGTATTTCGTGATATAGGTAACCTATATCACAGTAAGGGGTGCATGCACCACCTTACCCAGGCTGCAGTAGCAGACCTGTGGTGTCAGTTTGGATGGCCTTCCAGGGGTGGCATAATACATGCTGCAGCCCCTGGCAGGCCTCTGAGGTACCTATGCCCTTGGTACATAGTATACCATATACTAGGGACTTATAAGGGCACTCCAGATCCCAATCAGTGATGTGCCTAAGGCACATGGAAACCATTTTAGAGAGGAAGCAGCTAGGCTGGGGTTCTGATTAGCAGGGCCCCAGCCAGACTAATGTCGAAAAACAGTGAAGCATCAGCAAAAAGTGGGGGTACCCATGTGAAGCAGATCCTACTCTCCTACACAACCCCCCCAAACGTAGGGACATTAAACTAACCTTGCCCAGTTAAGTCTTCATGTTCTAAGTGGAAATACCTAGAGAGTCCATCTGCATTCGCATGGTTACTCCCAGGCCTATGTTCCACTGTAAAGTCCATCCCCTGTAGGGAAATGGACCACCTAAGCAGTTTGGGGTTTTCACCCTTCATTTGTTTTAGCCATAAGAGGGGCTTATGGTCTGTCTGAACCAGGAAGTGTGTACCAAACAAGTATGGCCTCAACTTCTTCAGAGCCCAGACCACAGCAAAGGCCTCCTCTCTATGGCTGACCAACGTTTCTCTCTAGGGGTCAGCCTTCTGCTAATAAAAGCTACTGGCTGATCCTGACCTTCTTCATTCAATTGTGACAGTACAGCCCCTACCCCCAATTCAGATGCATCAGTTTGAACAATGAACTTCTTGGAGTAATCAGGACTCTGCAGAATTGGAGCAGTGCACATGGCCTGCTTGAGGTCATCAAATGCCTTTTGACAGCTAACTGTCCACTGAACCTTTTGGGCATTTTCTTAGAAGTTAAGTCATTCAAGGGTGTCACTATTGATCCATACCCCTTGACAAATCTCCTATAGTACCCAGTCAGGCCTAAGAAGGCTCTCACCTGAGTCTGGGTAGTGGGAGCAGTCCAGTCCATGATGGTCTGGATCTTGCTCTGCAAAGGTTGAACCTGGCCTCCACCCACAAGGTGGCCCAGGTACACAACCTGACTCTGCCCTATCTGGCACTTAGTGGCCTTGATAGTCAGGCCTGCCTTTGCAGGGCCTGTAAAACATTCCTGAGGTGGACCAGGTGATCCTCCCAGGTGGAGCTAAAGACAGCAATATCATCTAGATAAGCTGCACTATAGGCTTCCAGTCCTGTGAGAACTGTGTTCACCAACCTCTGAAAGTGGCAGGTGCATTCTTCAGACCAAAGGGCATTACCACAAATTGATAATGCCCACTAGGGGTTGAGAATGCTGTCTTGGGCTTTGCAGTATCAGCTAGTCTGATCTGCCAGTAGCCAGCTGTTAGGTCAAATGTGCTGAGATATTTGGCAGAGGCCAAAGTATCTATGAGCTCATCTGCCCTGGGTATTGGATGGGCATCAGTCCTAGTGACTGCATTGAGACCCCTGTAGTCTACACAAAACCTCATCTCTCTTTTTCCACCACTGGTGTGAGGTTTCGGTACTAGGACTACTGGACTAGCCCAAGGGCTATCTGAGGGTTCAATTACTCCCAATTCCAACATTTTCTGGACTTCAGTCCTGATACAGTCCCTGACATGGTCAGGTTGCCTATAAATCTTGTTTTTAATAGGCAGACTGTCCCCAGTGTCCACTTCATGAGTGCACCAGGTGGTCTGACTGGGTGTCAGTGAAAACATATGTCTAAACTGATTGAGGACTTGCCTGCAATCAGTTTGTTGCTGGGTAGTGAGGCTGCCTGCCAAGGCTACACCATCAACTGACCCATCGTCAGGGTTCTGTGAGAGCAGGTCAGGGAGTGGGTCACTCTCTTCCTCCTGCCCTTCATCAGTAGCCATGAGCAAGCCCATGTCTGCCCTGTCCACATATGGTTTTAACCTGTTGACATGGAGAACCCTGTGGGGACTCCTGGGTGTTCCTAGGTCCACTAAATAAGTGACCTCACCCTTCTGCTCAACAATAGTGTGGGGTCCACTCCATTTATCTTGGAGAGCTGCTGGGGCCACTGGCTCCAACACTCCACACCTTCTGTCCTGGCTGGTAAACAGTCAGAACAGCTCTTTGGTCATGCCAGGCCTTCTGAAGTTCCTGGCTAGCCTCAAGGTTTTTGGTTGCCTTTTCATGTACTCAGCCATCCTGGAGCGGAGACCAAGTACATAGTCCACTATATCTTGCTTTGGGGGCTTGAGAGGTAACTCCCATCCTTCCTTCACCAAGCACAGTGGACCCTCACAGGGTGGCCAAACAGAAGTTCAAAAGGGCTGTAACCAACCCCCTTCTGAGGCACCTCCCTATATGCGAATAAAAGGCAGGGCAAGAGTATGTCCCATCTACGCCTAAGCTTTTCTGGGAGCCCTTTAATCATGCCCTTCAAGGTTTTGTTGAATCTCTCAACTAAACCATTGCATTGTGGGTGATAGGGTGTGGTGAACTTATAAGTCACTCCACACTCCTTCCACATTGCTTTTAAGTACCCAGACATGAAGTTAGCACCCCTGTCTGATACTACCTCCTTAGGAAAGCCCACTCTTGAGAAGATTCCCAGGAGGGCCCTTGCCACCACAGGTGCTGTAGTGGTCCTGAGGGGAATAGCTTCTGGGTACCTGGTGGCATGATCCACTACCACCAGGATAAACCTGTGCCCAGAGGCTGTTTGGGGATCCATGGGACCAACAATGTCAATCCCTACCCTCTCAAAGGGCACCCCCACCACAGGTAGTGGTATCAGGGGGCCTTTGTAGTGCCACCTGCTTTGCCACTGGCTTGGCAGGTTACACAGGAGCGACAAAACTCCTTACTGTCTTCAGACATGTGGGGCCAGTGAAAGTGAGGGACAATTCTGTCCCAAGTCTTGTTCTGGCCCAGGTGACCTGCTAAGGGAATATCATGGGCTAGGGTCAATAGGAAGCCCCTGAACTTCAAAGGTATTACCAACCTCCTGGTAGCACCAGGCTTGGGGTCTCTACTCTCTGAGTACAGGAGTCCATCATCCCAATACACTGTATGGGGACCACTAGCTTTCCCAGCAGCCTCAGCAGCAGCTTGCTGTCTGAGGGGTTCAAGGGAGGGGCAGCTCTGCTGCTCCTGGCTCAGATCTGCCCTAGAAGGTCCCCCTGTCCCCAAGAACTCAACCTGGTCAGGTTCAAGTTCCTCTGGGACAGTTCCTTCTTCAGGGCTGAGATCATCCCCCTCAAGGGACTGATCTTCCTCCTGAGCCAAGGGGGAAGGCACTGCCTTAACCCTACTACTCCTCCTCTTGGAAGGCACTTGGTCCATTCTTCCAGAATCCAAGGCCTGTTCAGTGCTAGACATTTTGGCTTGTGACCTGGTCACAGCAAACACATCTGCAGGGATCCCCAGCATTTCTGCATGGGTCCTGAGCTCCACTTCTGCCCAAGCAGAAGTCTCTAAGTCATTGCCAAGCAAGCATTCGACTGGTAGGTTTGCACTTACCACAACCTTCTTAAGGCCAGTTACCCCTCCCCAGGAGAAGTTAACAACTGCCAGAGTATGGTCTGTTCTGACATTGCTAGCATTGGTCACTTGGTACATCTCACCAAGCATAACTTGCCCAGGTAGCACAAGGTCTTGTGTCACCATTGTGACACTTGCCCCTGTGTCCCTAAATGCCAAAGCCTCACGTCCATTGATTAAAGGCTGTTGTCTGTACTTGCCCAGATTACTGGGACTCACAGTGGAGGTCACATCCATGCCTCCATCACAGACTAACACAGCCTGAGTCAGTTCTCTGACTAAGTCAGAGCCCAACTCAGTTCCCAGGGTGAACCCTACTAAACCCTTTGCTGGAGCACTTCCACCAACTGTACTAGGGGGAACAGGTGCCTTAGGGGCATTGGTGGGTGCTGGACTGGAGTCTTTGGACTTGGTGCAATCACTGGTCCAGTGGGTCTTTTGCTTACAGACCTTGCACCATGGTTTTCTTTGGCCTTTACCTTTGGTAGACTGGGAATCCCCACCAGAAGAAGATTTTTGGGGGCCTGATGAAGACTTTTGATCTTTACCCTTCTCCCCACCCTTGTCAGAGTTCTTAGCATCTTGCTTCTTGGTTTCCCCACCTTGGTTCTGTACCTTCTGCTTCACCCTGGTTCTGACCCATTTGTCTGCCTTCTTTCCCAATTCTTGGGGAGAGGTCAGATCAGAGTCTACCAGGTATTGATGCAACAGCTGATTTTGACAGTTATTAAGAATCTGCTCCCTCATTATCAGATTATACAATCCTGAGAAGTCACACACCTTACTGCCCATCAACCAGCCTTCCAGAGCCTTGGCAGAACAATCCACATAGTCTACCCAGTCTTGAGTCTGTGCTTTTGGGTGTCTCTGAACTTCAACCTGTACTGTTCAGTGGTTAGGCCAAACCCATCAATAAGAGCACTCTTCAAGACCTTGTAATTGTCAGCATCCTCCTCTCTAACAGTGAGGAGCTTATCTCTACCTTTGTCAGCAAAGGAGAGCCACAAGATTGCTGCCCACTGCTCCTGAGGGACCTTCTGTACTTTACAGGCCCTCTCTAAAGCAGTTATCCATTTGTGGATATCATCCCCACTCTGGTAGGGAGGGACAATCTTGCTCAGGTTCCTATGGTCATAGGACCTTTCCCTGTCTCTAGGGACATGGCTGCCACCATGGGACTCTAGTCCCAACTTTCTTCTCTCTCTAAGGAGATCTAGGGATTCTCTATCTAAAGCTAATTGCTTTTTTCTGAGTTCCAGCTGAGTTTCCTCATACTGGACTAGCCTCTTTCTTCTCTCATGAGAGGATTCTCTCCTATGAGATGAGACAGAGCTCCCTATAGAGGTGCCAGAGTGGTTAGACTCCTGAGAAGGAGACCTAGACCTTCTGGGCACACTCTTAATCCTTCCTGGGGGACAAAGAGGGCATCATTTTGATCATCCTCCTCATCATCCACAGGAGGGATTTGGTTTTCCAGGTCAGGGTCATTGTCACCCTCCTGGCCAGTTTCAGAGGGGGGCTGGGGGTACTGGTACCCCTAGCGTCCTCCTCTTCTCCTGCCCCACCCTCAGCTCCTACCCCTTCAGTCCCTACAGGCTTACTAAGGTCATAAGCCACCAACAACTCCTTGAGGTGTTGGGTGGTGGGGCTTTGGCCTGTCCTTATTTTTCTCAAGTTACATAAAGCTCTCAATTCCAAGAATGGGAGTGTATCATACTTGGAGGGTGGAAGCTCAATGGCTTCCTGCAAGGATTCTTTGGATCCTGCCCTTAAAGACATTACTAGTGTGGTGTGGTGTATGCACTACCTACTCTAGTGTGGCCTACTAAACTCTCTTGAGTTGTAGAAAGGGTTGTGCTATCCCTTAACACACAACTCTAAGTTCAGTAGAACTTACTGTTATTCTAAGCTTAAATTATATGTACCTTAGGTACCTTTAGTGGTTTTCAGTTGATCAATTCAATTGAGATTATCTGGTAAAACAATAGCAAGCTGGAATCCCACACGCTGCACACCAATGTGAGAAGTTGGCCTGGCATATGCTGTCCACTAATTATAGTGGGCACCTTGCACCAGTCCAAACAACCCCTTATTGGAGATAGGTTAAAGACAACCTTATTGAAAGCTATCCTAGTGGTAGCTATGGAGAGCAGCCTTCAGGCTAAGTCTTGAAGGAATGTAAAGCAGCTTGTTTTACCAGTCTATAATCTCTTGAGTGACCAAATGAAAGAGCACCACACCAGGTATATATTCAAAATATATGTATTTATTACTAAACACACCCCTCTAGTCTCTTTATGAGGCTAGAGTTCGAAGTACATAAGTTATAAGATCTTAAATCACAGTAATAGCACAAATACACGTTTGGGCCCTAGGGGCGTACCAAACCATATACCAATAAAGTGGTATGCGAACCACGACTGAACTAGACACTAGGCCTAGAGCCTCTAGAAGTGCTTGGACCACAAGGAACCACCCAAGGTAGTGACACAGGGGACCCACGGGAGACGCGTGCAGTGTAAATACACAACCGCGATACGCCGTTAACTTCTATGGAGAAAGTCGGGATCGGGAAAATAGAGGAAAGGGACACTTAAAAGAGGACTAGGACAAAACCCTTTGAGATCTAGGACTTTGAAGAGTCTCTACCCACGGGAGCACCGGAGTACTCGTGTTACCTCACCCAGGGAAGCCGGGTGCATAGCTGCCTTTCGGGGTCGGGTTTCGTCGTCGATTCGAATGGCGATCTGCTGCAAAGTGCTGCTGGCGGCCAAGAGAAAAGTGTCCGGGTGGATCCAAGAGTGGATCGGAGTTCTGGTGAACCTGAAAGCAGAGGGGACAGAGTCTGGGTCACTAGCCAGTGACCAGGAAGGCGATGGACAGATGCCCACCGATGTCGAGTGCTTCAGGTGCGTTGACGGTCGTCTTGACTCTTCAGCCACGAGGTCCGGGAGGCGTTGTCGGCGACCAGGAGCAGGATTCGGGCTGGTGCTCGATGTCTGTCGAGTGCTGAGGTGTCGGCGACCGGATTGGACCCAACAAGCCTTGGCAACGGCAAGTCTCGAGTAAGATGTAGATCATCGATGGTACAGACCAGCAAGGTCTGTGGAACTCACCCAGCAAGGGTAAGTGAGGGCAGGCCTGGAGCAACCAGGATGCCAAGTAAAGAAAAGATTGGCCTTCGTTAAGGGCTACTAGCCAATGGGCTAGCGACCGCGAAGGAGCCTCGTGACGCCGCACGTGGAGCTGGCTTACAGGACACTCGTGGAGTGGGGGCCAGTGATCTTCGGTGCAGGTGGTGCTGGAGGCTAGGGCTACTCGGAGCCCAAAGCACGACTTCTTGGGAGACCCAGAAGATGGTGCACTTGCAAATGTGCTCGGTGTCCAGGGGTCACGGTCTCAAGTCACCCACGATAGCCACGGGCCTCAGCTTTGCTGGGGACTCAGGGTAGCCTCGGCGAAGTCTGAGAATCCACCTCTGGTGATGCGATGACTTCGGCGTCCGAAGGGAGCTTCAGTAATGCGAACCGGACAGATGCTTCTTTGGTGCCTGCCAAGCAGGGGAGTCACTCCTTGACCCCAAGGGAGATTCTTCAGTCCTCTAATCGTGAGTAGAGCGTCGAAGGTCCAGGATTCAGTTTCAGAGTTTCGTCCAGGTATAATCTAAAGTCCTAAGGACTGGGTTCCTACCTTTATTCTAAAAATAGGGGTTGGACTACTCTGTGGCCCCACCTATGGGTGGGTCAGGGCAGAGGGGTGGCTACACCCCTTTCCCTTTGTCCAGTTCGCGCCAAAGCAGGGGCTGCAAGCCCCTGATCCGGTTTGAACTGGGGTATGCACAGGGACACCAAATGTGCCCCCAGTGCAGGACTTCAAAGCACCCGAAAGTGCTCCCGCCCAGCCCCAATACACATTATCCTGTCTGGGGAGGTGGTCACACCTCCCTGGGACAGGAAACCTATTGTCCAGGCCTCCCCTGCCGGAGTTTCGTCCAGCAGCAGGAGGCCAGACTCGTGTCTGTGGCAGCAGCATCCATTTTGTGATGCCAGGGCTCTGGAAAGAAGTTACCGGACTCGTCAGAGTTAACATGTCTTTCCCTCTAGAAGGGTGGAATGCTACTCCCGCCGCCAGGATTGGCGGGGGGGTAGTATTCCAAGATGTTTGACACCAAACACGACATGTTTAGGTGCAGCCATTCCAAAGTTAGCATTTTACCGCAAGGATATAATGCGCTTAAGAGTATATGGTCAGGCTGCACTACAAACAGCATCAGAGATGGTCTCCGAACGCTGCAGAGGGGCCCTGCTCATGCAGGGGCACCCTCTCACATAGGAACCATGCACTCTGCCTTTAGGATTGATAAGGCATGCCTTAGGAGTGACTTATAGGTTTCTATGTGTGTATGTATTTCGTGATATAGGTAACCTATATCACAGTAAGGGGTGCATGCACCACCTTACCCAGGCTGCAGTAGCAGACCTGTGGTGTCAGTTTGGATGGCCTTCCAGGGGTGGCATAATACATGCTGCAGCCCCTGGCAGGCCTCTGAGGTACCTATGCCCTTGGTACATAGTATACCATATACTAGGGACTTATAAGGGCACTCCAGATCCCAATCAGAGATGTGCCTAAGGCACATGGAAACCATTTTAGAGAGGAAGCAGCTAGGCTGGGGTTCTGATTAGCAGGGCCCCAGCCAGACTAATGTCGAAAAACAGTGAAGCATCAGCAAAAAGTTGGGGTACCCATGTGAAGCAGATCCTACTCTCCTACAACCATGCCCAGCCCGGTTTCCAAGTGTACCAGCTAGCTATATGTGTGACCCAGATGTGGGACTGTCACGTCTGTGCCCCTATATAGGCGCAATCAGGAAGGCCCATCCATCTGCAAACCCCTCCATGTTGTTGACTCTTCCCGGTGAGGAGCCCCCCGTCGGTTCATCAGAGGTCTGCAGCTCCAATAGAATAGCCTCCCACTCTGTGGCTAGAGGGAACCTCCGGAGTCCCAACAGATCCTCCCTTTGCGGGGCAACGCTCTCTGCCTTGGCCCAGTTAAGTAAGGAGCAACGCCACGCCGCAAACTGGGGGGCACCAGGTGCCATTCAGTGTTTAGTGATTAGGTATTTGGCGATGACTAGGCCCAGATCTATGAAGCGGGAAGTCGCTCTGTGCTTCCTCCCCCTCCCAAACAGATGAAAAATGTAGGCCTCCCAGCTTCCTCCCCCTCCCAAACAGATGAAGAATGTAGGCCTCCCAGCTGAAAGGAATATCTCGCCATGTGCAGTAGGAAAGGGTATTGGCTACTTCGCTCCAGTATGTGGTGAGTTCTAGGCATCGCCAGAGCATATGTAAAATGTCCGCAATGGCTGCGTGTCATCTGGGGCAGGCTGAGTCTGTGCGGCGGAAGTATTTATTAATGTTGGCCGGGGTAAGGTATGCCCGGTGGATTACGAAGAATTGTATTTGGCAGAATCATTGATTACGAGGTACACAGGAGGGGCCCTCTATAATAGCCCTTTACTCTGGTTCAGTAAAGGCATGCCCCCCCAGGTCCTCCTCCCAGTGCCCAGGTATCAGGCTGAGAGAGACAGCAGTGTGGTGGCGCAGCGATGCTGCGAACCATCTGACCAGATGACCCCCGTCCTCCATGATGTGTAGATATTGTATTGCGTGGTGCAACGGAGGCTCTGTGACTAGTGCACCCTATCGGGCAGATAGGGAGGCTATAAGTGAGCGGTGTAGGAGGAAGCTCCCGGGATGAAAACCCTCCCCCTTGACCAGTTTGGCATGAGGGATCAGAGTTCTGTCGCGGAACAGATCCCCAGTGTCTTGAATACCAGCCGTGTCCCAGCCGTGCAGCTCTGTAGCCGTAGTTAACACACAGGCCCCGGGGGGTGCCCTGTAGGGGTATGGAGGGGGCATGGTATGGTATGGTGTGGTTCGACGAAGCACTCTCCTTTACTCAGCAAATCTCCGCTGTGGCCGGAACCTGCTTTGGCTTTTGAAAATGCTGCGGAAGATTCTGGACCTTCTCCCCTGGATGCTAAAAGAACTATTGTACTGGCTTTGGTCACGTCTCGCCTTGACTATTGCAATGTTCTGTATCTAGGGGTGACTGCAAAAATCTGAACATCTTGCAGAAGGTCCAAAATGCAGCAGCTAGGCTTATCCTGAATATTCCCAGGAGGGCCCCGGTAGGAGAAGCTCTAAAAACTACACTGGCTCCCAATACAGGCTAGAGTTACATTTAAGGCTCTCTGTATCAGCCATAGGATCCTTAGGAAAAGGGGCCGCGCTTTCTGACCCCCCTTCTGGCGGTTTACCAACCTTCTCGGAATTTGAGATCTCTTGGCAGTATGAGAATGACTGTGCCTAAGGTGCAGAGGGCCAGGATTGGCGGAAGATCTTTTGGTTTCCTGGCAGCTAAGGCCTGGAATAAGCTTCCTGTGGATTTGAGGATATCTGAGTCAGAACCTTGGTTCCGTAAGAAATTGAAAACCTGGCTCTTCCGTGACTCAGGGGGCGGTCGTCAATAACTCTGCTGCCTTCCTTGCTGAGAGGTTATGTAGGTAGTCGATTAGTGTGGCATGGGTATGGGGCTCTCAGTTGTCCTAGCGCGGGGACACTCCGTTGGGAGTAACCATTGCGCTTTATAAACTTCCTAATAATAATAATAATAATAATAGGGCTGTATAGCATGGTAATGAACAGACAGCGGCGGAAACACTTATAGGCTGCTGAAAGCAGCAGGGAGTGCATGCGTTTAGGGGGCGTGCACGGGTGGAACAGGTACAAGAGGGCAGGGCGTGTTAAAGAAGGGGAAGTAGTGGCCGTATCCCTGAGATAGTGAGAGGCCAACCATTTGGCAATCCACTGCACCTGCGCAGCTAAATAATGGTGCTCAAGATTGGGGCAGCAAGGCCACCTTGTCCAGCAGGAAGGTAGAGCTTCTTAATGGAGACCCTATGCCTGGACGCCCCCCAAATGAAGTCACGAACTATGTGTTCCAGCTTATCGAAAAACACAGGGGGTAGGTAAAGGGGCTGATTTGTAAAATAGTATTGCAGCCGAGGCAAGATCACCATCTTAGCCAGCGCGATTCTGCCTGATACAGATAGCGGTAAAGTCCTCCAGAAGGCGATCTGAGATTGGATGGTCGTCACTACCCTAGTAACATTAGCATCAAGCAGGTCCGTTTTATTACCGTACATATGTACCCCTAAGTAACGGAAGGTGCCAACACACCAAGTTACCAATTTGCAATTTAGTGAGTAGCCCAGGTCTGGGGTGTTCACTGTAAAAGGAAACAGCAACGATTTTGAGGCATTAACGCGTAGGCCCGACACAGCAGCGAATTCCGACAGTATTCAACCCAATGAAGGGGGAATAGCATGCAAGTCTCTGACATATAGCAGAATGTCATTGGCATACAAGGATATTGTATGGATGGCATCCCCCAGATGGATCCCCATGTCCACCCGAGCCCAGACAGTCGCCACCAGGGGCTCCACCGCCAGAGAGAAATGCAGGGGAGACAGTGGGTATCCCTGTCTATTTCAACGCCTCACATTTATGGCCTCTGAAATGTAGGGGCCCGTTTTGATCTGGACAGTAGGATGCCTGTATAAAAGTCAGATTAAGCCTATAAAGAAAGGTCCAATGCCAAATTTAGCTAAGGCGGCAAACAGGTAGTCCCATTCGAGAGAATCAAATGCCCACTCAAGGTCCAGTACCAAGCAGCCTTAGTGCGGCCAATCGGACGGGGCATACTCAGCAACTCTAAAGTACCGACGGAGGTTAAGAGAGGTACTGCGAGCCAGGACAAATCCATTCTGGTCGACATGGACCAGCGAGGGGGTGCATGGCACCAGTCTATTAGCCAAGATTTTTGCCAATATTTTATAATCAGTATTCAAGATTGCCAGTGGTCTGTAGGAACTCAGGGATGTGAGCTCCTTCCCCGGTTTCAGAAGAGGGACCAGGTTTGCGCTGTAGAGAGAAGGCGGGAGCACGGTGATGAAGAGTGTGTGCAAGTGAGGCACTAGAGTATGAAGCCCTTCCGGCCCTGGAGTCTTCCCGGATGCCAGAGAGGACAGTGCATCGCACACCTCATCGAGTGAGATTGGGGAATCCAATGCCAGGTGTTTGTCAAGAGTCAACATGGGTAGGTCTATCGCATCTAAGAAAGCTCTAATTTGCTGGGGAGTCCCTTGCACTCGAGATGTAAAAAGGGAGGCATAGTGACAAGTCATGGCTGTATGGATTTCGAATTGCGTGCTTTGAAGGAACCACAAGTAATCTCATATGGCATGAATAGGGCCGCGGGGATGTTCCTGGTGAACAAGGTAAGCGAGTAGCTTGCCCGTCTTATCTGCAGTGGCATGTGTGCGTGTGGAGTGAGCTAGAAAGTTGTGACATCTCAGTTGCTCCAAGAGCGTGAGACACTAGGTCTGCATCGCTGCGAGCTTTGCCTTAGCCTCCGGATGAGCGACCGAGAGGGACTCCTGCCGGAGGAGGTTCCTCTCAAGAGTATTCAGGGAGGCGTCTAGCTGCCTATGCACATTCTACATCAGGCCCAAGCAGTGCCCCCATGTCACCACCTTGAAGGCCTCCCACTCGTTGGATGGGGAGTGTGTAGTATCCCCGTTACACTCAAAATAATCCAGCAGGGATGCACCCAGCAAAGCATGGAATGCCGGGTCCTCTAACGTGGCGGGTTGCAGCCTCCAGCTGGGGATCGGAGGGGGTCTCCTCTCCCAGCTAAGTGACAAATATTGGGGGTTGTGATCCAAATGTGTGCATCCTAGATATTCCGTATTTAGAATCAAGTCATGCAGAGCAGGCGAGACAATAATACGATCCAGACGCACAAGTAAGCCGTGGACAGGGGAATCGAATGAATATCTATGGGAGTCAGGATTACGGGCCCTCCAAATATCAGATAGGGACCAGTGCTCCAACCAAGTACCCAGAGCTTGCACATTGGACGACACTGCTGTTTGTCTAAGGGGCGGAAAGTTGCGGTCCAATGAAATGTCGAGTACTGCGTTAAAGTCCCCCCCAGAAGCCAAGGGACATCGCTACAACGGGACAGGACCCTAGATAAATCCCTCAGAAAAACACTAGGCGCGGGCAGAGAACTCTGCTCCGCCGGCGGAGTGTGCGGAGATTTCCCTACTCCGCGCTCCACTGAGAACGCGGAGAAGGGAGAAAAACTCCGACTCCAGAGCGGAGCGGAGTTAGCCAGCCCCCACCCCCGCTAAATTGGCCACCCGCCTCCACCCCCCTAATAAAATAATAGTGACAAAAAAAAATAAAGTCACTTACCTGTATTGCGGCGTCCCCGGGCTGCCCTCCTCCTTCTCGCCTGACATCTTGCACGAACTGCGCATGTGCGCATTTCTTTGTGAGAAATGCCCATGTGCGCGCGCTCGCGCATGCGCAGTTCATGCAAGATGTCCGGCGAGGAGGAGGGCAGCTCAGGGACGCCGCAATACAGGTAGGTGATTTTTTATTTCTTTAAATTATGTTGTGACTAATATTTTATTAGGGGGGGTGGAGGCGGGTAGCGGAGCAGAGTTCCACGGAGTTTTCCCCCAACTCCGTGGACCTCCGCGTAGTTGCACTTCGCCAGCTCCGCCCAGGGTTAAAAAACACCTTGATCTACATTGGGGGCATAGATAGAGCCCAGCACAATAGATTATCCGTTCAGTCTGCCTCGAAGGAACACGTAAAGCCCATCTGAACCTGTCATGACTTCTTCCTCCTCCCAGGGAACCCCAGCCCTCACCCAGACCAGTACACCCCGGGCTATGGAGGAAAGGTTTGCACTATACACTCGACCCCGCCATCTATGTCGCAGTCTGGCTGATTCCAGAGCAGTCAGATGGGTCTCTTGTAATAGGGCGATATCAGAGGCTCTTCGGCGCAGATATGCATAGATGGAATACCTGCGCAAAGGAGTATGAATCCCCCGCACATTCAATGTGGTTATGTTAACTCGCGTCATCTGAGCGGCATATGATGATATCAATGTAGACAAGTGCATGTCACAGTGGGGAGGGGCGTAGGGGATAGCAGTGTCCAGCAGAAAGCCATTGAATGTAAACCGGGGAGAAACAAAAAAATAGCAACTGTGTCATGGAACCGCATAAGAGCGAACCCCTAACGGGGGTTCACCCAAACTGGTATGCCGAAAAATATGGCAACTAGCGTATAGCTAAGTGATGAGGCTAACAGGAGTGGGGTATACAATGGTAGTCTGCCCCGTCCATCCCTCAACCTGGCGTTATAAAGCAACAAAGAGAAAAGTAGCCGTCTAATGAGTGTGTTTGGCAGAGTCATATATAGATTCATCTAAGCGTGGATGCCTAGGCTGCAGAACAGAAGCATGACCAATCATGTCCCATCTGTGTGTATAGGAAACGGCTGGCCCAGGCCTGCTAAGTTATAAAGTCAGAGGTTTGGGGGGTAACATCCATAGGGCAGGGCGACCCAGAGTCCCCAGACCAGGCCATCATGGAGTCTGCATCACCACAGGACCTAGATGGTGACGTCATGGAGGGGGTTGCAGAGCCAGCAACCAGGAGGGCCGCTGCCACCTGAGGTGCCTCCTGCCACTCCGTCTGAATCTGCACTGGGTCAGGTGCCTTCACTGATGAGGCTCGGCTTCTCACTCCTCCCCTGCGTGCCCTCCGCCGATTATGCTGATTTTGACGTGTTACCAGCTCCAATTCTGGCGGCCTGGAGGATGTCGCCAGTCCCGTCTCCTCCAGCCAGTCCCAGGCATCCGATGGCATGTCAAAGAATCGGGTGGCGCCATCCTTCACCACCATTAGCCGAGCCGGAAAGAGCAGAGAATATCGCAGATCAAGCTCCCGAAGTTGGCGTTTCACTGCTACAAAGGATGCTTGCCGTTTTTTGGACCTGGGCTGTGTAATCCAGAAAGAAGAGCACCATTGCATTTTGCACCTTGACTCTGGGAGACTTCAGAATCTCTCTCAATATTGTGTCCCTGTCCCTGAAGTTCAGCACCTTGAACAGGAATGGCCAGGGGCCCAAGCCAGGAGGAGGCCAGTGAGCCGGTACTCTGTGGGCCCGCTCCACCACAAAGTGAGGGGAGAGGGCCTCGGGCGGGAGCAGGTCTCTTAACCACTTTTCTATATAATCCACTGAATCTCTTCCCTCTGCCCCCTCCGGAAGGCCAATCATCCGTACATTGTTGCGACGGGACCGCCCCTCCATGTCATCAATCTTATCCTCAAAAGTGCAGACACGGTCTAATAGGTCTTGCAGAGTCTTTGTGTGATTGCGGGTCTTTGGTTGTAGATCAGAGAGTGTGAGCTCGGTTTTGCGCAGCCATTCGGATCATTTCTGTTGATCAGCCCACAGAAGTGTGAAGTCTGAGACTATTTTGTCAATCCAGGCTTCGAGGGACGTATGCGTCTGCGCCAGTGTTGTGCCAATCTTCTCGACAGCCGCCAACACTGTGTCGATCTTGGCGGAGAGATCAGGCTGATGCAACTCTGTGGATTCTGCTGCTCCTGAAGGTGCCCCCCTCCTGCATCTCGGGAGGCCCCCCTGTGGAGCGGCTGATCAAAGGCGGCCCATGGCCAGCTGCTGCGCACTAGGCATCAAGGGGAGGAGCAATAGAGCGATATATTTCCCTGATGAGAGGTAATCCCAGGTGCCCCGCCCTCAAGGGAGCCCACGGCCCAGGCCAGTCACCAGTCCTTGTGGTATATTGTAGACATATTGTATGTGATGGCTGTGGTCTTTGTCGTTTCCGATTTCCCTCAGCAAGTTATGTGGGATGTATCGCTGTCTAGCAATCTGTTGTGGCTTATCGATAGGTCAACGTTTAGGTTCAGGCAATGCGGTCCGCTGAGCTCAATACAGTACTCCCTGCCCCGACCAGCATCATGCTTCCATACTACTGGTTCAGAAGCAGGGAGGCA
Source organism: Calotriton arnoldi (assembly GCA_963921515.1). NCBI lineage: Eukaryota > Metazoa > Chordata > Amphibia > Caudata > Salamandridae > Calotriton > Calotriton arnoldi. The sequence continues at coordinate 18,124 of CAWUFW010019176.1, forward strand.
CATGGGGTACACCAGGCGAATAGAGCTGATTCCGGCAGCCAGGTGCAATGCCCCAACTGTCCCTTGACGACCTTCAGGATCAGGTCTGTTGAGGTGCGCCTGCCCTTACATATGGATTTCTTGCAGAGGTTCCCCCACCATCCCCTCTGGTGGACAGGAGAAAAAAGGGGCTTCAGCAGCATAGGCAACAGGTCGGAGCCCGGGTCTACAAAATGGTGCCCCGTCAGTGCACAATGTGAAGAGGGCCGGGAATGATGCCAAGTGAGTGTTATTAGAGGGGTCCCACAGGCACCCCCCTCTCTCCAGGTCAATATTTAGGTCTGCCTTCCACAGTGGTCAGCCCAGACGCAGTCCACCAGCCCAACAGGACAGATAACCCAGCCTTGGAGGGGCGTATGTGGGGCTGAGATAAGGAGTGATAAGCCACTCATGTCCAACCAACTGCTTCCCACGCTCACAGTCGCTGGATGTTGTAGTACGCAGGCCCAGGAGGCCCCGCAGGCCCCAGGGGAGACAAGAGGAGGCGTGAGGCAGCCTAGGTCCAAGCCCCTCTACACATGCCTGCAAGGCATGTTACTTCAGGTCAGTGCCGGGGACAATGGCGAGTGGGTGCTGTCAGAGGAGCCCTCCCCTCCGTCCCGCTCAATGCTTGGTATATGTCCCACAGCAGCCGGTCTAAGTGCAGTCTACTGGTTTGATTAGATAGAGAGCCTGGTGCAGGAAGGGCACATGCAGAGGCGAGCTAAGGGGCAGCAGTCTGCCCGCCTTACACAGGGCACTCCTTTTGCCTGTGATCACTGCAGGTCGTAGTGCGCAGGCCCAACAGGCCTCCCAAGCCGCAGGGAGCCAGGAGGAAGAGGGAGACAGCTTAGGTCCGAACCGACCCACGTGCCACCCCCCCCTCGTGGGTCTGCATCACCTCAGGTCCCGGCTCAGGATGCGGCTCTCGGGGCTACCCTGTAGTCATTGCTGTCCATGCTGCATCCACCTGCTGCTGCCAGCAAGGGGAACCTGGGCCTGATCAACCCCCTAGCCCGCCCCCGGGAATTGCGCTGTCGCTGATCCGCTGCCCTAGCCGCTGGCTCACCTCTACTAGGCGGTTGCACCAGACACAGGTCGCCATGCTCCTTGGGCACCGTGCTCCCGGTTTTGCCAACCAGCCGGATCCCCGCACAAGTTAGGGTCATGCCCACCGGCTCATCCTTGCTCCGGAAGTGCCGCTGCCCTCCTCGTGCTACAGGAAGCCCTCTCTGCTCTGGCCCACTGGCTGCCCACGGGCCTCCTCTCTCTCCGCGTCGTAGTGGCCTCAGGGGTCAGGGCGCGGCTGCCCCGGACACTGCTCGGCTTCTATGTACACAGCACCTGTCGGCACTGTGAGGTGTCTCCCTGTTCTGAGATGCCGGGGCTCTGCCAGCCAGGCCAAATGCTCCTCTCCCCAGCAGGCCGCACTCTGCCACTCACCGGAGTCGGGGCATCTCCGGCGGCATGGAATTCACCATAGCAGTCCCTGGGGTTTAAGCAGGGCTCACCACGCTTTTCCATGCTCCCTCCTACTGCAGCATATGACGGATGGCCAGGATAACTCAGAGATGGCGTAAGGAGCAATCTCAATCCACGTCCGCCATCTTCTGCGGTTAGCCACGCCCCCAACACTCTCCTCCTCTTTTTACCAAAAACACACAACCAAACAATTCTGACACTCCACTCCATCACACATATTAACTTTTCTAGCTATCAAATCTAACACAAACACTTATAACTCTTGTCCATCCTCTCTCACACACCACATCCACTGTTCTCCAAAACAGTTCAGCACCCCCTTTACCATTCAACTTCCATTCATCAACAATACTTTACATACAGATCCTTCCCAGAAAACCACTACATCATCATCTTCCCTCACCACTCCACAAAAATAAACAAACACACATAATAGCACAACAAAATCTCACACACACTATTTAATAATGCATTCCACCACAAACTAGAAGCATACACCCACTTCCACCCTCCTGACTATACAAATAAGACAGCATACTAAACCATCTTAAATCTCACGTTTTCTCTCTTCCCCCACACCTAACATAAATACACCAACACAACAACTCTCATTCAACCGCCTCTCATCCATTGCACAGTTCAGACCCTTACAACATGACCCTCATGCTCCACCACCACCCCTAACTCATACACCTTCCACCCTAAACAGACCCAAACAAAATAAACAAACTGCCACTCTTCACAACTTCGCATCTCCATGTCTTTTATACAACAATGCTACTCTACAAATCTCACCAACTCATTCTCAACCACCACCTCCACACAAAGACCCATAAAAATGCCTTCTAAGCCTACTGGACAAGGAATATGATATAGAAAAACAACACTATTGCTATGCTCATACAGCTAATTCAGGCACTCATGACACACCTGATACGAGTTAAAAAATGCTGCTCACTCATCTACAAAACAAAGTTACACCATCACCAAAACACAATCTGTAAACTGACTACTAATAAATGCTCGATGACTCTTTAAGAGCAAGTTCCATATCTACAACCTACTCTCTGACACACAACCTGACTTACTCTTCATAACTGAATCATGGTTGGGAGATTACATGGCTCCAGTGTTGCATGAAGCTGTTCTTATAGGCTATCAGACTATTACACAAAAATGTATAGGCAAAAGAGGGGGTAGACTAGATGTTAGATTCAGCCCAACAATAAATCTCACTAAAGTTGATTACATTTCCATACTAGTTTGTGAGGCCCTCTTCACCAGATGCAATCCTATACTAACTTCCTCCTATAACTTCCTTCCCCTTTACAGACCCCAACCTAGCAATGCAACATTCCCAGACACATTACTAGACACAGTTCCAAACCTGTTAACACTACACTGCAACCCATGTATTTTTGGTGACTTAAACATTTGGGGACACATGTACAAGGACTTAACGCCACCGTAGCTTCAATTTTTTGACGTTACAGCAGCTTTTTTTTATTGCCTTGTTTACAAGTTGCCACTAACTGCAGTTAGCGGCACTTTTCCAGCGTAAACGTGAATTTTTAAGATCGCCACTTCTGTTAGCGGGACTTAACGAAAATGAGATGCAGGGTAGGCGGTCCCGTGCAGAAACTGCCGCTAACCCCACTTCGTGATATTTACAAGGAATTCCTTGTATGGGACAAAACCAAAAAAACTGCCTCTAACTCCAGTTAGAGGCAGTTATTTAAGACCAGAAAATAGCAGGTCTTAAAAATGGTGCAAACACTTGGGGCCTCATTTCAGAAGGTTTTGGTGCTGGACAGCGCTGCAAGGAATGTTGCTGCGCTGCCCTGCGACAAAACTACAGGGCAGAAACTGAAGCAGTCGTGTCCTACAATTGTTGCAGTAAAATTTGATGGATTTCACTTCGTTACTCTTATGAGACTTTGTTGCGTGGGAATGCCCACCCTGCATACATCATACCTGATGCAGGTATAATGTGGCACAGAGCTTCACAAGGTCACGCATATGCCTAGATGCGTCACTTTGCAAGTATGGCACAACATGGTGCAAGAATCACGCTCCAAGTACATCAAGAAATTGACACACCAGCGAGGTGAAACTGTCAGAAGGGGCTCATGAATAAGCCCCCTGTCTTTTTCCCCTACGTTGGCACACAATGGCTGCCATGCGCCAATGCAGTCACCCTTGCGCCATGGTGCTAGGGTGACTGTGTTGCGGAGTGGATTGATGTTGTGGCTCCATCTCTTCTCGAGACGTCTGCAGGTGGGACTGGACTAGTGGAGGGCAGGAGTGAACCAGTTTGCTTTCTTGGAGTGTTTTTTGCCTGGTCTTTTCTTGAGGGGTGCCAGGGTGTCGGCGCAGTTGGAGATCTATCGTTGGAGGTTGCGAGCTGCGGTGTTGGTGTCTGTAAGCGTTGGCGGAGTGTTGGTGCTAAGGGAGTTGACGGGAAGTTCTTCGGTGGCCTTGATCCAGCTGTGACGGGGGGGCAATGATCGCGATGGTGTACGGTGGCGTGGTGAAGGCGTGATGTAAACAATGATGGTTGATAGAAGAGAGTCCTGTGGTGTGGCTGTAGTTGAAGTTCCCGCTGGTGGAGAAGACGGGCTAAAGCGTGTGTCAGGCTATGTAGGTTGGTGCAGTGACTAGCTGCTTGAGTCCAATGTTGGCGAGTTTCCCTAGGATGGGGCGTGGTGTTCTGGTCACTGGGGTTTTCCAGGTGGAACTTGAGGTCTCCGAGTAGGATGTAGTCGGTGGATGGGAGAGTCTGGGATGCAATGAGGTCTACAATGGCATCAGTGAATGGGGGTTCATGGCCTGAGGGGCCTGAGGGGCCTGTAGATGAGGGTGCCGCGGAGGGTGGTGTTGGGGTTGGTCTGGATCTGGAAGTGGAGGTGTTCCATGGTCACCATCGGGTCATTAGAGTGTGTGGTCAGTCGAAGGGTGCCTCTTTTAGATAATTGCAATGCCTCCACCTGGCCGCTCAGGGTGGTCCGTGCGGGTGAATTTGTAGCCATCATGGATGGTAATGCCGATGTCCGGTCTGGAGCAGAGGTTGGTCCAGGTTTCCATGAAGAAGGCGATGTCTGAAGAGGTGACATCGAGGAGGTCCCAGATTTCTGTTGCGTGTTTGTGATGAGGGACCGCACGTTGAGGAGGATGCAGTTGAGCCGGTCGGCTGTGCTGTTGGTCGGCTGTAGGCGCTGGTGTGCTGATGTGGCAGAAGGTGTGTTTGCAGTTCTGACAGGTGCAGGGTGCAAGAGAATTCTACAGTGTTGCTAGATGGCAGGTGGTGTGGCATCCAGGGTTGATGGCGAGGTTCTGGCGTCGAAGCAGTGGAGTGTCCGAGAGGAAGAGTAAGGGTCCTTGGTGCTGGGCAGACAGACACAGACAGGCTTGTCTTTGGCACACCAGTGGTAAGCCCACTGCGCATGGCCGCCCTGTGGCTACCATTATGTAGTGGACAGCTGGGAGGCGGGAAACGCGGGCAAGGACACTGGAGGGGGTGAGGACATGGGAGGGCATGGGGGTTGTACATATATTTTCAAAAAATTCTTAACTTGAGGCCGGGTACTGCATCTTCTGTGCTCCTGCTCTCCTGAGTCTGCTTCCAGGAACAGGATGCAGGCAGCCAGGCTCCCTCCCCTAAGCCAATCACAACGCTGCAATGCGGTGTTGTGATTGTTCTTGATCACTGTGACAAGGCGTTCAGCCAGGGGCTGGAGGGGTGAGCATGTTCTCCATGCAGGCTGTAATGCAGCCTGCATTGCAAACAGGGATGTGCGCATGACTGCTTCGGGCAGTCTGGGAGGGCTGACCAAACAGTCATTGTGCATTTGAGTGGGCATACCACTATGCCCCTGCCATGCTCCGTGAGTAGAGCAGCCCAAACCACCCTCCCGCCCGCAAAGGAAACATGACATGAGTACATCAGAAAGTTATCATAATGTTATGTTTCCTCTTTTTGCACTGCTTGAAAGCAGTGGGGGGACGCTCTTCCTCCATAGTGGATAAGCCACCAATGGGGGTTCGTCACCCACAGGTGCTAGGCCTGGGCTCAACTCGACCTCCGGGCCTCCTCTGCTACGCTTCTCACCTTCTCCACACCTAGACATTGACATCCGCTACACTCTCTCCAAATCTGTGACTCAGCCAGCAAGAGCCTCAGCCAGGCGGAATTTCACAAGCCTGGGTCCAGCAGTAGCCGCCAAGTCCGCTGGTGCACCTCCCAATGTAGGTGATGCAACAGGGTCCCCTTAGGCGTAAAGTTGCAGTGCTCCCGCCACACAAGTTTGGTGCAGCTCAGTGTTCTCACCCTCCACAGCGTCCGACCAGCGCAAAATCCTCCGACCTGTGATGCAGAGAGGTGCAGCCCACCATTGGTAATTCCCTCCATGCACCCCAATGTAGTGGTGGCGCGTGGTATGTGATGCATGCCTCCCTACGTTGGTGCGCAGGAGTGCCTCTACCGTTCACAGCTCCAAGGGGCACCAGGCGGTCTTCTCACACAGGTCAGCAACGTGTCTTCATGCGACCTGACAGACTTCACTACCAGGTAAGGGCGATCGCCAATGCCTTAATGTCTACCGCCATGGCCCAGCATCTCCACAGCACCTCCGCATTCCACTCTGGGTCCCAGACACAGCCCAGCGAGGCCTCCGGGCCCCAGGGGAATCACTGACATAATATCAATGACAAAAATATAGATGTCAAAAATATCGATGTAAAAATATCGATAGTCAAAATATCGACATCCTATATTTAAAATGTAAATAAAAATATCGAAAAAAAATATTGAAGTCCAAAATATCGTTTTTTTAAAATTTATATAAAATAATGTTAAAAAACGTACATTATAAAATTAACTAAAAAAATAATTACTTAGGGGCCCATTACGATGGCGGGCGGAAGCACAACCGCCGTGCTGGCGGATGCAAAAACCACCAGTTACCGCTGGCACGCAGCAGTCCACACGCCCGCCCAATTACGATGCGAAAAGCAGGCCAAACACCGCCGGCAAGCCAGCAACACCGTCCGCCATCAAAGTGCGCCCGCACACGTAGCGGCGCAGCTCAACTGACACACACCGTCCGACGAAACACGTCCCGCCCGGCGCATAAATTACGATGCCGCAAACAAACGGCTCCCACGGCAAAGAGACACTGCACGTGAAAGAGAGGCGGAAACACGGACGCCGAGCACGGACAACGAAGAAGCGGCACCCCGGGCATGAATCCAGCACTGCAGGCCCTTCCCATGCTTCTGCTGATGCACCACCAAGGACGCAACGTACCGCGGAGACGCAGGTAGGCACACACACAACAAGTGCACGCAAACAGCGCACACAGTGCAAGGGCGGAAAAGCGGACAACCCCCACCAGCGCGTGTACACTACACATCCACCATTGCATCCACATATGACACACAGGCCAAATCCTAACATCGCAGAACACATGTGTACACACCACCTGGGACTAGGAACCAACCACCCGTCACGGCCCCAAAGCGCCGATGACGCCGCCACACATGCGCACAACGCAGAGGCCAACCGCAGCGCCATGCATGCGTCGCACACAGACACAGGGACACAACCAAGCAGCACACACATCAGCCCCACCCCGAACGCACATGACACGTGACAGGCCGGCCACAGACATGTCCCCAACGCCCAATTCACGGACAACACCCAACGCCACACAAACGACGCACACATGTCAGTGAAGACACGCAACTGCAGGACACACCCCAGTGTAACAAACATGGCGTAGCACACAGCGGCGGCAACACCAACTAGGAGAAGCAGGGCCCCTTCGGGAAGAGGAACGCCAGTACCACACTGAAAAACCCATACCACCCTGCACATATGAACAAGACACATGAAACGGAACACCAAAGAGCCCGGGGACCGACAACAGGTGGCCCAAGAATTACATCCACACACAAGGCCCAACGCAGAGCGGAAAGGCAGCCTGCCGCCCACACAAGGGAGAGCAGACAGCACTGAATGACCTTCCATTCCAACACCGAAACCACAGCCCTACGACAGAAGCCGGTGAATACAGCCATTGTCCAAGAATAGACCAACACAGGCATGCCGAGGAGACCGACCACAGGGCAGATAGCGCATATCACAGAAGCACACAACGGACGGGGAAGAAAGAAGAAAACACTCCCCATGTCGGCCACATGCAAGTTAATTGGAAGGAGTCACACAGCACCGACCTTGAACTGTCTGAGAAGCATGTGGGAAGAGGGCCCGTGTCCTCCAAACAAGCCAACAGAACACAAGTCCTGTCTCCCCACGACTACACAGAGCTCACAGCAACCCCGGAGCGTGCACATTGCAGACTGCACACACAGCCGGAGCACGCCACCTCTACGAACCGCTGCGAAATGGCAACCGCAACACACCTACCCAACTACGCCGAAGAGCTCAAGCTGTACCAAACCAACACGATACATACATTGGGATGCGATCTCCTGTCCCTGCTGAACGTAAGTTACCGACTGACTTACCGCATCACATTGTTCAGCTGCGTCATGCCCGTCTTCTACTGTCGGAGGTGTCCCTACCAGCATCCCGTCGAGATATGCCTCTCCAACCCGGCATGTCTGAAGGCGGACCTGCTACCACTACTCCTCCCTCTGGACGCACACGACAGGGCCTGCTCTGCCTATGGGGGCATGGCGTATGTGGCCAACATCGCACGCGCACTGAAATGGAACCACTGTGCCTCCACACGACGGATCATCGAGAACAGCTACATCGAATGTCACCCAGCATGCCCCATCATGGTCCTCCAAGGGACAACCTACGAACAACACCTTGACAGCCACCATCCGCTTCATTGGCTGGCAAACATGTACACCACCAATGACATGGAAGCCCTGCTGGGCGGCATCGCATACCTGACAACCTGTAAATACGTCGGACCACAACGCAGGTTCCCCGAGTGACCTATGAAGTCCAACCCCGCACCCATGCTCAGCTTCCGCACGGACTGGCCAGTCACCACCACAACAGCCATACCAAACGACCGGCAACTGTAACCACACCATCAACGACATCGCCATGACATCGGATATGACCGGGACATGCACACTGTTCCCCATCACATCCAGGAACACCGCATGCATCGTGGGAGGCAGTGGCATGGGCTCTGTGCATCGCACCCACATGGACGGAACTGCACGAACAACCAGGACACGACATGGATCCAGCGCACATGGACACACACACCGCTCAGTGGACATGAATAGGTCGCCTGGAGTCTGTGGGTGCTGCACCCCTCCCACCCCCGCCCCGGGAATCCCATACCAGGACCTTTGCATGGACGACAAGTGCATACAACAACAACACGACCCCAGTGACTGTGACATGTGCAGTAACCACCACAGTGCAACAACAAGTGGCACACCGCTGCATGCACGCAAGCACATGCCCTGATGTCATCTCACATGCACGCGTGCATGAGGAACAACCGCAGCAAACCTGTCACATGGAACTGAGATGGACTGTGCCCATGATGCCGAGCGGTCTGGTAGGCTACATGTATACCGTCTGTGTCAAAGTCCGCAGCTCCGCAGCTATACGTAAATGTACATTAGCACAGCCTTGGCCAAGCAGATGTAACTCTGAAGCCCACATCCCACATGCAACAGCCAATCACATGTAACCCCACACCCTATCCAATTTGTAATCATGCTCAGTATATCCTCAACATGTATTCCGCTGCCAGTAGTGTCCACTATACTGCATCACAGAGGACAGAAGACTCAATATAATGTTTGAAACCAAAACTGTCTCCGCTGACTCATTTCACAAGTACGAATGAGAGAGGATGAGAGTATGTGAAGTACACGGCAGTCGTGACATGACCATGTAGTCCACTGGTATTGGATGTCAACGCAAATGAGTAGCACTACTGTGGAAGACACACATGTGTCGTGTGAAGTCGTATGGACGCAGTGCTCAGGTGGGTGGGTGCGACGGGTAGATGCGCACATGCCAAGTTGGAGCACGCCGTGTTGGGAGGGGTCATGAACAGTACACCACCGCTTCCCTGGGCATTGTGAGAGGACACCTGTCGGGGGGAGTGAACACGTGTGTGCACAGCAGCCGGGCACACGTACAAAGCGGTACCAGGCGCACCTCAGCCCACCCTCTGTGGACAAGCTGGATCCTGTTGTGCGCCCGCCATGCCCCTTGACAAGGCACACACAGCCCCAGTCGACCAGGTGTAACCCCAACATAGTCAATCCGCACAGGCGATACAGGGCACGGGATGGCAGTGGAGCATGGTGTGTGAGAGGTCTCCTCGCGCTCCTCCTGGTCATATCACGCAGGCAGTAGAACCTCAACGTCTAGCATGGCACAAGTCAAATGGAAGTGTAGGGGGACGCACCACAGCACGAGCAGCACTGACGTCACGGGAGGTGGCTCGCACCATCCCATCCATTGCCCATCATACCAACCACGCCACATGCCATTGCGACTAAGTGCAAGCGCGTGCGCCACCACCCCCGAGCCCTCCCCAGAGAGGCCAAAGAGTGAATGTGTGGGCCATCAGCCACAGACGGACGCGGCCTGGCCGCAAGGGCAGCCACAGCCACTGGGTGTCGCAGGTGGCGGATCCGGAAGGCGAAGACTGTGATGCATAGTCCATGCAGGCCGGGTCTCCATTTGGGGCACCACGCAGGTGGACGGCGTCCCGCCACACATCATACCCTGGACCCACACATACACTCCTTGCCCTCTCTGGTGCGAGCTTGGGGCTGCCTGTGCAAGCGCTAGCCTCGCAGGTGAGCATGCATATTGGGGGGCGAGGGAGGACATGAGGGCTGGGGCGAAGATGACTGTATCACTGTCAGTTAGTACAAGGGATGACCCAGATGTGGAAAGGAAGAGACGTGTCCCGTGTGTACTGCAACTAGTCGCCAATCCAACTACCCCCCATGTCCGGAATGTAAGCCCGCACCTAGGCCCGCCCATCCGCCACATCGAACATACCACCAGCACGACAACCTTCCCATTCGAAACACTGACTGGGGGTGGCGACCAGTGAACAATCATGTGTAGCCTACCCACGCGTACATGTGGGCCCTCCATGATCCATGTCACCTGCGGCAAAGACATGACATGCGCAATGAGGGAAGTGAGGAGAGCTGTCCGCCCCACGCGCAGAAGGTGCATCAGCTCCACAGACCCAGCAGCGAGTCCAGCAGGGGTCACATGTGCAGGGGCAGCTGTGCCTGGTGTGAAGGCACATGCATATAGACAGCACATCGACCAATGTGTAGTCTGCCCACATCCACAGTCCATCATCATGCGGACATAGGAATCGAACACAGGGCAACACATCTTAGTTGGTGCACCCACCGTGACCAACAATGCGCAATCATCGACGTACCCGCCCTGTGCATGGCCCCCACCCAACGGAGGCACATCCAGTGCCACCATCCCACACACACAAGCCTTCCACGGAACATGCTGTGTCCAATGGTCAGTACAGAGTCAGCGCCCATCTGGTGGATCCTGAACAGGAGACACATGCACACACATGCCAGCTCCCACTATGTACGTCTGCCACCTGGCACGTCCAATGTAACCTCTCACCTGTGACTGCAAGCACACAGCCGTCTTGGCATGGGGCTGTCAATGTGGACACCAGTCAATGTTTCGGGAGCTGTGATCCGTACAGTGCTGTACATAGGGTGCAGTGCTGACACCTACTACTGTCTCATATCCCCTCGTGCCACAGGTCCCACTTGTATTGGCCGCTCAGCCCGTGCCCACATCGTCGTCGTCGTGTGCCATACTCATCCAGCCTCGGAAGCAGTTCCATGCTCAGCAGACACTCATGTTGCCGTGGCGTTGCCGCTTGACGAATATGCAGTCAGTCCCCATCAGCACGCCCCGCAAGTCATTGGGGCCTAGATCACCATGTGCATGCACATGGCAGTGGTATGTCTCACTTGCCATTGCCATTGTTGGGAGACCTGTGTAAGTGTATTGTGGCCGTGCCGTCCCAGCTTGACAGCTGGGCTGTGGCTCATGTGCTTGCTCAGTCATGTCAGTGATGTGTATGCGAAATTGCTATGTGCCGTGTTGCTTTGACATGTGTCCTCTGCCATTTAACCCAGGCGGAGACCGAACATTGACCGCCCATACCAATTGCTGGCGGACATGGACGATACAGAGGTAATCAGGAAGTTTCGGCTGGACAGGCCAACTCTGCATCGACTGTGTGCCATGTTAGAGCCCCATCTCCGTCCCCGCAGGTTGTATCCGACTGCTGTCACCCCCACGGCTAAGGTGATGGCCGCCATGCATTTCTTCGCCACTGGGTCATTCCAGCACACAGTGGGCAGTGGAGGAGGGATGTCCCAGCCCATGTTCAGCAAGGTGCTGAGGGATGTACTGGCAGCCATGATGCTGTACCGGAACAGGTACATCCGCTTCCCCAGGGCTCGTGAATTGGCGGCAGTGAAGGGTGCATTCTATGCCCTTGGCAGAATCCCACACGTCGTGGGAGCCATTGACTGCACTCATGTTGGCCTTGTTCCACCACAGGCCACTGAGCACCTGTACCGCAACAGGAAGCACACGCACTCCCTGAATGTGCAAGTGGTGTGCCTTGCGGACATGGTGATCACCCACGTGTGTGCCAAGTTTCCAGGCTCGGCCCATGACGCACACATAATGCGCAACAGCATCTTGCCACGACTGATGGCCAATCTGCAACAGGATCGTGCCTGTATTGTCGGTGAGTATGTGGAGTGGTGTAGCGTGCTGGTTGTGCGATGCTGTCCCCTGTCCAGTTGGAATAGCTACGGTTCTCTGTGTCCCTCACACCCAGGTGACTCTGCGTACCCGAATGGGGCATGGCTGCTCAGTCCATTGAGGAATCCTCGCACCCCAGCAGACGATCGATACAATGAGGCACATGGGAGGACCAGACGTGTGGTCGAGCGTACCTTTGGCCTCCTCAAGTCCAGGTTCAGGTGCCTGGACCGCACCGAGGGTGCACTGGCGTACTCCCCACAGAAGGTGTGCCAGATAGTGGTGGCGTGCTGCATGCTGCACAATCTGGCCATTCGGAAGCAGATCCCCCTCATTGTGGATGACGGAGATCAACCAGGGCCCCAGCCCGCAGACCAGGACTGCTCGAGTGAGGTGGACAGCGGAGAGGAGGAAGCTGGGAATGTGCGCCAGCAGCTCATCGCCCGCTACTTCACTTGACGGTGAGTGTCCATGTACGACGGATGATGTGTCTGTATCTATGCAGGTGTGTGTGTGCTGTGTCAGGGTGGCCGTATGTTCACTGCGTGCAGTGTGTCAATGCTCCATGGCCAGGGTAGTATGCCACTGTTGGTGACTGTGGCATTGTGCCCTATTGCTCTGTGCGATGTGTGTACATTGCTTGTAGTTGTTGACATGTACTGTGTGATGGGTGTGTGACACACTCATTGAATGTGCTCCTGTTCTGTCTCCCAACCCTAGGTCCCTACAGGCCCTCCGGATTCCATTGCCATGCCACGCATCAGGTGCCCTTCCGCCCAAGGTGGCCGTTGTATTCCGTACAAATAAAACACAGGGCACAAACAGCAGTTAGTGAAAAAGGTGCATTTATTACAAACTGTGACATGTGATTGTGTGTAAGGTGATGACAAAAGTGGTGCGTGCAGTGACAATGAGCTGTCGGTCATGGCTGCGTGATGATCAGGGTGTACCCACTGGTTCTATGTCCATAGTCCAACACACACATGCCATCCAGATGGCTGTGTGGAGTGGGATCGTAGAGCAAGTCAATGCAGTGGCTGGTCAAGGAAGGCTGGTGGAAGGCTGGCTGGCTGCCTCACTTGCGACTGGAGCGTGCGAAGTCCTCCCGGGAGATCTGTTTCCTCTTCGGACGGCCCCTTCCACGTTTGGGAGGGGGTGTGTGGTGGCGACCTGCTGGTGGTGGGTGAGGTGTGCTCACTGGCTGTGGACGCAGGGGAAGTGGACACTGCTGGCCGACCCTGCGCCCTAGCAGGTGGTGGCGGAGGTGGTGTTGCTGGCCTTGCCTGTGACCCCACCGCCACCACCAGCTGGCCCATGAGGTCCACGAGTTGGTCCATACGGGACACGAATTGGCCCATATGGGCGTCCATGGACCTCAGCACCCCCAGCACCTCCCGCGTGTCAGTAGCAGACCTGGCCCATTGTCCTTGGGCCTCTTCATAGGCCCCAAGGACTCTGGCCATTTGAGGCAGGGCATGGCTCCCAGGGGAGGCTGGCGTTTCCCTGACCCTGCTCCTCCTACCAGTCCTGCTGCCACCGGCCTGCCCACTAGCCACATTGCTCACCACGGTCCTCGCTGTGGCTCCCAGGGTGGATCCAGTCGGCCGGGCCACCACCTGCGCTGGGGCTGGTGCCAGCGAAGACGTGGTGGTGGTGGAGGCGGTGGTGGTCGGTGCGGCGATGGTGGCGGTTGCGGCAGTGGTAGTGGCCGCAATGACCGTGGGTGTGGCCGCAACGACAGTGGCAGCAGGGGACTGGGACTGTTCAGCATCCCTGGATGATGGGTTGGTGGGTAGGAGGGGTCCTGGGAGCGGCTGGGCCCTGCCACGCCAGATGGGCCAGCTTGGTGGTCCGTGTCCGAAGAGGTGGACAGATCCTCCAGATCCGTGTGTCCTCGTTGGGGGCTTGTAGGCTGGCTGTGCTGGCTGCTGTCTCCATCCCCAGCGTCCAGCAGTTCGTCACCTGTGGAGAGAATGAGATTTGTTATTGTGTTGCACCTGGCGAAGTATGTATTAGTCGTCTGACATTGGCAGTTCGTGCAATCTCGTACATGGGTTTCCCGGAGGCGAGTGTGTGGCTGTGGCATCTGTAGTTGTGTGTGCTAGGCAATGAGACTGTGTGCTGTGCACATGTGGCATGGGACGGATTGGCCATGCCGATGGGTGTGTTGCTTTGCCCCTACTCATTGTGACTCTGGTGTATGCGGGCTCCTGGCCCATCCTGGGTCTGGTTTGTACTTTGCTTTTGGAGTTCAAATGGAACGCTTAGGAACGCATATGGCAACATGGGGGCCATGCCCCAGATTCGCATTTGGGATGGAATATGCTTTTGGGGTTCAAATGGAACGCTTAGGAACGCATATGGCAACATGGGGGCCATGCCCCAGATTCGCATTTGGGAGGGGATATGCTTTTGGGGTACATGCTGTGAGCCATGGGTGCCGAACGTGACATGTGTTGTGGCAGCATGACAGTGCATGGTCTGAGGTGTGTGCATGCCTGACATGCCCTGCATATTTGCTGTCTGTTGTGGTTACTGGACATGGCATTGGACGCATCGTTATGAGTGAGTGATAGTTGTGTGCCAGCCAACGTATTGCAGTTGTCCCATCTCCTTGGTGTGCGTGCTGCCCTGTGCCATGTGCATCACTGCAGTGCTCGGGGGGGTGTGGCCCATGTTGTGTGTTGTTGCTCACAGTGTGTCGTGCGCTTAATTGACTTCTGGCACATGGTTGGTCATGGGCATGTGTCTTAGCGTGACTGCTGTATGTGTGGCAGCTGTGCGGATGACATGCCTTTCATGTGACTGGGGCTGACGGATGGGATGGATGGTATGTTGTATGTGCATGGTGTGTCTGTGAGTTTGATGGGTTCAGTGGTGTTCGTGTGCATTTCTGTTGTTCCGCTCTGTTGCGTCTAGTGTTGTTTGTCTTACATAGGCGTAGTTGTGGGGTGTGGGGTTGACAGGCAGTGGGGACTACATGGACAGGACTTCAATGGTGTTTCGGTTGTGTGTGATGAGTTGCACAGTGGCTGCCGTGTGGGACTATATTCAGTGTGGCTTGTGCATGCAGACGTGGCTCCTTGGGTGTTGCTATGTCTGTGATGGGTCATGTGGGGTGTGAGTCTGCTGTTCATGTCCGTGTGCACATTGTTCACTTGTTCGTGACGGTGGGCGGTGCTGCGTGTCCGTGTGCTACGTGACATGTCCCATGTGTTGGTGGTGTTATGGTCCTCATGCCTCCAGTAATCCAGCCATGTCCAGTTTCCCACCTGCAAGTTGTTCGTGCGTGCACTGTACTGGATGCCACATGGCTCTAAGCGGGGGTGCTCCATGTTGCAGGTCTGTGGGGGTGGGGGGTGTAGTGGGTCGTGGGGGTGGCTGTACACCCACTGACACCGATTGCTGTGGACCGTGATGTCTGCCTTTCGGCTGTCGTTGTGCACTGCGGTGGCTGACATGTGGCTGTGGGGTGTGGGGGATGCTCCTCCTTGCTGTGCTGTGGGACTGGGGCCTGGTGTGTGTTGTACTTGGGCTGTCCACCGTCCCACCCACTGCACTTTGTGTTCCTGCCACTTACCTGTTACTTGTCGGTTAGTGCAGCTGTGGCGGACACATGGGTGTGGTGGGTGCTCGTTGTGGCGCTTCTGGCATATTTGGGGACCTGTTGGTGGTTACGTGGCTGGCTTAGTGTACACATGTCCCCACGCATCTTACAGTTGTTCGGTTTGGGCTGTGTGTGGTAGTGTCTGTTGCATGTGCGTGTGATGTGTTGTGTATTGTGTGCTGGACATGGGGGTGTTTGTCCCTGGGAGCTGTGGCATGGTAGTTGCGCATGTGAGTACATAGCGGTGTGCTGGTATACATTAGTTTGTACTTACCAGCCTCCACTCCCCCTGCTAATCCGGCGAGGATCTCCGGATGGATTACGACTCGCACCTTCTCCTCCCACGCTTTGAAGGTCTTAAAGAGCGCGGGATTCCCTCCGCCAGTGACGGCAGCCAGCTCTCTGTTTTTGCCCTCCTTCTTCTTGACCAGGCTCTTTACGTCATTCCAACGTTTGTTAATTTCTACTCTGTTCCTGGGCAGGGTCCCGACTGCATTGACCTGGTCTACGATCCGGTTCCACATTCTGTTTCTGGTGGCTAGTGGTGTGTGCTGGACCATGTTCCCATAGATTTGTGGGTGCACCTTGATGATCTCGTCGACCATGACCGTCAGCTCCATGGGCGTGAACTTGGGCATCCTTTGTGGTGCCATGGTGTTTGTGGTGCTGGTGCGGTGTGTGTTGTGTAATGTGCAGGGGGTTTGTGGTGCCGGTGTTTGGTGGTGGTGGTTGTGATGTGTGCGTTTCTGTGGTGTGCTGCTGTCCTTGCTGTGTCACTGTGTCCTCTCCTCTCCTCTCTGGTTTGCAATGTAGCAAGGGGTTGTGGTCTGTGGGAGTGCTGCTTTTGTACTCACCTATGTGGGTGTGTCCTCATGGTCTGTTGTTTTCAGGTGTGTTGTGTCTGGGGTTCTGGCCTTTGTATTTTTTGTTTGTCCGGGGGGTGTTTTCGGGATGTGTACTGTGCTTGTGTATTTGTGTGTGCCTTGCTGTGTGGACTTGTTGGCCATGTTGTGTGCTATTGGTTTTGTGTGCGGATGGTTTCTGTGCAGGTACGTGGGCGCCATGGCTTCTGCCGTGTCGATTCTCATCGGCGTTGTTTGCGCTGGCGGGCGGTATATTTGTTGTTTTTCCGCGCTCATGGCGGTGCGATCGTAATTTCACGTGCGGTGTGTCGGCCGTGTGGGCGGGCGGTTTTGTGTTGTCGTGCGTGTTTCCGTCCGTGGCGGGCGGTTTGACTCCGACTCGGACGATGGCGGGCGGTATTTTGTGTGATTTTTCCGCCGATGGCGGTTTTCGGTTTGTGTACTCATAATGGCGTGGTCGGTGTTCAGGCGGTGTGTGCGGGCGGATTTTTGCCGCTTCCATGCCTGGCGGATTTTTTTACGCCGGGTATCGTAATGAGCCCCTTAGATATAATAAACATTAAAAAAAATATAATAAACACATTTAATTTAACAAAATTTAAACAGATATATAAAATTAAATATATAAATGTATATTTACTTTAAAAATATTAATAAACTAATAACTTTAATTTATTTTAAAATATTATAAATATATAAAAATGAACTATAAAATATATATATACATACACCTATAACATAAAATATAATTTAAAAAAATTATATTATAAAATAAAATACTAAAATATTTATCCATTTTTAAACTTACATTTTGCACTCCATTGAGTGCAACAGTAGGAAAATTGTTGAATAGCATAGAGGTAAAAATGTACTATTCCCACTGCAATTACTGCAACAGTAGGGAAAGTGTTGGATAGCGTAGGCATAAAAATTACTATTCCCACTCCAGTGAGTGCAACAGTAGGGAAACTGTTGGATAGCGAAAGGGCAAAAATTCTTTTTCCCACTCCACTGAGTGCAACAGTAGGGAAAGTGTTGGATAGCGGAGGGGAAAAAATTAGTATTCCCACTCTAGAGAGTGCAACAGTCGAGAAAGTGTTGGATAGGGTAGATGTAAAAATTACTATTCCCACTCCAGAGATTGCAACAGTAGGGAAAGTGTTGGATAGCGGAGGGGTAAAAATTACTATTCCCACTCCAGAGAGTGCAACAGTAGGGAAAGTGTTGGATAGCGAAGGGGAAAAAATTACTATTCCCACTCCAGTGAACGCAACAGTAGAGAAAGTGTTGGATAGCAAAGGGTAAAATTTACTATTCCGACTCCAGACAGTGCAACAGGAGGGAAAGTGTTGGATAGCAGAGGGGCAATAATTACTATTCCCACTCCAGTAAGTGCAACAGTAGGGAAACTGTTGGATAGCGGAGGGGTAAAAACTACTATTCCCACTCCAGTGAGTGCAACAGTAGGGAAAGTGTTGGATAGCGGAGGGGTAAAAATGACTATCCCCACTCCAGTGAGTGCAACAGTAGTGAAAATATTGGATAGCGGAGGGGTAAAAATTACTATTCCCACTCCAGTGAGTGCAACAGTAGGGAATCTGTTGGATAGCGGAGGGGTAAAAATTACTATGCCCACTTCCGAAAGTGCAACATGAGGGAAAATGTTGGATAGCGGAGGGGTAAAAATTACTATTCCCACTCCAGTGAGTGCAACAGTAGGGAAAGTATTGGATAGCGGAGGGGTAAAAATTACTATTTCCCACTCCAGACAGTGCAACAGTAGGGAAAGTGTTGGATAGCTGAGGGGTAAAAATTACTATTCCCACTCCAGAGAGTGCAACAGTAGGGAAAGTGTTGGATAGCAGAGGGTTAAAATTTATATTTCCAAAAAATTAAAATAAAAAAGAAACTAAACACCAACTACAGTACAAAAATTGTTAATAACACAAAAATAAAAAAGATAAAAATATAATAAATTACGAAACATAGAAAAATATTTTAATGTTAAAAACTACTAAACATTAACTACAAACCTTATTTAATAGAAGCTTAATTTTTTTTTACAAACAAATAACTTTATTTAATATAAATTAATTATAATCAAAAACATAATTATTAAGGATTAAAAAAAAAATTACTTCACACCATATTCACATTTAAACGCACAAGACTCCTACATAATTAGCACAATTAACATATTTAACAATTAATTAATTATAATTAACAAACAATTAATAATTAATTAATAATAAATAAATTACCACAAACACTATAAAACCAAAATATAAAATAAATACTAATAAATAAAAAATATTAATTACTTTATTCAAAATAAATTACTTCCCACCCTATTCTCCTATACACCCACAACTCACTCCTAAAAAAACATAACACAATTTACATAATTAATTAATTAATCAATTAATAAAATGTAATACCCAATTAATATTTAATTAATACAAATTTAATTATAAATACTAATCAATAAAAATTAATAATGACTTTATTATAATTACATTACTTTCCACCCTATCCCCTTATAAACCCACAACCCACTCCTAAAAAAATAACACAATTTACATAATTATCAATTAATTAATAAAATTTGATAACCAATTAATAATTAATTAATAAAAAGTAATTATAAATACTAATAAATTAATTGTTTTAATTACTTTATTATAATTAAATTACTTCCCACCCCATTCCCCTATAAACCCACAACCCGCTCCTAAAAAATAACACAATTTACATAATTTTCAATTAATTGATTAATAAAAAATAATCAACAATTAATAATTAATTAATAAAACATTATTTATAAATAATAATAAATTAACATTATTAATTACTTTATTATAATTAAATTACTTCCCACCCTATTCCTCTATAAACCCACAACCCGCTACAGAACTAAAATACGCAAAATTTAATTGACATAAAATTAATCACTTCTAAAAATTTCACACATACATTAAAAAAAACAGCTATACTTATACAAAAAACATTAGATCACATACTTTTAACATACATACTAAAATACAGAATATCGATATTATTAACAACGATATTTTGACAAACGATATTACTGACTTCGATATTACAGAAAACAATATTTCTTACCTTCAAGTCGATATTCTGGTCACCGATATTCTTGATGTCGATATTCTGCCACTTCGATATTGCCAACTCGATATTCTGGCACTTCGATATTCCAGACTCGATATTCTGTCTATGCACCCCCCGTGGACTGTCCGCGCTTTCAAGGTTTTGGATGCCATGGTGTTGCAAGGAGTGCATCACTGGTTTTGCCCAGCGATGCGCCTCTTTTCATGATTGTAGCCCTGAATTTCCTCGTCCCCTGGGACTCTGATTGGTCATCCTGGCTGTTGGGGGGCTGGGGGGAGGTTGTTGATCTGTGCTGCACTTCATTGGAGGTGGACTTATAGGCTATTTTTGCCTCTAGAGGCAAAAAAAGTCACGTTGGGCTGACTAACAAGAGTTTTTTTGCCGCTAATGGGCCTTTCGTCAGTTGTTGGACACTAACATCAGAATTTGTATCGCCTTCACGCTAGTGTTAGCTGCAGTTTTCACCGCTGCTACCTGAAACTATCGCTATGTAGCGGCGTATTGTAAATACACCGCTAACAGGGCGATAGTTTTCTGCAATAGGCCGCGTTAATAAAACTGCTGCTAACTACCACTAACAGTAGTTAGCGGCAGTTCTTGTACGTATGCCCCTTGGTTTGACAAACCCAATATACTCCATCCAAACACTATCACTGGCCTAGACACACTGAACCTACATTAGATCGTCCACAAACCCACACACTTCACTGGGCAAATCCTAGATGTCACTTTTGAAAATCCAGAACTAGTTACCTTTCAAACTATTACTCCAGTCACATGGTCAAGCTACCATTTGCTACCTTTCCAACAAAAAACACCACAAAGCAAAACACCTACAACCACCTTACGTGCATCCACCTATTGACCATGGAACAAACTCAGATTTAATACCTAGAAACACAGCTAACATCAACACAGATTTAGACAAAATAAATTCAGTTTGCAAACTATAAGAGTGGCTAAAGGAAGCTTTTGATATCCGAATACCACTCAGAACAATAAATCAGGACAAAAGAAAGCAAGCACCTTGGATAAATACAGAACTAAAGGAGATAAAACAACAAATTTCACCTACAGAAAGTTAACAGATTATACAAGTCAACAATCAAAAAAACTCAAAAAGGTACTATCCAGACAGAATTCAAAATGTTGAATGTGCAAATAAAGAATTTTATAAAATTCTAACAGATTTTCGTAAACCTAAATGAACAGAAGGAAGTCATCCCATTACTCAAGAATTCATGGACAAACTGGCAAATCATTGCACGTACAGACTCATTGGACTCCTATTTAAAACAACGGAAAACTACCAGCACCAACCCATTTCCAAAAATCTCCTCAAAGAGTAGGCTAACCCAGTTTCTGCATTCCTTCAAACAAATATCACAAAGTGAATTTATGAATCTGGTCAAAGCAGGAAGGCCAGCCAGCACCCCTTCTGACCCTTGTCCACCACAAATGTTCAAGAACATTCTTTTAACTACCTTTGCTTCCACACCATTAAGAAGAATTATCAATAATTCTTTAACTATGGGAATCTTTCCAAAAGACCTAAAAAAGGGATACATACTCCCATTATTAAAGAAAACTAACCTGAGCCCACTTGACCCCAACAACTACAGACCAATTACCAATGGACCTTTTCTGGGCAAATTGATAAAAAGAGCAGCATTCTCCCAGATGTCACAATTCATTGAAGAAAACGCCATACTTTCTGACTTCCAAACAGGATTCCATCCAGGAAGAGGCACAGAATCTGCCCTCATCGCCACCTGGAATGACCTTAAAACCACAGTAGACTGCAACAGGGTTGCTACACTACTTTTCTTGGACCTCTCCGCAGCCCTTGACACAGTTGATCATGACACTCTAATACAAAGACTACAAAGCCGGCATAGAGGGGACTGCTCTCGACTGTATCACATCCTACCTTCAAAACAGAACAGATGTCATCTATTCTCCCCCTTTCTCATCCAAACCATAGTCACACAAAAGCAGGAGTTCCTCAAGGCTCTATCATCTCACCAATGCTTTTCAACTTCTATATGGAGTCATTACCGGCAATGAACAATTAATTTTAGCTCACATGCTCCAACTATGCAGATGACACACAAAAACTCCTTAAACTGGAAAGCCCCAAAGACATTGGAAAGTCAGAAATCTTCAGTTGCCTCAGGGCCATTGATCAGTGGATGATATGGAGCCATCTCAAATCGAATGCTTCCAAAACGTAAATACTCACATGTGGCAATTGTAAAAATTATGACCAACTCGGTGCCACGCCTGATGATCTGGGACCACCTCCTAAGTATCTAAGGAAGTAAGAAAACTCAGAATTATCATGCACTCAAAGCTGGCGCTCCAAGTGGACAAATCTCAAGATCAATCTTCATTACTATGAAAACTTTGCAATGCATCTTCCCCTGCCTGGTCCAGGCTACTATCTCTCTTGTACCGTCTAAACTTGATTTCGCCAATGCCCTCTACCAAGGATCATCATTATCAACTATAAAAACACTACAATGGATTCAGAACTCTGCTACCAGACTACTCCTACATGTAAAGCCACAAGCCCACATCCCCCTGTCTTGAGGACCCTACATAGGTTACCGGTTGCCAGTAGATCCACATTGAAGCTGCTGTGTATCACCCACAAAGCAATACATGGAACAGGACCTCTTTTCATCAGAAATAAACTCACCAAATACATTCAACAAAGGAACCTGCACTCCAGATTGGCATCATGCCTCAAAATCCCATCATGCAAGAAAAAAAATATAAGAGGCACATCCTTCTCTGGTCAAGCAGCCAAACTATGAAACTCATTAACCCCAAACATAAGATCCACGGAGAACTATCTTATCTTCAGAAGACTATTCAAGAGTTGTCTGTTCACCTCATAGCCACCATACTCAAACACAAATGTATAGCATATCCCTGTGTATATAAACACTTAGGGGGTCATTACAATGGTGGTGAACTCACCACTGACAGGCTGTCGGTGGCAGGTTCACAGCCATCGTGAGGCCACTTTCCGCCTGCCATATTATAATGGCGGGCGGTACCGTGGTGGTCGGAAACACCGACCGCCACACATCCAACGGGCTCCTTGAGCCTGCCGGTGCTGCGGGGGCCCTCACAATCCCATACATGGCGGCAGTGCCTACCAGGAACCCCTGTTGGGATTATGATGGTCCCTCTCCACCAGCCTTTCCATGGTGGTACACCCGCCATGGAAAGGCTGGCAGGGATGGACTTTGGGGGCCTGTTGTGGGCCCACCTTGAGCAGGGGCAGTTCGGTTTTGCCCTTGGGGGGCACATTTCCCTGCACCATGTTGCAGGCACCACGTGGTGCCTGCCACGTAGTGCAGGGAAATGCAAAACTTGCATTTTTTCCATTGCAGTGGGTGCTGCAGCCAGCAGCACCCGCCGCAATAGAAAACATGGCACTTGCAGCCGCCATGGTGGCGGCCGCATTGTAATGCCATATGTGAGACCACCGCCTTATAGACAGACGGTCCTCATCCCCAGGACGATGGCGGACGGATAGAAGTCCGTCCGCCATCGTAATCAGGCCCTTGGTTTGATAATATATATGTTTCCAGATATGTGTATCCTTTTGTATAAATATGTATAATAAATATGTTTTTAAATATATAGATAAGTCTGCTAAACAAATGTACACATTACTTATGGTTAAAAAATATGTATATATATTATTCTAAGCTTAACATTTATATAGGTCACTGCATAGTTTTCATATAATTTTTTAATTAGATGCTTATGATTCTTTGTTCATTTATCTATCACAATATGTAAATATTGTCATAACTATTTATCGACAATTGCTTCTTTCAATTCCTATTGAAAGTTTGAAAAAATATGTAATGAAAAAAGTTACAAAATACACAAATATATTATCTTAAAGTACAGCAACACTTTAAATTCTGAGTTTATTAAATACAATTTAAATCTTGATATATTACCTTCCTTATACATTTATACCCTCAATGTATTTATGTATCTATATATGTATTACTTTACTCCTACTGTAAAATAAAGCATAATAAAAAAATATATATTTTGAGTCTCTCCAATGCACTACCCTATGTTTCAACCTATACTTCTCTCAATATATACTCTACCTCTACTCTCTGGCTCATCCTAAATCTCATTCTACTACCATGATCTCCCAAACAACCCTTTCTAAATTCTTCCCTCTTGTATCCCTTCTTAGACTCATTTGAAAACTCATTTTAACACTATGATCTCCCTAATCCATTTCTTCCCTTCTCCATCTCTTCTTTACTCATCCCAAACCTTCTCCTTCTGCTATGATTGATCTCCCAATAAACACTTTCTAGACTCTTCCCTGTTCTATCCCTCCATTATCATTTTCAATCCAACTAACAGACTCACATGTCACAGCTCAAATTAACTAAAATTTCCCTATACTAATTCACCACTAATCCTTTTTGGGTTCTGGATTAGCGTGCTACTCTCCAAATAGCGAGTTGACACATGGTCTGGGGAAGTAAGCACTATATAAATACAATTAAAATTGCAATATAGTTTTTTCACATGTGCACTTAACTTTGCTCTCATATGCCCCGTAATTGACCTTACATCCGCCCCCACAAGTCAATTCATGCACTGAAGTCAGTACACGGACAGTGAAAATTCAAGTGTGTTTTGGAGTCTCGATGAGGAGATGCGCAGAAGGATCAGTAAATAGAGTTGTGAGAAACTGGGTTGTTGGTTGAGGGGTGAAATCGCAAGCAACAGTCACCATCCTTGTCTGGGTAAACCAAAAAAAGTCACAAAATTACCCAGTGCTTAACCATCTGCAAGCTTGGTCAAAAAACACTCAGGCTAAACTTAGAGGCAATGTGTAAATTATTGATACACCACTTAAACAGTAACAACGTGAAAATGCAACACAAGAAAAATGCCAAACTAATTTCGAAAAATAGAGAGCATTTTATTCAATCAGTGGAACCGGAGATATGAATTATTAAAGATTAAAGTGAAAAATAGTGCCTTAAAGATCAAAGTGCCAACTGTGGGCATCTAGTTGCACAAAAAACGTGATTCAGTCAAAAGTTGAGGCTGACCAAGATGGAGCCAAGTGGATTTGGCCCGATCTCCACTTACCTTCAGTTCTAGAAGAAGCTTTAAAGAAAAATGTTTGAGAAGTTAAAGGTCAGCCGGGCAGGGCAGCTGGCGGTGTCTGAGAGGGAGGCATAATCACCGGGAAGCCGCTGAATGAAGTGACAGTGAAGATTTCTGTGTTTGAACTTAGGGGCTGATTAGGATGGCGGGCGGACTTTAGTCCGCCCACCATCCTAGCGGTAACAGGACCGCCCGCCTGCCATGCGGCGGTTCCGCCACCCTGATAATGATAAGACCGCCGCGGTCGCATCTGGCGATTTAACATTGCGGCGGGTGCTGCTGGCTGCAGCACCCGCCACAATGTGTAATGGCCATGTTGTGCATTTCCCTGCACAACATGACAGGCACCGCGCGGTGCCTGCCACCTTGTGCATGTAAATGGAGGGGGTACCATCGGTACCCCCCCAGTGCACAGCTGACCCCCCCCAGGGGGCCAGCTACAGGCCCCCAAAGCCAGTCTCCGCATGCCTTTTGCGGCAGAGAATCCGCCGCAAAAGACAGGCAGACAGGGCCATTATAATCACTATGGCGGTGCCTGCACGGCACCGCCGCAATGATTGCCTGGTTCCGGGTTCCGCAAGGCGGGCGGAAAAGGACCGCCTTGCGGAACTGTGGCGGTCGGTGTTTCCGACCGCCGCGGAACAATAGTGATTCCCACCACCATCCTAATATGGCGGTGGGTAAATCACCTTTCGATGGCGGGCGGATTGCCAGCGCCGGGCCGGCGGTGGCGATCCGCCCACCATCGTAATGAGCCCCCAAGTCTCTTGCTTGGAAGTTGAAACTCTCCTGCGGGACAAAGCTGCAGGCTCTAGCCAATGAGGACTCCATGAGGCCAAATACCCCTTATACAAGGAGCTGCTGAACAGTATTTGCTGCTGCAGAGAAGAACATAGTGGTAACTGACGTGAAGTCAGGCTGTTCGATGATGCAGCTTCGGTGAATTGGCAAGCAGGTAAGTCCTGGTCACTGCTCGATTCTCGGAGCACTTTTTAGGAGAACATTTTCTAAGTCTCACATTTTGCATTTTGCCTATCTGGGCACCTTTAGCACCACTTCCAAGGATGTAGGACTGTAGAGGCACCACCTGGAGGGTCAGGACTCACTCAGGCTGGGTCCAAGTGTAGGTTCAAGATAGATAGTCTGTCCCTGAGGCTCTGGTCAGGATGCCAGCCAACTAGCCCTTGGAGTCACATTGGAAGTCTTGGGTTCAAGCAGGAAAGTAGATCTCAAGCAACAGGACAGTCCTCTGGGGGCACAGGGCAGGCTTCAGGCAGCAGGGCAGTCCTATTGGTGCAGAAGGGCAGTCCTCTGAAGTCCTCAGAAGGCAGCAGGGCAGTCTTCTGAGCATGTTTCCACAAGTGCGGAAGTGACCTGAACAGTGGGTCTGAGGATCCTATATCTATACCTGTGCCAGCTTTCAAGTGTTTGAAATTTCTTGCCTCCCTGCCCTTGTGCCAGTCTGTCTGCAGTCATGATAGGCTAATGTTAACTTCTTTGTGTATGAGCTGAGGCAGTGTCTTTGAAGTGAAAGCAGGGTTGTGCACAGCTACACCCTCATCCTGCTTTGGATGGCCCATTCTGCTAACACCCAGTCCCTCTATTGTGTGGCTGTCCGGGAGGAATACGCAAAGGCCAACTGCCAACAACACCTAGTTATGTGACCCAGGAAACAGGCACCAAATAGGACAAGAAAATGGCAACTTTCCAAAAGTGCCATTTTCAAAATTGTGACTTAAAATCTGACCTTACCACTAAAGAGGATTTTAAATTACAAATTCTTTGACACCAAACATATGTGTACCTGCTCCCAAACAACAGTTATCAGTTATTACATGTAATAAGGTAACCCACTGTTATCCCATGGGAGAAGTAGGCCTCACAGTAGTGAAAAACGAATTTGTGAGTTTTTCAATATTACGATATGTAAAACTTAAAATTTCATGTCCAATTTTTAAATAAAAAGCAACTTGCCTTATGTCCTGTTTAGGGCCTACCTTAGGTGTGACTTATATGGAAGAACAAAAGGGAATTGTAGGCCTGGCAAGGGGCTTATTTTGCCAAGTTGAATTGGAAGTTTAAAACTGTTCACTAGCTGCAATGGCAAGCCTGAGGCATTTTTAAGGGTCTAATTAAGTAGATGAAATAATAAGTGGTGCAGGGCCACTAGTTCCATTTAATTTACCAGCCCTGGATATCTGCTCCATCACTTTATTAGGGACTAACAAGAAGATTAAATATGCTAATCAGGTGTAATCCAGTTTTACCATGTTTTAGGGAGTGAGCACATGCACTTTAGCACTGGTTAGCAGTGGTAAAGTGCAGAGAGTTCTAAGGCCAAAAACACAAAATAAAGCAAAACAAGAGTGGAGAAGGCAAAAAGTTTGGGGAAAGACCGCGCTAAGGCAAACAAGTCTAACAAGGGTGAAAAAAATAAATGGCCCCTGGAGTGGTGCCAACTCTTTGACATTCAGTTTTGTAGCAGTGTACATTCACTCCCCCCCCTTCTTCCCTTTGACTGAACTTTTGACAAGTGGCTGGTCTTCCTCTGCCCCGCTAGTCTATCCACACACTGCAGTTGTGGACGGGACAGTGAATATTCAATGAAGGGACAAAATTTGGCAGAGTAGATGCGCTTATTAGGTAGTCAATAGCGTAAAAATGCTCTGTCCTCTGGAGCAGTGCCTATCATTTGGCGTGCGGTTTTTGCACAATATCTTTACTCTTATCTGCCCTGTGAGTGACCCTACTTCACACTAATAAGATCAATTAATCTATGTTCACTTGGAAGACAATGGATATCGCAAATTTGGTTATTGCAGGCAGTACTCATTTTAAAACTGGGGAATCCTTGTCTTTAAAGTACTCCCAGAATGCTACCTGACTATTTTACAGTCTCAGCAAAGCTTACCTGCCAAAAGCCAAGAAACCTAACAAAAACGCACAGGGCTCAGATAATGATTTACATTCTTTTGTTAATAGTGATAATCGTGGAATTGTTTGGAGAGAAACCCTAGAGAACCTGAAGGTTAAAAAGACAGCTGCCCATAGGATCCGAAGTACAGGATTAGGGTTGGTTTACTACAGTGCATATCCAGAAGAAAAAAGTGTGAATTGCAGACCCTTCTAAGGTGCTCCTTTTCAGATAGCAAATGGTCATTTGCCTTCTGTTGGAACATTAGGGGATCTTATATCAGGAATTCAGTCTTTGTTGATTCGTGATACAATATTTTTACAGGAAACATGTACTGCCAGTATATTTATGTTATCATTTACCAGCAATAACTATGCAAAAAAGGCCATATCTGGTAAGGCTTAGTTACATGTGCTGGTTGTATGACAGTACAACACATGCATTTACCATACATGCCTTTACCATGCTTCATTTACCACGTAGTGCCCTTACCACACAGTGCCTTTACCATGCATGCCTTTGCCATGGATATACCATTACCATGCATGCCTTTACCCTGAAGGTAAGTTAAACTCATATCTACATCTATATTCAATTAAAAAAAACAAAGGTTAAAGCTTAGTTATAGTTAGGAAAACGTATTTTTCCTCTCCAACCCAAGGTTAAACTACACAAACTATTAAAATTCCTAAATTATAGTCATAATTTTCATTTACAATTCATTCACCACCTTCAAATTATTATAAGTAGCGAACCTCATTACACTATCTTTTCAACTCGCTAACCAGACACCATTAACTATAACGCGCCACTTTACCATGCACTGTGTTCTCACAGGTAATGATATTTCACTGTACAACACTACACTGTATGAGACTATCCACCACTCTACTGCACAACAATACACTCAGCAACACTGAGCTATATAACACTCTACTTTACTCAACTACACAGTATATATACAGTGTAGTACAGTGATGTACAGTGGAGTGAAGGAGTATAGACAGGAGTAGAGTGTCGAAGAGTTGCATACAGTGTAGTACAGTGTTGCAGAGTGGAGTTGCAAAGTGCACAGTAGTGTGTGAAACAGTGGAGCTGTGTAGAGTGGATTGTTGTATAGTAGTGTAGAGTGAGCTAAAGTCTTGCACAGTGGAGTAAAGTACAATGGAGTGTATTGGTGTGTCATAGAGTAGAGTGGCATGGAGTGGAGTGTACTGGTGTAAGGTAGGCAGCAAACTGTTATAAATTGGAGTGGGGCCTTGTACAGTAGAGTGGAGTGCTGTGACGTATAGAAAGGTTGCGTATAGTGGAATAGGTTGTTGTACATTGGAGTGTATGAGCATAGAGTGGAGTATAGAGTCAGACAGTGGAGTGTAAGGAGATAGAGTGGAGTAGAATTTCGTAGGGTGCCATGAAGTGTGATCGACTTTTATAGAGGGGGTTACATAAAGTGGAGGAGAGTGTCATACAGTGGAGCGGCGTAGAGTTGAGTGCAATACACTGTAGTGGCCTAGAGTGGATTACCATAAAGTGGAGTAGCATACATTGGAATAATGTACAGTGGAATACTGTACAGCGGAGTGTAGAAGAGGGGAGTGGCATAGCGTAGAATAGCATAGAGTGGAGCGGTGTACAGTAGAGTGTTATTAGAGAGGAATAGGGTTCAGTGGATTAGCGTGGAGTGGGGTAGCATACTTTGAGGTGGTGTAGCATAGAGTCGAGGAAACAGTTATAAATTGGAGTAGCATATTATACAGTAGAGTAGAGTGTTGTATAGTAGAGTGTACGGCATAGGGTCGAGAGCAAATTTGGAGTGTACAGGGATAGAGAGTGGTAGAGTCTAGTTTAGTGGCACAGAGTGTAGTACAGTTTTGTAGAGTGGAGTTATATCGATTGGAGGAGAGTACACTTCAGTGGCATAGAGTGGAATAGTGTACAGTGGAGTGGCATAAAGTGCAATAGCGTAGAGTGAAGTAGCATAGACTGAAGTGGCATACGGTGGAGTGGAGTAGAATGTAGTAGCGTACAGTGGAGTGGTGAAAAGTGTAATAGTGGAGTAGCACACAGTTAAGTGGTGTACAGTGAAGTTGTTTAGACTGGAGTGGCATGCACTGTAATAGGGTACAGTGCACTAGCATACAGTGGAGTGGCATACAGTGACGTGGCATCCAATGGATTAGTGTTGGATGGAGTGGGGTAAAGTGGAACACCATTCAGTAAAGGGGCAAAGATTGAAGTTGAAATACAATTTAATAATGTAGAATGGAGTGGAGTACAGTGGTATAGCGTAGAGTGGAGTAACTTAGAGTAGAATTACATAGAGTGGAGTGGCGTACATTGGAGTGGTGTATACTGGAGTAGTGAGGTGTGGAGTGGGGTAGAATGAAATAGCATATAGTGGAGTGGTGTAGAGTGTAGAGTGTAGTGGCGTCCAATGGACTAGGGAACATAGTAGTGGCTTAAAGTGGAGTGGTGTACACTGGAGTGGCGTAGAGTGGAGTAGTGTATAGTGGAGTGACATACAGTGGAATAGTGAAGAGTGGAATGGTGTACAGTAAAGTAATGTAGACTGGAATAGCATATAGTGGCGTAGTGTACAGGGCAGTAGCATACAGTGAAGTGGTGTAAACTGGAGTAGTGTGCAGTGGAGTGGGGTATAGTGACATAGCATATAGTGGAGTGGCATACAGTGGCATGGAGTCCAATGGAATAGTGTAGAATGGAGTGGGGGTAGAGTGAAGTGGAATACCCTGTAGTGGCATAGAGTGGAGTAGCATACAGTGGAGTGGCATCCAGTGGAATAGCATAGAGTGGAGGTGCATACAGTGTAATAGTGTAATGTGGACTAACACAGACTGGAATTGTGTACAGTGTAATAGCGTAGAATGGAGTGGCGAAGAGCGGAGTGTTGTACAGTGAAGTGGAGTAGAGTGTAATAGTGTATAGTGTAATAGTGTACATTGGAGTAGCATATAATGGAGTGGTGTAGATTAGAGTGGCATACAGCTGCGTGGGGTAGAGGGTAATAGTGTACAGTGGAGTGGCGTACATTGGAGTGGAGTCCAATCGAATAGAATGAAGTGGCACAGAGTGCAGTGCCACATACTAGAGTGGAGTAGAGTGGATTAGAGTACAGTTGAGTGGCATACAGTAGAATAGAGTACAGTGGAGTGGCGTACAGTAGAATGCATAGAGTGGAATAGCGTATAGTGGAGTAGTGTCCAGTGATGTGGCATACAATGGATTGACAAAGACTGGAGTGGCATACAGTGAGCGTAGAGTGGAGTAGCGCAGAGGGGAGTCTTGTACAGTGGAGATGAGTGGAGTGGTGTAGAGTGGAATAGCATATAATGGAGTAGATGCAGTGTGCATGGCATGTGGATGTATGTGAAATTTAGCTCCAATGTAGAATATGGTGTGCAGAGTAAAACAAAATTGTGCTGCCTTGTGTTTCTCTAGATTTACCAATCAACCCATGTTTTGCATTCCTTTGTAATTCTAACTTAAGTATTGCATTGCCCATAAGACACCATGAGTGAGGTAATCGCAATCCAATGATACAGATAGACTTTAGTTATATTTTGGGCCATTGAATACCATGATAACTTTACAGTATACTGTGGTACATGGTGATGACAAGACAGTATATAATTGGGCAATTTTTTTAGAGAATGAAAACATAGCCATTTGTTTTTACTACTCTTTGGCTGTGTTCAGTGTTAGGGCCTTAGTTATAGGTCATTAGTAGGTCCCTACCTACTACCACTTAATTAAAGTGATAATAGGTAGGAAAATGTCTTTATTTATTTTCATTTATTTTTAAATACGTTTACAGGCATGTACCACAGTAGTTTCATAAACGTTTGTGAAATTCTGCAAAAGTACCACGGTGACAGATATCACTATGTTTAAATGTCTTAAAACTTTATCAATAATTACCCTACTTAACTGAGGTACCGAAAAAGCATCACCTCTGCACCATAATGTATAATCCTGCCAAATTTCATGTAAATCCATTCAGCTTTTTTTGCTCTACATCAAATACAATAGTCTATGGAAAATGGATTGGTAGAAAAACGAGTTTTGAGACCCCCTTTTATCTTTGCACTCCCTTAACGATTGACCCCAAAAAATTACATCATCTCAAAATGTAGAAAATGCTATAGGTCTGGAAAGTTTTGTGGTGATTCATCAAATGGGTGGAAAGTTATAAGGAGCTAATATCTGAGTATTTCTATCTTTGGAAATACTACCTATAACTACAGAGGGCCATCACATTTAACGTGATTTCTTTCTTTTTATCTATTATATTTATTATGCATTTGCTTATTGGTTTACATAATAATATGACCATAAATGTGTCCTTTAGTAGTTCGTATAATAATTATGCAAATTTACATATGCAGTCTACTTAATTTTTTGGCTTCCTTCCTACTTTAAGTAAGAGTGTGCTACATATGAAGCCCAAAGTGAATAGGAAGCGAGTCATAGATTTTTTTTTCCTAATGGCTAATTATCCTGTCCTCCATATTGTAGTTTGCTTATCTCACTGCTAGGTCCCTTTTCCATTTTGTTGCACAGGAGTACATAAGGAAGATGTGTTTTGTTTGTCTTTTTGGGCACACTTTTATTTTGTGAGCTAGAGAGCATGAAAGAAAACTTATGTAGATTAAGATGTATTTTATTTGTTATGTATTTGTTTATAGGTTTCCATTAACATGTGACCAAAAATGGGTCTTTCAGTTGTTCATGTAGTAAAACCTTAAATATGTAGGGGCTTATTTATGAGCCCTTGCGTCACTTTTACGCTGCCTGTGCTTCACTTTTTGTGACGCCCCTAGCAGTGTAAAAAATGCGCCATGGTGCGTCATATTTACAAAGTGACGCATCTAGGTAGATGCGTCACTTTGTAAACCCCTGCGCCACATTATACCTGCACCAGGTATAATGTATGCAGGGGGGGCGTTCCGACGCAAGAAAGGGTCGTAGAAGTGACGCAGTGAAATCTATAAGATTTCACTGCGCCATTTCTTTGACCCTAATGCGTCAATATCTTACGCCTGCCTCATGGCAGGCGTAAGACTGACGCAGGCCCTTTCACATGGGGCTTGCCCCATGTGAAAGGACACATTGCTGGAGTTGCGTCACTTTTGTGACACACTCCAGCAATGCGTCATTTTGCGCCTACAGATACGTCAGAAATACTGACGTATCTGTAACTCCTTCGACATGATGCGTCATACTGTAAATATGACGCATCATTGGTGTCGCAAGGAGGGGCAATGAAAAGTGATGCATCGCTGTTTTCACGCAGCGATGCGTCACTTTTCATAAATGAGGCCCGCAGTCTAGTTCATTCTTTGGGCTTCCGTATCTACTTTTAGTAGGATTGTGCTACATATGAAGGCTAAAGTGAATGAAAGGCAATTACTGTTATTGTTATAAAAATTGAGATTTTTTTTTTTCATAATGGCCAATTATCATGCCCTCCAAATAGTAGTTTGTGTGGGGCTCACTGTTGAGCCAATTTTTCATTTTGTTGAACAGAGGTGTAATAAGAAAGATGGATTTTGTTTGACTTGTTGGACCAGTTATATTTTGTGAACCAGAGAGCTTGCAAAGAAAGCCTATGTAGAGTAAGATGTATTCTATTCGTTATGTATGTGTTTATATGTTTTCATTAGCATGTGACCATTAAAGAGTCTTTCAGTTGTTCATGTAGTAAATTGGAAACCTTATATATGCAGTCTAGTTTTTTCTTTGGGCTTCCTTGCTATTTTTAGTAGGATTGTGCTACATATGAAGGCCAAAGAGAATGAAAAGCAATCATTGTTATTATTGTAAAAATGTAGACTAATATTTTTTCCTAGTGGCCTATTATCATGTTCTCCAAATAGTAGTTTGTGTGGGGCTCGATGTTAGGTCAAGTTTGTATTTTGTTGAACAGGGGTGTAATAAGAAAGATGGATTTTGTTTGGCTTGTTGGAATAGTTATGCTTTGTGAGCCAGAGAGCTTGCAAAGAAAATCTTTACATATGCAGTCTAGTTTTTTTTTGTGCTTCCTTGCCACTTTTAGTGGGATTGTGCTACAAGATATCACTAAGTTGAAAAACCTTATAACCTAAAAAATACTTACTCTATTTACTTGCAGTGCCCAAAAGAATCATCTGCACACCCTGATACCTAATTCAACCTAATTTCAGCAAAATCAGGCCGGCTGTTTTTCTGCTAAGCAAAATATAAAAATCCATGCACCCCCTTGACTAAAATCCACAAAATGTTCAGTCCTCTGACAACAAATCTTCATCAATTTAACTAACATAATCAACTTCTGTAATCTGTTACTTTGTTCAGAATTACAGGAAAACTTTGGGGGTGATTATGATGACGGTGAGCTCGCCACCGGCAGGCTGCTGGTGGCGGGTTCACCGCCATTGTAAGGCCTTTTTCCGCCCGCCATATCAGGATGGCCGGTGGCGTGCCTGGTTGACGGAGAGCCCATCCACCATGGGTCCAACAAAGGCAATCGTTACGATTGTCTGTCGGACCCACCCCGCATCCACAAAATGGTGGCGGTGCCTAGCAGGCATTATCCACCAGATTTGGATGCTGCAACGGGTCTGCAAAGTTTTGCAGACATTCATCAAACGGGTGCAAAGTTATTGAGGTACAAACCTATCTGTGGTGACCCTAACTATAACTATAGAGTGGCTGCCGCAACTGAGGAAACCAAAGGTTAAAGTAAAGTTATAGTTAAGTGTAATAAAAGATTTGTTTTGGTTTTTAAAAAAAGTAGGAATTCACTGAAATCCAAAGGTTAAAGTAACGTTATAGTTAGGGAGTTTGTCAGTGTCACAATTAATGTTTTAACCTAAAAATAAAACACAGACATTCACCAGTTATAGTTAGCAGCACTAATTATAACTTGCACCCCTGCAATGCACTGCTTATGATCTCATATATGACATCAATTATGACATGTTCAATTACATAATTTATGACATCACTGATGACATCTCAAATGACATCACTGATGACATCACTGATTACATTATCCAATGAGTGTGTTAGTTTGTTTTATAGTTTACATAGTGGCAGGTAGCTACCATATTCCTTTTCTACCTAATTTACAGCCCGTGTTCAGCTTATGGGTGTAAGTATTTATAAAATGCATGTGCTCCTAATGCTTCATGAAGTTAATTTAACCTTTAGTTATTTCAGTGACTTTCTAAGGTTTTTTTTAAAAACGAAAACAGATCTTTTTATCACACCTAACTATACTGTTACTTTAACCTTTAATTTCTTCAGTTAATTTCTGTGGGGAAGGGGGTTTAAGTATTTTTTTTAACTGTATGTATGGTAGAATAACTGAATAATATATCATGTGTGCAGTCATAGTTCTGAAAGGGAATTGATTTCATATTGTAACTTAAGGGGAAAGGGTGCACACTTTGCAAAATGTTTCTAAAAACTGTTGTTTGAGTATAAAACTGAGTAATACAACAATATTTGTGATGATTTTGTCTATCTCTTCAGTTCTTTAGACTCTCACATTGAGACATTTTCCTAGCCAATTCATTAATATTGTAATAGCATACTTTTCATAGCCTTTGTATGTATTACTACATTACAAATCATAATTATAATTCAGAAAGAAAGTAATCCATTTTTTGAATACTGATAGTATTAAGTTTCATTATATAAATCTATTTTTTAAGTTTGTGATTACTCACTAGAATTTCATATTTTGTTTTAATCTTCTGTTTAGCAATCTGTTTAGCAATGTTCAGTTATTATTTAATATTAATCTATAATAAGAGAGTCATTAAAATATGGTTGTAATATATATATATATATATATTTTTTAAAGGAAGTGACTCTTGCGAGATGCTGTGGTGAGTCGAACACACAATCCCCTGTGTGGACTCCGAAAGGGATGTACTTCCTGGTCAGCCTTGTGACCCTCTCGCAAGAACGTACATTTGGGATTAAGTTAAGAACAGAGGGGGTGATTACGATGGCGG
Organism: Calotriton arnoldi; assembly: GCA_963921515.1. NCBI lineage: Eukaryota > Metazoa > Chordata > Amphibia > Caudata > Salamandridae > Calotriton > Calotriton arnoldi. The sequence goes on from CAWUFW010019176.1 coordinate 54,128, forward strand.
ACGGACTTAAGTCCGCCTGCCATCGTTCTGGGGTTTGGGACCACCCGCCTACATGGCAGCGGTCCCCCACAACATATTCCAATGCGGCCACCACCACTGCGGCCGCAAAAGTCATTATTAACATTGTGGCGGGTGCTGCTGGCCACAGCACCCGTCGCAATGTTAATAATGCATGCTGTGCATTTCCCTGCACTACGTGGCAGGCACCACGCAGTGCCTGCCACCTGGTGCAGGGAACTCCAAGTGCAAATTCAACATGTCCCTGCACAAGGGGGGCCCGCAACGAGCCCCCAAAGTACATCCCCGCCAGCCTTTCAATGGCGGTTTGACCGCCATTGACAAGCTGGCAGAGATGCAGCATCCAAATCTGGTGGATAATGCCTGCTAGGCACCGCCAGCATTTTGTGGATGCGGGGTGGGTCCGACAGACAATCGTAATGATTGCCTCTGTTGGACCCATGGTGGATGGGCTCTCCGTCAACCAGGCACGCCACCGGCCATCCTGATATGGCGGGCGGAAAAAGGCCTTACAATGACGGTGAACCCGCCACCAGCAGCCTGCCGGTGGCGAGCTCACCGTCATCATAATCACCCCCAAAGTTTTCCTGTAATTCTGAACAAAGTAACAGATTACAGAAGTTTATTATGTTAGTTAAATTGATGAAGATTTGTTCCATTGAATACATAAAGCAATAATATTTTTATGATCTAGTGAGAAGCTCACAGGAGTTAAACTCATCATCCCCTGCATGGACTCCAAGGGGAAAGTATTTCCTGCCGGGCATCTTGTGATTTACTCGCGAGATCGTGCATTTTTAATTACTTTAATAACAGTGGTTTCTTGTAATTTTTAACAAATTAAGACAAAAGAGATGCTGATTAGCTTGGAAAAATTGATTAGGAATTGTGCCATGAAATATATAAAGCAATAACATTTTTACAAGCTTACAAGATGCTCATGGGTATCTTGCAAGGGGTCCGGGTGACAAACCACACCCTAAAGAAGGATTGTGATTGGCTTGGTTCACTGACAAAATATTGACGACTAAAATATCCCCATACCGTAATATTGAGTCATAAATATAGATGTAAAAAATATCGGCATCCTACATTTATAATGGTAAGTACAAAAATATCGGAAAAAAATATCGATGTCATAAAAGTAGTTGCACAAAACATCGTTTTTTATATATATAAAATAAATTAATAAATATTAAATATATTATAGAATAAAATAAAATTTTTAAAAATAAATTAGTTTTAATATACATTTTAAGAAATATACCAAATAAACATAATTTAAAAAAGTTAAACACACATATATAATAATTTATATATATATCTATATTCACTGAAAAAACCATAGGTTTCAGGCACGTTATAGTTAGAAATTAGCATTTAAAAACCTTTAAAATTCACTGGAAAAACCATAGGTTTCATTGACGTTATAGTTAGTTGGACATTTCACTCATACAAAACCAGAGAAATTCCGCTGTTATAGTTAGTTCAGCTAACTATAACTCACGCCCCGCAATGCACTGCTGATGACGTCACATATTACATCATTCATGACATGGTCAGTGACATCACTGATGACATCACTGATGACATCTCAAATGACATCACTGATGACATCATCCAGTGAATGTGTTTTTCTTTAAACTTTAAATATGTATTATATATATACCAAGCTGTATTGAAGAATGAGTGGGTGTATAAGTGTCTGGATGGAGGATTTAGTATGTGTGTGACTGACTGTTTAAGTGAGTGATTAAACGTGTTTTACTGAATGCATGGGTTAGTGACTAAACTGTGTGAATGTATGTATCAGTCTGTGTGCTGTTGTATAAGCTGCTGCATGGGTTGGTCAGTAGCTACATGAGTGTCTATATGGGTTATTGATTGGTTGCCTGAGTATTTGTATGGGTGTCTGAGTGTGTGTGTGTGGCTACGTGGGAGGTGTGTAACTCTGTGCATACATGCTTGAGTGGTTGATTCACTGAGTGTATGGGTTCAAGAAGATGTGGAAAAAGCTGTATGGGTGATGGAGTGTGTGTATGGGTGTGTTAGTGAGTGAATGGATGTCTCACTGGTACATGTCCAAGTAACTACATAAGTAAAAGGCAGTGTATGTGAGAGTTAGAGTATATAAATGACTATACATGATAGTCAATGATTGTGACAGTGGCTGTATAGATGAGTGTGCACTTGTATCAGTGATTGTATAAGAGAGTAATTATGCGTTTCTTTCTGTTTGCATAAGTGATGTGTTGTGTGTATTTTCAGGTATAGGTCAGTAAATGGAAGTATGATTGATTCTTTGCCTGATTGACTAGGTGTGTGAGTAACTCTGAATGAGTGCTGGTGTGTGAGTGTCTGTGTAGGTGTATGAGTGCATATGTTAGTGTTGTATTGATGAGTGACTGCATGTATGAGTGATTGTATGGGTGAATGAGTGGATGTATATGTAGACCTAACAACCAGTGACTAGATATGTAGTAAGTGGTATTGGTGTGTCTATGGTTTCGAAAATGGTATTCTGCATTTTGGAGACAGTGTATCAAAGGTTATATTAGGGTGTGAGAAGGTGCATCAGATTGTCACATGGATGATGTCATCAGTGATGTCATTTGAGATGTCATCAGTGATGTCACTGACCATGTCATGAATGATGTAATGTGTGACGTCATCAGCAGTGCATTGCGGGGGCGTGAGTTATAGTTAGCTGAACTAACTATAACGGCAGAATTTCTCTGGTTTTGTATGAGTGAAATATCCAACTAACTATAACGTCAATGAAACCTATGGTTTTTTCAGTGAATTTTAAATGTTTTTTAAATGGTAATTTCTAACTATAACGTCCCTGAAACCTATGGTTTTTTCAGTGAATTTCAAAGGTTTTTTAAATGCTACTTTCTAACTATATCTTCCCTAAAACCTACTATTAATAATAATAGCGGGTACTTGTGTTAGTACTTAGGCCATTCCATAAGTACATGACTAGTAACTGGATGATTATAGTGCTGCAAGAGAGTGCATGGTGTATTTATAAGTGCTTTGGTATTAGTGAAGTGATTAGATAAGTACACCGCACTAGATGGGTGATTGGAGAAGTGCATGGGGACTGACAGGGTGATTGCTAGATTGCATGGGTACTACCAGGGTATTTAGATAAGTGAATGAGTAGTATGTGCCTTCTTAGAGATCTGTATGGATAGTGCACAGACAATTGTAGCACTGCTTGTGTTAGTGCTTGGACGATTGTATGAGTACATCAGCAGTGACTGGATGATTACAGTACTGCAAGGAGAGTGTATGCTGAATTTATAAGTACTTGGGTATTAGTGGAGAAATTGCATTAATGTATAGTACTGGCTGGGTGACTGGAGATGGGCATGAGGAGTCAGTGTCTTTGATACACTGAAAGGGTAGTACCTGGGTGGATTAATCTTACCTGTTTCCAAGTAGATATGAAATTAATAGTAATATAATTTCACTTATTTTTTTTAAATGCAAATTTAAAGTATTTTAAACTTTAGTAGTAAGGTCTGTAAAAAGAAGAAAAAAATTCTGTTATTACATATAATGTTATAGATTTCGCAACACAACATAAGTATACAATTACATCACATATTCAATTTGCCATTTTTTGCTGTCTTCAGATTGTATTGAATTTCACCATAAACAGTGATTTCAATGTTAATCATCAGATGACAGCAGGCAAAAAAATACAATCAATAAGATTGTTAAAAAAAAACATACTTCTCTTCAAAATGTCTACAACCAACGCAACTTGGTATTTACATTTTCACAAATAAACATCCTTAGTAACATAGTATATAATACAAACTTCAAATATATCACCACCTTCTTTCAAACACAATTTTTGAAACGCAATATGAAAGAACAGAATTAATAATTGAAACCGTAATTACGAACATTTTCCCTATTGGCCAAATGATGTTTCTGAAAATATTTCCATTGAGTATATCCGAAATAAACTTTTGAATTCATATACACACCTTCCCAATAGGCTGAATGATGTTTCTGAAAACATTTGCAATGAGGATATCCAACATAGGGGCCGATTCCGATCTCGGTCGGAGGCGCACCCAATACCATTCGGTCGGGAAAAAAGCCATGCGAAAGCCAGTTTCCCGACCGATCCGTACAGCACACCGAACGAGCAAGTACGATGCGCACAACAGCAAAAATTCCGGCCGAGCCGTACTCACCCAAACCAGGTCCTGTTCTCCGACCGAGGCGAATCCGGAAACGCCGAATCGAGTCGCATGGAAGGGAAAATGCAGCCCCGTCCGGCCGGACAAGTACGATGCGCTTCCCGTACGCGCCGAACCCGTCGCTACGCACGGCACGTCAAAGCATCCGGGAGAGGCGCACATAAGCTCCGAATCGCGCCACAACACGATCCACGGCTACGAGACGAACACGGCACCGACGAGGACGACGCGAAGCGACGAGGACGAAGCGAAGCGACGAGGACGACGCGAAGCAACGAGAAGGACGAACGACACGAACCAACCATGAATCCCTTCGTCCCGATCATACCAATATTATACATCTACTACCGGAACAGGCACGGACGCGTACGGCGCAGAAGGTAAGTCAGACACCAACCACAAAACACATACAACACGTACACGACACATCACACACATACACGGGAATCTGAATATACTTACACCAGCAACAGCAGCACCATAGGGGCGGGATGCCCATCACCAATGCCACATATGCACACAGGGGCCTGAATGCGCACCACCACCCCAACCCAGGGGGGCAGGATGCCCACCACTACTACCACCCTCACCCAGGGGGGGCAGGATGCCTACCACTACTACCACCCTTAGCCAGGGGGGGCTGGATGCCTACCACTACTACCACCCTTAGCCAGGGGGCAGGATGCCTACCACTACTACCACCCTTAGCCAGGGGGCAGGATGCCTACCACTACTACCACCCTTAGCCAGGGGGGCTGGATGCCTACCACTACTACCACCCTCACCCACGGGGGGCAGGATGCCTACCACTACTACCACCCTCACCCAGGGGGGCAGGATGCCTACCACCACTACCACCCTTAGCCAGGGGGCAGGATGCCTACCACTACTACCACCCTTAGCCAGGGGGGCTGGATGCCTACCACTACTACCACCCTCACCCACGGGGGGCAGGATGCCTACCACTACTACCACCCTCACCCAGGGGGGGCAGGATGCCTACCACCACTACCACCCTTAGCCAGGGGGGCAGGATGCCTACCACTACTACCACCCTTAGCCAGGGGGGCAGGATGCCTACCACTACTACCACCCTTAGCCAGGGGGGCAGGATGCCCACCACTACTACCACCCTTAGCCAGGGGGCAGGATGCCTACCACTACTACCACCCTCACCCAGGGGGGCAGGATGCCTACCACTACTACCACCCTTAGCCAGGGGGCAGGATGCCTACCACTACTACCACCCTTAGCCAGGGGGCAGGATGCCCACCACTACTACCACCCTTAGCCAGGGGGCAGGATGCCTACCACTACTACCACCCTCACCCAGGGGTGCAGGATGCCTACCACTACTACCACCCTTAGCCAGGGGGCAGGATGCCTACCATTACTACCACCCTTAGCCAGGGGGCTGGATGCCTACCACTACTACCACCCTCACCCACGGGGGCAGGATGCCTACCACTACTACCACCCTCACCCAGGGGGGCAGGATGCCTACCACTACTACCACCCTCACCCAGGGGGGGCAGGATGCCTACCACTACTACCACCCTTAGCCAGGGGGCAGGATGCCTACCACTACTACCACCCTTAGCCAGGGGGGCTGGATGCCTACCACTACTACCACCCTCACCCACGGGGGGCAGGATGCCTACCACTACTACCACCCTCACCCAGGGGGGCAGGATGCCTACCACTACTACCACCCTCACCAAGGGGGGCAGGATGCCTACCACTACTACCACCCTTAGCCAGGGGGCAGGATGCCTACCACTACTACCACCCTTAGCCAGGGGGCAGGATGCCTACCACTACTACCACCCCCACTCATAGGATGGACAATGCATGACACAACAAGCACACCACAACCTAGGGAATGCAAGATTAAGACATCCCCCCACCACCATGACAAGCGTGTGTAGGCTGTGTCAAATGCCTACAACACCGAACATGACTTTCAACATACAATGTGACCCCTAGCACATGTGCCACACATATATGTGTGTGGCACCCACAATGCAAGCAGCCCATGACCATTGTGGCAATGGGGCCTAAACCCCCATCATCACAGTGACCAAAAGGTAAGTGTGGGGTCCATAGCTGAAGCACATTTTGACCATTGTGGCAATGGGGTCTACACCCCCATCATCACAGTGACCAAAAGGCAAGTATGGGGTCCATAGCTGAAGCACATTTAGACCATTGTGGCAATGGGGTCTAAACCCCCATCATCACAGTGACCAAAAGGTAAGTGTGGGGTCCATAGCTGAAGCACATTTTGACCATTGTGGCAATGGGGTCTACACCCTCATCATCACAGTGACCAAAAGGCAAGTATGGGGTCCATAGCTGAAGCACATTTTGACCATTGTGGCAATGGGGTCTAAACCCCCATCATCACAGTGACCAAAAGGCAAGTGTGGGGTCCATAGCTGAAGCACATTTTGACCATTGTGGCAATGGGGTCTACACCCTCATCATCACAGTGACCAAAAGGTAATTGTTGACAAAGAAAGAGCTGCAACTGCCAAACTGCATGGATCATTCCTGGTCACAGAACCAAAACCCATCTGTGGCAAAGTAGTGTATGTGTCCCATTGCAACATAAATTGGGGGAGCCAAATACTGCAGTGCAAATGAAACATTCCTTTGGCCATGTGCAGACAAACAACACCCATGGGGGCTGAGACCGTCAACAGTCATCAATGACACAATGACAGAAGTGACCATCAGAATGCAGAACCACATATTTGCACCAATGGGCACACAAATGCAGATACCCTGTGGAGACAGCAGATGTGAGGTGAACAGATACCATACCATGGCAGCAATGGGACACACAAACCATGATCACTGTGCTGACCCATGACCTAGGAGTCCCAGGGACAGCAGGGGAAACACACCAAACAACATACAGCCAATGGCACACCCAAGATATGCCAATGCAGTGGTGCAGATGCACAAACACAAACAGGCAGACCAACACTGTCATCATACACAGCAGGTGAGGGGTGGGGGTGCCAGTGTCCCCAGGCAACCACACAACACATGAGGAGAGCTGAATACCAATCATACAGATGTGCATACACTGCCACACTAAGGTAACTCATGGATCCAAATCCCCTATGTGGGCAAGCAGGCATTGTCAGGTGAGAGGGAGCACAAAACACACATGTCACACAGGCACGTAGGAACAACAACTGACACAGCAAGTCACAGACACACCACAGCACCACCCCCAGGGCCCCCACAATGTGGTGACCCTGGGCTGAATAAAAATACCACTGTGATGACAAAGCTAAATGTCGTTCACACTGTGAACCACAGTCAGGTGTCCTGAGCAACAAACTACCATCACAACTACACAAGCACAAATCAATCAGCATGGCCAGTAAGCCAAGGCCAACATGGAGGCAGGGGCCTAGCCGGGCAACAACTCACATCTGCACACACTCAACACCACACCCCTCGACCTCCAACAATGTGCAGCAGTGAAGTACACATGCACTGGTGACATTGCACATGCACCCATGACTATTCCAGGGTGGTGGGTGGGAACCAAGGTGTAGAAACACATCACACATGGACAATCAACAAGACTCCTGAATGTCTGACACACTGCACACTACGCTGTACATGGACATGACGGCAATACCACACCGACCAATGGGATCCCAGCCACAGTCACACACCAATGAAGAAGCCAAGGTCACCCACAAAGAACACACATAGACAACAACCAACATTGCAGCCCGGACCCTGAGGAGTGCCAGCAGTCACACACACAACGTGTCACAATCACTGAAAGATAACACAAACTGGAAATCACATGACAGGGGCAAACAACAAGTGCCAAGGGGAAACCTGACTGTGACCCATCTGCGTCTGCACACAAACTCAGCCCTGACAGCAAACACACCTATGGGTGACACCCTGATGACCAGTAATGTGCCATGCACCCACATCACAGAGAACACAGGGAGAAGACTTTGGGGGAACATAGCTCAAGTCAGCAAGCATCACAAACAGGTACAACACTAGGGATCACAGCATGCGCAGATGAATGGAAGTGAACACACAGACATGCACATACAACACACACCTTGGGCGCAGGCAATGTCACACGTGTACACACTGCCATGAGGGGACTCCACTCCTGTGTGAGGAAAGCTGTGCCATATGTTGCCTCAGTAGGGCCCCATCATGTCAGCTGAGCACTTGGTCACACAATCAACAATTAGCACCAAATGAGGGCTCCCATCACATCAGCCTGGTCATGGATGTGCCAACGGAATCATCAGCACAGATCCAACACACTTGTATAGCAATGTTGCACTGACTACACGGATGAGTCCCTCCCCATTGATGCCCAAACCTGCATGTCCACTGGAGATGGCAACACGGTCAGGGAAGTAGACAAATGCAACGATGGCAGGCACAACAGATGTGCAGGGGTGGAAGCCACAGATATGAAATTGCCAATGTAAGTAGGAAACCCATTGCCAAATACTGAACACATGACACCCTCAGATGCTGCTATTGATGACATGGATACACCACATGATAGGACACATTCCCCCTGGACCACATGGGTTCCTGCACAGTAACACTTCATAATCATGATACCAGATATCACCATCACTGCAGCAAGGGCATGGTTAGCTGCACCAACAACATGTACATCTGAAGCATGAGCACTAGAGAAAAGAAAGTTGCTTTATTCAGCATATGTGTTGTTTGATAACGACGTCCAGAAGAAATTAGAGCAAAGGCCAATGGCCAGTCCATTGTCAAAGTTCAAACAGGGTGACACTGGCAGATGGCACCCTACGCATGCCTGCACAAAACCAGGGACAATCCACTAGGAGGGGCAACCGGGGGGGCAGGCCAGGCACCGCAGGGACAGGATCAGGGCTCACCAGGGGGAGTCAGGGAAGGGGTGGTGGGTGCTGGAGAGCCACTGACAACTGCAGTGGAGGTGTCTGACATGGTGTGTGCCGGCACAACTGGGGGCATGACTCAGATGTCGTGGGTGCCGGCACAACTGCAGTGGACCCTGCAGATGGGGTTGACAGGTCCGCCACTGCAGTGCCCAAGTCAGACAGGGCGGTAGTGGACTCCACTGCAGTGCCTACCTCCAGGGGAGGAGAATGGGGAACAGGCAAGGTGGGTTGGACAGAGGGGAGGACACCCTCACCACATCAGTGGCACAGACAAGCGCAGCGGGGGTGTGGTGCTGGGAGAGCAAGTGGCAGGGGGAGAAGGCCGGATCCTCTTGGGGATGGTATATCTGTGGGTGGGGGAACCTGGGGCAGGGTGTGGTGGGGGCACCTGTGCAGTGGGGGCCTGAGGGATGGAGGACGGAGACCTTGTGCCTGAGCTGCAGGGCGGTGGCGGGGTCTTGCTCTTACCACTCCGGGGGACTTGCGGGTGGGGGCCTCAGTCCGTCTGCGCCTGGGGGAGGGTGTCCGGGGGCGAGGGGCACTCTGCTCCGTGTGGGTGGGCTTCCTCTTCCCCCGGGATGCTGGAGCAGCTTCATCGGTGGGGAAGAGGCCGAGGTCACAGAGGAAGAGCTGCTGTGACTTTGGGGTTGCATGTGAGGCAAGGGAGGGTGCTTTGGAGGGAGAGGGAACTGAGGACTGCGCAGTGCATGTGGATGCGTGTGTGTGTTCCAGGGCCCCATCCCCTGTGAGTCTGGCTTCAGTCCCCTGAATGTGCGTGCGTGTGCGTTTTGTCATTGGCGTGTGTGTCAGTGTGCTGGATGTGTGTGTGCTGGTGTGTGCCTGTGCCGGTGTGTGTGTGCTTGGGACGGGTAAGGTGCTGGGGAGTGTGGATGGAGCAGAGGCAGGAGGGGTGAGGGACCGTTTGAGGAGGGACACTGCTGCCGTCAGGGAGGAGTCCATGGACCTATTGCCCCTCTGTAGGTCAGACATGCCCGATGAGATGCCCTCCATGAACGACACCAGCTGAGTCAACAGCGCGGTGTGCGCATGGAGGACACTCAGCATGGCTGTCTGCCCTACATGGAGCTGGCGAAGGAGGTACACAGACTCCTCACTCAGGGCAGCAGGGGACACAGGGGCAGGGGTGCGGTGCCTGGCCCAAAGAAGACACGCTCCCGGACATGGGAGCCTCCACGGACCTGGGGAATGGGAGCCAATGGGAGGGCGGTGGTGGTGCTGGTGGTGGCGGGGACAGCAACACTAGCTGGGGTGTGGTGGCTGCTGACACCCGCCTCCACAAGGGAGTCATCCTCTGAGTTGCTCTGGTCCTCAGCTGAGGTGGATGCTGCTGAGGACTCCTCGGTGTGGCTCCCCTCGCCCTCTGTGCCACTGGGTCCCTCCGACCACTCCTCGGCTGCTGACCCAGTCTGGCTCTCCGGCTCCTCCTGGTCCGTGGAGCTGTCCCCTTCCGTGGCCGTGGATGTATCTGCAAACAATGGGGATACAGACAGACATCAGTCACCTGCACATAACGCACACACCACTGTGAGCACAGCACATCACAGAGCAAGCCCTGGCATCATCAGTTGTACATTGCTAAAAGTGCCCTAACTGAACAGGAGAAGTCAATTGTCAGTCTGATGCCAAGCATGGCACTCACATCCCACATGGCCTTGCACCCATCTGTCTGGTGTCTGTTGGATTGCAACACCCCAGTGTTGACACATGCACCAAGTACACAGTAGTTGGACAGTGCAGAGGACACGGTGTGGACACATCACAGCTCTTGCCACTGAGTCAGTACAGGTTTCCGGATGAAAGGGATGCCCAGAGTCAAATAGGAAATGCATGTGATGCATACCAGCGACAGACACCATGATGCACCCATGTCCTGATAGCCAGCGCCACTATGGTGTGCATGTAGCACATGTCACTCCCCTGCAGGCTCACCAATCAGTAGACACATGCCATGGCGGAGGCATGACTGCAAAGTCATACATCACTGTCTCAGTGATGTATGACTTTGCAGCCAGACAACAACACTCTGCACTGTGTCACAATAGTAGGTCATGGGGAATGCAAGTCCTGGAGCTGCACAAGTGCACATGTACATCCCCCCACAACACATCCTCTTAACCCTCATCTGTCCAGGTCATACCTATTGGACATATGGGAGACCTGTGACACTACCCTCTGAACCTGAGCCCCTCACACTCTGCTGTGCATGGGGAACAGCTGCCTGAACTTCACATTTACATGCCCCAGTCTGCATGGGCAGCTGATCAGACACCTATGTGTCACACAAGTATCGTCTCCTATGGTCACATCTCCAGTGGCATGCTGAGCCCCTACCAAGAAACTCCACAGCAGTCCTGGCGACTAATCTACAGCACACTGACACAGAGGCAGACACCTGAGGGGTCAAATCACTGTGCACAATGTGTCCGCTGATACACGGGAGTGGGAGTACAGAGTGTATTGTATGGCCTGGAGTAGGCATGACTGTCCAGCCCCACATGAATGAGGGATGAGCCCTGGACTGTAGGCAGCTGGCTGAGTATGTGTGACACACGTCATATACATACTCCTGGGGCCCAAACATTGTTCCCACCCGCAGCATGGGTGTGTGCCAGATACCCCAGCCACATGTGGTGGATCAGCTCAGCAATTGGACCACAGATCAAAGTAACACGCTGAATACATGTCAGAATACAGGCATTGTGTAAGCAATGGACCCACCCATGATGCCCACCACAGAGTCAGGGAAACAGATGCTGTCTCCCACCTTGAGTCAAGCAAACTGCAAGGACACAGTCCTAAGTGACAGAATTCCCTGCATGTAAGGGCCACACCTGGGTATCAGATGAGGAGTGGGCAGTGCACAATAGAGGGACATGGCTCCTGGACAACATGACTGCTGTACTGTGGCAGTTTAACCAGGCCCGAGGAGGGCACATAGCATGTTAGACAGAGTACACAGTGCAGTCTTTGACTCACCCCCTCCTTGCTGCTCTCTGGCCTTCAGCTGCCCATCCAGGTCTGGAAAGACCACCGCCAGGATCCTGAGCATGTGGGGGTCAGGGTCCGTGTTCCGCCCCTCCTGCGAGGAGGCGACAGCTTCAGCTGGACCCGTGCAATCCTCCGGGTCCAGCCCCGAAGGTCCTGCCACCTCTTTTGGCAGTTGCGGATCCGGCGCTTGTAGACCCCCACGGACCGGACAGCCCGGACGATGTCCTTCCATATCTCATGCTTCCGATGGGCAGAAGCCTGTCAGGATGACAAAGTGATAAGGCCATTACTACACATGCAACATATCCGTGCATGACACAGTTGCATATACATGTCGCAATCACAGGGGCACATGGTGTACCACAGGCAGTGCACGGCTGCCCATGGACAGTTTTCCAGAAGTCACTACATGGTATCATTGCATGGGGAGTAAAACCCTGTTCAGAAGCACTGTCACTGCACCATACCTGTCCAGTGCAAGTCACTACACACTATGGGGGGTGACAACTACTCAGTGAGCCTGCTAGCCAGTGGCGTGCTGACTCTCAGCCTTGCTAGTCAGACAAAATGCACATTCAGAAAGGCAGTGCACAGAACACTCACCTGCTCCCCTGGTGTCCCATACAGCTTGCTGTACTGTGGAAGTAGGCTGTCCAGCAGGGCCTGGTTCTCCTCAAGGCTGAAGGCTGGGGCTCTCTCCACAGTACGTGCCATTGCAGGGTCCAGAGGGGCAGAGACAGCAGCAGTGCAGTGGCAGATGTCGTCCTGGAGCATGTAGTGCAGGCAAGTGGGCTCTCAGGGGAACAGGCAGCAATATATGTGCTGGAGAGGCAGATACTGTCCCTTGTGTCCAAAGTGATAGGTTCAAGTCGTTTGCATCTTCTGAATCTGGCCAATCCATGGAATAGCAGCACCAAAACACGCCCACAGCATCCTTCAAAACTTCAACTTCATGACATACATGATTTTGCAACATTGTTGTGGGTGACCAACTGATTTTCCAGCAACCGACTCGTTCGAAATTCGAAACGCGTCCGTTGCCAGGCAAGCCCATTGTCAATGGGTGCGCACCCGATCGGTCCATTGCGGTACAACGCGCACAGGGGTACAACGCGTACCCGCACACATTGAAAGCAATGGGCCGGCCGGAGGCACCGATCGGTCCATTGCAGTTCAACGCGCACAGGGGTACAACGCGTACCCGCACACATTGAAGGCAATGGGCCGGCCGGAGGCACCGATCGGTCCATTGCAGTTCAACGCGCACAGGGGTACAACGCGTACCCGCACACATTGAAGGCAATGGGCCGGCCGGAGGCACCGATCGGTCCATTGCAGTTCAACGCGCACAGGGGTACAACGCGTACACGCACACATTGAAAGCAATGGGCCGGCCGGAGGCACCGATCGGTCCATTGCAGTTCAACGCGCACAGGGGTACAACGCGTACACGCACACATTGAAAGCAATGGGCCGGCCGGAGGCACCGATCGGTCCATTGCAGTTCAACGCGCACAGGGGTACAGCGCGTACCCGCACATTGAAAGCAATGGGCCGGCCGGAGGCACCGATCGGTCCATTGCAGTTCAACGCGCACAGGGGTACAACGCGTACACGCACACATTGAAGGCAATGGGCCGGCCGGAGGCACCGATCGGTCCATTGCAGTTCAACGCGCACAGGGGTACAGCGCGTACCCGCACACATTGAAAGCAATGGGCCGGCCGGAGGCACCGATCGGTCCATTGCAGTTCAACGCGCACAGAGGGTACAACGCGTACCACGCACACATTGAAGGCAATGGGCCGGCCGGAGGCACCGATCGGTCCATTGCAGTTCAACGCGCACAGGGGTACAACGCGTACCCGCACATTGAAAGCAATGGGCCGGCCGGAGGCACCGATCGGTCCATTGCGGTTCAACGCATCACTGTATATGTGACTGGCATAGGTCAGCATGCCTGTCTCAGATGGACATATGCCAGCCACAGATAGCTCCCAGGGAGTGAGGGGCACACCTACATCACGACAGCCTGTCCAAACCTTATCATAAGGCATGTAAGGCTGCATTTCCTATTGTGTGTATGTTGGTGTACATGTTGTCCTGTGGGTGTCACCTGTGGGCAGCCACCCCCAGGCTGTACACGTGTTCATGGGGACAGGATCCTGGGTGTTACGTGTACGTGACCACTGTGATGTGCAACTGTTCATATCTGTGCATGTGTCATGGTCACATTTCACAGTGGTGTTTGTGTATGTCATGTCACATACCCCGTGAGTCCCATGTGGGACGGTATGTTTGAGCCAGGGTGTCCCAGTGGCACAATAGTGATGGCCCTCCACAGTCTTTGTGCATGTAGTGTTTACAATGTCTCTGATTTCATGTGCACAATGGGAGACAGTCTCCACATCCACGTTGTGTGTGCATGGACTCTGATGTTGTGCGTGTGTGTCACAGACGTCCATGGCTCTCCTGCCATGGCAAGTGTGGCCACTACCTGTGGGGGTCATGTTTGTTTTGCTGTGGTGTACACATGATACTCCAGGTGATGCCAGTGTCCATGTGGCATTACAGGGTCCCTGGGAATGTGCCTGTCGTTGAGCTGTGGTGCCTGGGGCACATCTGTCCTCACATGTCACTGTGGGGGTGACTGTGACACAGCATCATGATATCCAATGGGCCAACCTGGGACAAATTGATGCCACCTGTAGGACCGTGTTGACAGATGTTGGCCATGTATGTACCATACATGTCGTTCCGGTACTGCACACTTCATGTAGTTGTGCCTCATGATGATGTATGTTGGGATCTTGAGTGTGTTCAATGCCGCATATGTGGGGTGACTGACGATCTTGCTTACTTCTCCTCTGCACTGCAGGGCTCCTGCTGTCCATCGGCCATTCCCAGACCTGGCAACGATGGTGGAACGGGACAGCATCCGACGGTACCGCTTCACCAGGCAGCTGATTGAGGATTTTGCAGTGCAGTTGTCCCCACATTTGCAGCCTGGCCGGCCGTATCCTACAGCGCTGACCCCCAAGGTGAAGGTGATGGCAGCCCTACACTTCTTTGCCACCGGTACCTTCCAACATACTGTGGCGTCTGCTGGTGGGATGTCACAGACCATGTTCAGCCGTGTGCTCCGCGATGTTCTTGGCGGCAATGTTGCTCTTCCTGAACTGGTACATCTATTTCCCTAGACTGCGACGACTCACTGACGTGAAGAGTGACTTTTATGCCCTGGGGAGGATGCCGCATGTCATTGGCTCCATTGATGGGACACATGTGGCTTTGGTACCACCACAGGCCCAGGAGCAGGCCTACAGGAACCGCAAGCACTACCACTCGGTCAATGCACTGGTGGTGTGTCTTGCAGACATGACCATCACACACGTGTGTGCCCGTTTCCCTGGTTCAGCACACGATGCCTTTGTGATGAGGAGTAGTCGCATCCCCAGGATGATGGCACAGATGCAGAACCAGCGTGCCTGGCTTGTCGGTGTGTACTGACTTTGTGCCATTGTGTGTGATCTGATCTGTAGTATTCCGCCCACTTTTCCAAGTCAGCTGATGTGCACTTGTCTGTCCGTAGGTGACTCGGGATACCCCAACATGCCGTGGTTGCTGACACCCCTCAGGAACCCTGTGACACCTGCCCAGATGCGCTACAATGAGGCACATGGTCGGACCAGGAGAGTGATTGAGCGGTCCTTTGGTCTCCTGAAGAGCCGCTTCCGCTGCCTGGACAAGACCGGAGGGTCCCTCCCATATGCCCCTGCGAAAGTGTGCAAGATTATCATCGTCTGCTGCATGCTCCACAACCTGGCAGTGCGGAAGGAGTTGCCTCTCATCCAGGATGACGATGACCAACATCCGCCACCTGTGGAGGATCCTGGCCTGGACCACGATGCCAGTGACGATGATGATGATGGTGATGGTGATGTCCGCACACAGCTCATCACCAACTTCTTTAGCTGAATGTGAGTATCCTGAGGTGTCATGTGAATGATGTGAGTTGGCATGATGTGTGGGTGGTGCTCTGGTGCTGTTGGAGTGTGTCCATGGGCTACTTGACAGGATGTGTGTTGCGATGTGTGGTGACAGGTGGGCTGTACTCCCCAACAGTGTTGACATGCTAACTTGGTTCTGGGTGGGTATCTTGTAACATGTATTGTGCATGAGTTTTGCTGATCTGTCCTGTACTGCATTGCTTTTGACTGTGTGTCATTTCTGTCCTTCACAGGGTACTTTCAGATTCGTTTGGTCAACTGTGTCCACCGACGACGTGATTGCACATCCAGGCTGGTAGCTGTTGTGTCCCTACAGGTGATGTGCGCCACACCCATGGACTTCCTTCCGTCTACAGTTGTTGACTGTGTGCCCGCTACCAGGTGGGGTTACCTTGCATCTGTAGTGGTTACGGCATGTTGCTACTGTGTAATAAACCTGTGCTTCACTTAGTGATGTGCGTTGTCTGTGGTCACACATTTGACTGCCATTTGCTTACTGCACCTGTGGGCTACTTGACTACAACTGGGAATGGGTGTGGTGTCTGTGCATTGCACCGTCTTCCCTGGCAACATCAGTGTAGGCAATGAGTCAGATGGCCTAGGTGTGTATGTGTTGTGTAGCCCTGGTGATGTGTCTCCCTCATATGTGTCACGTTGCCTGTACTCACATGCCTGTGTTGTCCTTGCTGTTGCAGTTCGCATACACAGTGTAATTTTGCAGTTCATCATCCCCATAACAGCACCCACGTTGGAATCACGACAGAGGCAAGTATGGTGTATTAGTGTGTTTATTGTGATACATCTGTGTTAATAGTGCATAGGATGGATTGTGCTGTACATGAATCTTGCAATCCCAAGTTCCTAGGTGAATTGAAAGTCCAGGTAGACAGGATCCCCAGTATCGGGGCCACAGTTGTCTGACACATTGTTCCAACTTGTACTCCCCATGCAATGTGTGGGAGTAGTGTTGCCATCAACAGGGTGAACAGACTGTGCACAAAGGCGAAAATCCAGAACAGGTTCAGGCTTCCTGGGAGTTGCGCTTGGCCATCAGCCTCTCACTTTCCCCTCCTCGGACGACCCCTCTTCTTGGGGGGGCCCTCAAGTGCAGGCTGCTGCGGTGCAGGGGACTCTCCGCCAGAGTCCTCCTCCCTCCCTGTGGCAGTTGCAGTTTGTTCGGTACCAGATGTTGTTGGCACACAGGGAGGTGTGGACTGGTTGCTGTTCATCTGGCGGAGGCATTGTAAAATGTCCCTGTGCACCGCCGTCATCTCATGTAGTACATCCCACTTGGACTCCACGCGGGACATGTGGGAGTCCACACGTGACATGTGTGACTCCACGTGGGACATGTGGGAGTCCAAGCGGGCATGATGGGCAGCCTGCTGCTGTTTGATGTCTCTGAGGAGCCCCACTACCTGGCTGAGCTCTCCGGTGCTGGACTGGTACGCATCAGCTATGCGTACCAGTTGTGGGTCTTCATGCACACCAGCAACGTCTGCAAGCAGCGACCTCTGTCTCCCACCCCTCCCACCACCCCTGCTGACATGTGCAGTGTGTGCAGTTGCACGCACAGATAACCCTGGTCCACCTTGGGGGTTGGTGGTGGTGGTGGTGTCCATGGCCCCAGGTTGGTCCAGGGTCACTGCGCTGGTGTTGTTCCTTATTCTGTCCATGTCGGCAGGGATGGTATTCGTGGTGACAGTCGTTGGAGGGGTGGGTGCAGGGGGTGCAGCTGGTGGACCTGCTGGTGCTGCAGCTGGTGGTCCTGCTGGTGCAGCAAGTTGACTTGCACCGGATGTGCCAGGTTGTTCATCGTCCGAGGAGGACAGAGGCTGTACGACGCCAGTGAGCTCGGCATCCTCTTGAGCCTGGGACTGGGACTCCTCAGCGTCTGCTGCTGTGTCCCTATCATCACCTGTTTTTGGGAGACACAAACAATGTATTTCATGTTTCTGCAGGCATCAGTGGTTGACACACCTGACAGTTGTGACTGTGCCTCGGGGTGCGGGCCTGTACATTGTATTGTCCTAAGTCGTCACAGTCAGGGGTTGATATTGGTGTGGCACATTGTCCTGCATTATTTGGGCATTTCTATGTATTCTCTGGGGTGTGAACATGGTCTGCATTGATTGTGTTTGGTTGACAGCCAGACCTCCTTCCCACCCACCCACCCACCCAGTCAGTTATCCCACCATGGAACGTGCTTGCATTGCAGGGAGTGGAAGTTGTCTCTCAGGATGTTAGTCAGTGGTGTCCTGCTGTTTGTTAGTGCACAGTTGCCAGCAGGGCCTTGTGCTCCCACAGCAGTAGCCAGTGTCAGCCATCTTGTGAGTCCTTCTCCACTCCCTGTGATGTGAGCATGGTTCAGGGTGGTGTTGATGGGACAGTTGTGGGGGTGAGCTATGTCTGTGACTACGACTCCCATCATGCTATTGCCTCCACCCCCTTCCCAGCATGCCCATGCTTCCTTCCTTTTGACTCTGCTTCCCTGTGGGGTGGGCTGGCTGTGCTGACAGGATGGCTGGGAGTGTTGTCCTGGCAGTTGTTTGGCTAAGAGTCCCAAGAGTGTCCCTGTGCTTCACACAACATAACCCAGGGTGGTGGTGCTTTGTGGGATCTTGTGTTAGGATGGAGGGCATTGCATTCTACCAGGTGGGTACTGTGGAGTTTGTGTTGGGGGGGGTGAGGGGAGGTGCTGGTGACTATAGTCAGTGCTGCAAGTCCCCCTTCCCACCCAGCCAGCCAGCCAGATATCCCACCATGGAACGTGCTTGCATTGCAGGGAGTGGAAGTTGTCTCTCAGGATGTCATTCAGTGGTGTCCTGCTGTTTGTTGGTGCACAGTTGCCAGCAGGGCCTTGTGCTCCCCACAGCAGTAGCCAGTGTCAGCCATCTTGTGAGTCCTTCTCCACTCCCTGTGATGTGAGCATGGTTCAGGGTGGTGTTGATGGGACAGTTGTGGGGGTGAGCAATGTCTGTGACTACGACTCCCATCATGCTATTGCCTCCACCCCCTTCCCAGCATGCCCATGCTTCCTTCCTTTTGACTCTGCTTCCCTGTGGGGTGGGCTGGCTGTGCTGACAGGATGGCTGGGAGTGTTGTCCTGGCAGTTGTTTGGCTAAGAGTCCCAAGAGTGTCCCTGTGCTTCACACAACATAACCCAGGGTGGTGGTGCTTTGTGGGATCTTGTGTTAGGATGGAGGGCATTGCATTCTACCAGGTGGGTACTGTGGAGTTTGTGTTGGGGGGGGGGTGAGGGGAGGTGCTGGTGACTATAGTCAGTGCTGCAAGTCCCCCTTCCCACCCAGCCAGCCAGCCAGATATCCCACCATGGAACGTGCTTGCATTGCAGGGAGTGGAAGTTGTCTCTCAGGATGTCAGTCAGTGGTGTCCTGCTGTTTGTTGGTGCACAGTTGCCAGCAGGGCCTTGTGCTCCCCACAGCAGTAGCCAGTGTCAGCCATCTTGTGAGTCCTTCTCCACTCCCTGTGATGTGAGCATGGTTCAGGGTGGTGTTGATGGGACAGTTGTGGGGGTGAGCTATGTCTGTGACTACGACTCCCATCATGCTATTGCCTCCACCCCCTTCCCAGCATGCCCATGCTTCCTTCCTTTTGACTCTGCTTCCCTGTGGGGTGGGCTGGCTGTGCTGACAGGATGGCTGGGAGTGTTGTCCTGGCAGTTGTTTGGCTAAGAGTCCCAAGAGTGTCCCTGTGCTTCACACAACATAACCCAGGGTGGTGGTGCTTTGTGGGATCTTGTGTTAGGATGGAGGGCATTGCATTCTACCAGGTGGGTACTGTAGAGTTTGTGTTGGGGGGGGTGAGGGGAGGTGCTGGTGACTATAGTCAGTGCTGCAAGTCCCCCTTCCCACCCAGCCAGCCAGCCAGATATCCCACCATGGAACGTGCTTGCATTGCAGGGAGTGGAAGTTGTCTCTCAGGATGTCATTCAGTGGTGTCCTGCTGTTTGTTGGTGCACAGTTGCCAGCAGGGCCTTGTGCTCCCCACAGCAGTAGCCAGTGTCAGCCATCTTGTGAGTCCTTCTCCACTCCCTGTGATGTGAGCATGGTTCAGGGTGGTGTTGATGGGACAGTTGTGGGGGTGAGCAATGTCTGTGACTACGACTCCCATCATGCTATTGCCTCCACCCCCTTCCCAGCATGCCCATGCTTCCTTCCTTTTGACTCTGCTTCCCTGTGGGGTGGGCTGGCTGTGCTGACAGGATGGCTGGGAGTGTTGTCCTGGCAGTTGTTTGGCTAAGAGTCCCAAGAGTGTCCCTGTGCTTCACACAACATAACCCAGGGTGGTGGTGCTTTGTGGGATCTTGTGTTAGGATGGAGGGCATTGCATTCTACCAGGTGGGTACTGTGGAGTTTGTGTTGGGGGGGGGTGAGGGGAGGTGCTGGTGACTATAGTCAGTGCTGCAAGTCCCCCTTCCCACCCAGCCAGCCAGCCAGATATCCCACCATGGAACGTGCTTGCATTGCAGGGAGTGGAAGTTGTCTCTCAGGATGTCAGTCAGTGGTGTCCTGCTGTTTGTTGGTGCACAGTTGCCAGCAGGGCCTTGTGCTCCCCACAGCAGTAGCCAGTGTCAGCCATCTTGTGAGTCCTTCTCCACTCCCTGTGTTGTGAGCATGGTTCAGGGTGGTGTTGATGGGACAGTTGTGGGGGGGGGGCAATATGTGTGACTGCGACTCCCATGATGCTATTGGCTACACTGACTTGGCCAGCATACACAGAATTCCTTCCTTTGAGTGGTCTTCACTGTGTGTTGGTGTTGTTGTGGTGGCTACATGTGTGGATGTGTTTGTTAGTTCTATTTGTGCCACTGCCTAGCTGTAGTTGTGGTTGTGTTTGTACATGTGTTGGCACGGTTGGATGTGACTTTTTTGATGGCATGTGTTGTGTTTCTCTGACTGACATACACATTTTGGGATGATTCTGTTCTGGTTGCTGTGTGATTGCTATGAGTGCATGGTTTGACTCTCCCCTTGACAGTGATGTGTGTGTGTTTTGTGGCAGTATATTGTGTACATTTGTTGTGTACTCACCAGGCTCTGGGATGTCCTCTAGTCCATATATGCTCACTGGCGGTAGGATGGCCCGCACCTTCTCCTCCCAGGGCCTGAGGTATATTGGCTTGGCAGGAGGGCCACTGCCGGTGTGTTGGCTGTTGATGTAGTCTTGCTTCAGCAGTTTCCGTACCCTCCTGCGCACGTCATACCACCTGTTCTGGATGTCGGTCTTTGTGCGCCGACATGGTGATTGGGCGTTCACCCTGTTGATGATCCTCTCCCACATCTTGGTTTTCTGCGACATGGGGGTCTGTTGGACCAATGTGCCAAACAGCTGTGGCTCTACCCTGAGGATCTCGTCTACCAGGACTTCCAATTCACAATCTAGGAACTTGTGATTCTTCTTGGGGGGCATGGTGATGGGTGGTGATGGTGAGTGATGTGTGTGTTGGTGTGCAGATGAGGGTGTGTGAGTGTGTGTTTTGCTGGGTGTATGTGGAGGTAGGTATTTGTTGGTGTGCTGATGGTGTGTGGCTTGTGTGAGGGATGAGCTGTGGGTGTGTGGTTGCTTTCTCTTGGGTGCTGGCAGTGGAATGGCATTTGCAAAGGCTCATGGTAGTGATTTGTGTCCTTTATATAGGTGGAGTTGTGGGTGTGTCTTTGTTCTCTGTCCCCACCCCCCAGTATTTATTGGCTTGGTAATTGCTTGTTTGGCCTTTTTTTGGTTGATTTTTCCTTTGTGCTGTTTGTGTATGTTGGAAACGTTCTTGTGACCGAGTCGGACCCTGCATTGGTCTCGTACGGTGTTTTCCGTTTCGTTCACGCTGTGTTTGTGCAGTTTTGTATGCTGCGTACGCGTCGGTCGCGGTGTATTGTGTTGCTTCGGCTCGGTTTTGTATGCGTGTCGGTCGTACGGCTTGTCCTCCGTCCGACTCGGTCGTGTTTTTCGCGCCTTGCATCGTACTTTGCGGTTTGGAGTTGGCGGGTACGATTCGGTCGGATTTGTTCCGGGTGCGTGTCGGTCGGTTGGATTAGCGTGTTTTTCCGGCCGGATTGCTATTTTCCGAGCGGCTCGGTCGGTCGGCTTGGTTTCCTAACGTGTCGGTCGGATTTATCGCGGCTTGCATCGTACTTGGCGTGTCGGGCGCCACTGGTACGTGTCGGTCGGTAATTTTTCCGGCTCCGAGTCGGTCGGTGCTTTTTCCGGCCCGAATCGGAATCGACCCCCAAGTGTTTGTGGAGCTTCCAGAATTGTGGAAACCTTCCTTCAAAGACTCACCAGATGTCTCCGTAATTCTCATAGATGATAAAAGTAGTGATCCTCGAAGAGTTTTCACACATGTTTAAGCATTTCTAGGGTTTGGCTTATGTTCAGAGGTTGTGGCGGATCAGAACGCTCATTGCTTATTTTTATAGCTGTGCTTGCAGCATGTTGAAAAAAAAAGAAATACTTATGTTAATATTTTTTTAAATTCTAATGTTTTAATAATACTTTAAATGTTTTAATGAAAGTCACAAGAATGTTTTATTGGTTAATTCCAGGTCAAAAGTGAGTCATTACATGTTTTAATGAATGTCATTGTAAGGTCTACCATTCTCAGCAGTTTTAAGGGTTTTGGTATGTGCGGGGGTATCATTGTCGTAGTGTTCATGGCTTGCTCGGGTGTGGACCATTAAGGCTGTGTCACCATAAGTATTTCCAACTGCTGACTTGTATGTATGTGTAAATAATTGCATGGTATTAAGTAGTATACCCCATAAGCCCAATGCATGGGTGTTTGAAAACTTACATATCCTATTTGTGGTGCCCCAGAGAGGGGAGGGGCACCACCAATATGCTTTTAATTATTTGTTGGGATACTGGGAGTGTGGCAGTCCCCATCAGAGTCCCAACTAAAATTTTATATGTAAAAGTTGCCATATGTCTCCTAGGAGGTTAAATTGGTACCTCCACAAGAGGTTTCACAAAGTTTCAAGGACGTCTAAAGATTTGGCTTTTACTCAGATGCCTGGTGGTGTGGGGACCTCTTTTGGAGTCATTAAGGCTGTGCTTGCAATACTAAAAAAAACTCATGTGTATATTTTATTTCAATGGTAAATAACACGTTATGCATCTCAGTGATAGTCATAAAAAGGTTTTATTGATTATCACCAGGTTAACGTAGGTCATAGCATGTTCATTGTAAAGTTGCACCATCTCTAGTAGTACAGTCACACACTTTCAAAGCATGTAGGCTTTCTTTTTGACAACTATACTTTTTTCTTTTGTGTCTAGTATGTAGGGGGTATCATGGTTTCAGCGTTCAGGGATCACTAGAGGTGTGGAGTGTTGGCACTGTGTATCATAGCTTTTTCCCCATGCCCCATTGTATATATTTTTAAATAATTGCATACTAGTTGAGGACTGTGCAGCTGAATCCCTTGCATGTGCATTTTAACATTTTCATATTCTGCTTGTGGTGCCCCAGAGAGGGTAGAGGTACCACCACCATGATTTCAAATGATTGTGATGCTGAGTTTTGTGAGTACTCTTTCTGGGAGGACTTAAGGCTGTGCTTGCAGTGTATTGAAAATAGATGAAAGACTTCTGTTTAGATTTGGTTGAAATTGTAATACTATGGTGACAATAACAAAATTGATAATAATTCTTTACACTTCTTAATGAAGGTCATAGGAATATTTGATTAATTATCAGCACGTTAATAGTGAGTTATTGCATGTTCTAAAAATGTCATTCTAAGATGGTACAATCTCTAGCAGTTTTAATGTTGCTTTGGCTAGTTCTGAAGTTTCTGTTTAGTGAATGTGGTTTGACACTCTCATAAACCCAGTAAGCCTGCCCTTTAATAACTACATCCCCTTATTTTGTGCCTAGTTTATGTCTGAGGGTATCATGGTCTTAGTGTTCAAGGCTTGCTAAGAATGTGGATTGTAAGGAGGGTGTCACCATTACATATTTGTGGACTGGGGTACCAGCCCACACCACCTCCCTTGAGTAGACCTTGGACTACTCTGACTCACTAGACTAAAAGAGTTAAGAATTACTGTTATAAATGGGGTTTCTGGCTGGCTAGGGTATGCACCTAAGCCAGGCAGAACCCACCACTCTAGTCAAGGTAAAGGAGTTACACACACAAGATAACCCCTGCGCACCCCTTGGTAGCTTGCCAGAGCAATCAGGCTCATCCCAGAGGCAATGTGTAAAGTGTTTGTGCAATACATCCACACCAGTGACACAATAGGCACACCACAAAAAGAGATTCCACACAAGGTTATATAAAAATATCCTTTCTATTGTTCATAAAACACATTAGACCACTATCACATAAATCCCTGTGCGGCTAGGCCCTTGTCATGAGGTGACATAGATCATAACTCACTTTGCCATAAGGCAATGGTCCTAACATTACAAGTTAGTGCACTCAAGTAAGTACTCATAGGGTGCACACGTTAAGAACACATCATCACAATACTGTACATATTATGCAGGTTCCGAAGTGATACTCATTATCCTATCAAATGCAAGGCAAAATGGCATAAATCATCACATCAGGGCACGAGCTGTAGCAGTTGGGTAAAGCACCCAAGAGACAGGAATCACCAATCACTGTGCAAACATAACAGTACAAGCGTCAGAGCAACCTGCATCAAAACATTAGGGCATGAGATGCAGCAGTAACCCCCATGGATGAAAACCCATGCATTAGCATGTTACAATACCAGCAGGGACCAAAACATATTCCCAGAAGGATCTAGGTTGTAGCACACCTGCACGCCTATTAGGGTTTATCTGGTACTGCTACACAGGAATCCTGGGTGCAACAGCACCTGCGCACCAATAACAGGAGCTGCGATAATCCTCACAGGGAATCGGGGGCCTCTGTCGAGGTTCCACCTATCCCAATGAGTGATTCACAGTGCCCCAGGTATGTGTACCCAAGGTGGGGGGAGGCATACACCACCTACCCCCTGCAGGGAGACCTCACTGGTTCCCCCGTGGGTGACACAATGGAGTGCGGTTGCTCTTGCTCAGAACAACCAGAGCAGCTGCCAACCCTGCTCAGCCCCTTTTCTGGCCCACCAGGCCATCCATGCTCAGGGCAAAGGAGAAAAGTAGCGCCCTGTCAGTGACAGTTAGGCGACGTCTCTGGGTCCCCCCACGGCAGGATATCCACAAGTGCAGCTGCCCGTGGATTCATGGTGCAGCTGCTGCAATCTAGCTCTGTCTGAGCCTGGTACGCCCCGAGGGCACTTGCCGATGTCAGCATTGCTAGGCAACGTGGAGACTCCGTGCCGAGGTTCCCTTTCGGCATCCTTCCCACAAGCAGTTTCACACGCTGGAGGCGAAGGAGGGGGGCCCTCAGCGGGCACCGCCCCTGCCACGTGAGTCCTCCAGGAGCCATGCTGGTCTGTGGGAAACCCCTCAGGACACAGGAATCCTTAACCATGAAGGCAAACTAGAGTAGTGCCTGCTTGTGCCCCGGGAGCACTAACTAGTGCCCGTCTCTTCACATAGGCTGGCCGGAGGCAGGCAAAGCCTTTAAACAGCGTGCCGGAGAGGACAGTTGCAGGCGACCGGACTCTGTGTCCTACAGCCAGTCCCTAGAACCTTCCCAGCATCCACAGCACAGGGGGGGTAGCCACCAGCCACTGGAGAGCACTGGGGAGCACAAGGTGTAGGCAAGCAGCAGACCAGCACACTAGATTTCCTAGCAAAGTGGCTGAGTCTCTGGCAGCCACGCAAGCCAGTACTACAAAGCATAGACAGTCCAAGGGGGGATCTTTTCTGGCAGCCCAGCAGTCCTTTGGTGCAGCATGCAAAGCCAGCAGTGTCTGGTTACAAGTCCCACGCAGTGTCTACTTTCATGGGGTCACATCCCCTGTACTCATAGTTCCAAAGTCTTTGTTCTGGGGAGCACTTCAAACGCTGTTTAGAAGTGCACAACACTCCCATTCACATCTGAAGCCCTGGCTCCAGATACAGGGCAGGGGGGCGGAGACAGCATTGTAGAAGGCAGGCACAGCAAGTGCAACTCCTCCCACCCCCCAAATGCATATCACGCCTAATCAGGTGCAAGGGAAACTCCTCCCGCTACTCTAAATGCAGCCAAGGTCTATTCAGCCAAGCGCTGAGTCACCCAGGAAAGGCAGGACACACCTCAACCCCCCTTGTGACTGTCTAGAGTGAATGCACATACTCTCTCTCCTGTCAGTCAAAACCAGACGATGAATACACATTCAGGCAGGGCACAAAGACTCATAAGCACACAGAAAGGCCCACTTCTAAAAGTGGAATTTCTAAAATAGTAATGACAAATCCTGTTTCACTAATAATCAGGATTTATCAGTACTATTCCAAACATACTAAACATGACCACACTACCCCTCTCATATCAGAAATTACCACAGAAGCACATAGCAGGGAATCCCTAATGCAAACCTATGAGAGGGCAGTCTCACAGCAGTGAGAAACCAAATAGACTGTTTGTCACTACCAGGACATGCAACACATTTAAGGCACATGACCTACCTTTTACCTACACAGAACCCCTCCCCTTTTGCTATACGTAGCAAAAGGGGAGTTTCAGACATGGCAACCACTTCACATTCCACGTCACCACAGCAGTAAACTGCATGCGCAGGCCCTGCTGCAGCAGAGGCCTGAGACAGGTTTGAAAGGCTACTTTGGTGTGTGGCGCTTTGTTCGCCCTAAGTTGGCAGGGTATGCCCAGACGTGGGTCCCTTGCTCACTTTGCCACTGGATTCAAGATAGCCTGGCTGATGAGGGTTTTGATCCCGAAACCGGTCCCAGGATGCTTGTTTCCGGTCCAGGGAAGATATGGCTTGGCAGTTTGTGCTGGACTGTTCCCATGAGGCACAGGGTCAGACTGATTTGTATATGGCCATGTCTGAACTGGGGTGGTGGAGTGAGCTAAAGAATGATGATGGATTAAACCCAGATCAGTTGACTGGGGGTGAGTGTTTGATTTGCTCTAACACTCCGTCCATCATCCCCTTTGGTATCGCTTGGTGTGTGGCGCAAGCAGCGCTGCAAGACCACTAGTTTCATTTAATTTACAGGCCCTGGGTATATGGGATACCACTGTACAAGGGACTTATAGGCAAATTAAATATGCCAAACAGGTGTGGACCAATCTTACCAAGTTTACAAGAGAGAGCACATGCACTTTAGCACTGATCAGCAGTGGTAAAGTGCCCAGAGTTATAAAACCAACAAAAACAGGTCAGAAAAAATACAGGAGGAAGGCAAAAAGTTCTGGGATGACCCTGCAAAAAGGACCAGGGCCATTGTGCAAAGGTGTGTGCAGCCTCAAAAGCATAGGTTTTGTACTGGAAGGGGACCCTTCTGTTACAAAAAATATCCTTTAATACTTTACCCATTTTGTCAGTGTGCTGTACAGGGGTGGACGGAGCTCACGGAGTGTCACTACGCAGAATTCAACGGAGTTGAATGAAAACTTCATGGAATTCTGCTCCGCTCCACCCGTTGTAACTTAGACTCCGGCGGAGCTCAGCCAGCGCATCACACGCCCCCTACCTTCTCTGAGTCCTTGACTGCAGAATGCAGATCCTCAAGGTCGATGACGAGTTGACGACGACCCTCTTCTGCGGCCTCCTGCATCCGATTCTAGCCTCTGGAGGATTCTCTTGTGTGCGCATGCGTGTTATTGTACGCGTGCACACTAGAAACCTGCAGCAACTGCGAGCCCCGCCGCAGCTCTGCGCATGCTCCCTGGCACCCGGATCCTTATTCTTTGCCGGGCAACAAGAAAGGAAGTAAGGTAAGTTATTTTATTTAAAGCGGTTTGGTGGTGGGTGGTAAACTCCGCTACGCGGCGGCAGGATGCAGAGTTTTTTTGCCAAACTCCGCATTCCAAGCGCAACTCAGAGTGGCAAAAACTCTGAAAACTCAGTCGGTGGAGCAAAGTTTACCACCCACCCTTAGTGCTGTACAAGGCAGCACACATGGAAAGTGGATAAAATTAAACCATTTCTCCTCATTAGACATGACTGAAAGAGGCACAAGGTTTTGGTGCAACTCCCTGCCTCCGAATGTTAGTAGATAGAGATTTGCATGGAAACCCATGGGTGGTTTCCTGGTAATGCCCATGAACCATCGTGGACTGCACAGAGCACAACTTGGCGTTACTTTTGGGATCTTTCTAATGCAAATCCTGGATCGCGTTAGATGGTAAATCCCACCGCAGCACGTTGTATGGGGTTTATGTCACTTTTGTGATGCAAACTGTGGTATCCTGGTATTGGTATTGTGAAGGGTTGTTATCTAATTAACATGCAGAATGTATCACATAAGGTAATCTTAGAATGGGATACATGGTAAAATGTGAAAGTGCCATGGAATGTCAATTGAAGTCAGTTTGCACCTGGCTGATGTGGTGGATGGGACGTTTCCTGTATACTGCAGTACTTTATTAAACCTCTTCACATTGTACCTACTCTGTGTTGGTGTTTAACTTCTTCACATTGGCGATGAGATGGAGAAGCTTTGTAAGCAGCTATTTGAGAACCCTGAATTCTGAAGAGGTTTGCTATCAACAGTGTGGTGCGGGGCGAGGAGAGGCCTATCAGCTGATCCTTTATGCACTCTCTAAGAGGAAACATCTCAACAAGTTCATAACTCCCAAACAGGAGTTTACTGAAGGTACTGTGTTTACTTGCTGTGCGCTCCGATGGTTTAAAGCCAATTGCAACCTTTCGCTGATTTTCAGTTATCTCAGCATGTATGCAGTTTGATTACATTTAAAAGTGTGGTGCGCATGAGTGACTTGAACTCTCTTTTAGTGGAGCTTCAAAGCCATTATACGTCACCTGGAATGTCTTCATGTGTATCCTGCTGGCCGCGCTCTCCAGATGATGGTGTTCATTTCTCACGCTGTGTCCGCCTCGAGCAGCTGAGCCTCGCTCTCTTACGTGTTGCTTCTGATGCATGCAACGTCTCTACGGCTGCGCTGCAATGTCACTGGGATGCACGTTGTTTGAAGTTTCTATGCTGCTTCCTCTGGTTGCTGGGACAATGGTACAGCCAACCACGCTGAAGGAACTGCTTCAGGCGGTGAATTGCCATACTTGGGATCATCGACACGTCGGTTTTAGTTGCCGGCAGGCAGCTGCTTTATACCCTGGATCGCGAGGACATCCATTGTAGTGGGTTGCGTTTCTTTCCATGTTTATTATTTTCTGATTTCGAAGTGGGTCTACGGTCCTCAGCTCCTTTAAACTATGGAAAACCTGCAATTCTGCGGTGATCGTTGCGTGATCATGGAGAGTTTTATTTTTCTTTCCTTGTTTGTTATGTTCTGAAATTTAAAGAGGATCCTCAGGTGTGTGACTGCACCGGTGTTTTGTTCCTCAGCTCTGTTGAACTACAGTAAACCTCCGATTCTGTGGTGATCGTTGTGATCATGGACATATTTATGGTATTTTGTTTATTTCTCAGTGAATATCTGTTTGTATTATAGAGACTGTGCACATATATCATTAGGATGCAAAACATTACTCTGCAGTGATCGTTGTGATCATGGACATATTTATTGTATTTTGTTTATTGCTCAGTGGATATCTGTTTGTATTATAGAGACTGCGCACATTTATCAGTAGGATGCAAAATATTACTTAGCCACTGTTTTTCTTGTCCACTCCAAGGAAACTTAACATCATGTGGTGCAAGTGGAAGAAAGTGTCCTCATACTATGCCCATGTCTGTGGGGCATCCTTGAGGGTGGAGAGGAAAGCCTCTCTGCTTCTTCACTGTTTAGGTCCTGAGAGTGAATCAGAAGATTTTAACAACTTTGAGGTATACTTAAAAAAATTAGACAAACACTATCTCCCAAAAGTAAGTACTATATTTGAACAGTACCACTTCGGAAGAAGAATTCAGAAACCGTAGGAGTCAGTCAAGACATATGTCACTGATCTGCACAAGTTGTGTGCCACTTGCAAGTTCGAGGGTACCTTAGAGGAACGACTGCAAGACCAATTAATGTTGGGCTGTAATATTGAGAAGATTAAAGATGAGTTGTGGCAAAAGGATGATCCGAAGTTAGATGAAGGGTTGCTAATTGCGAAAATAATTGAACATTTCTTGCTTGTGTGGAAGTGATAAAAAAGGATAGTGGCTCAGTAGTCATAGAGAAAGTGCACAGCATAAGCAAGGCGCCAGCAAGACATGTGGACAATCTCACTTCCAATCTTTCCTTTGCCAACCCTAGAAAGCCTTTTAAAAGCAAGTGTTTTAGGTGTGGCACATTGGGACACCTAGCGAATGACAAGTCTTGTCCTGCAATGTTGGTCAAGTGTCATATTTGTGGCAAGGTGGGGCAATCTGCCAAGTACTGTAAATCTCAACAAAAAACTAAGAGGGTGTAAGAAGTAGCAATTTATGATGAAAGTGACCTTGAGTATGCCGACTTACATTGTGGGGAGGTGGTGCTTCAGGTTTGGCAAAAAAAGGGTAAAAGTCCTATTGATGGTGTCAAAGTAAATAGTCAAGTGATTGATATGTTTTTTTGATTCTGAGGCAAAGATTTCTCTAATTCCAAAGGATTGTTATCTTGAGAGGTTAAAGGTAAAGGTTAAGATGTTCAAACTTCAAGCTTTTGGTGGTCGACCGATAAGATTACTCAGGTATTTTGAAGGTGAACTTGAATACAGGGGTCGTTTGACTGCTGGGAAGATCTACATCTCATATAAGGGTGACAGCATCATTAGCTGGTTTCACCAGAGAGACCTCAACGTCATGTTAGAGCTTAACAATGAACCTTGTATTGTCCTGAAAGATATATCAGCCTGTGGAGGATCGGTGCTTGATGGGAAGTTGGAAGTGAAAGTTAATACCTTAAACAAGGAGAATGGTGGCATGGTTCATGGGCTATGCCACGAGTTTAAGGAAGTCTTTAGTGAAGGTTTAGGGTGTCTGTCTAACTATACCCACAATATTGTGCTCAAGGAAAAGGCTTATCCTGTTGTATGTAAACTGCATGGTGTTCTGTTGGTTTTGAGAGAGGGGATGCTCTCTGAGCTCAATAGGTTGAAAGGGGAAGGTATCATTGTGGAAATTGAATCAATAGAATAGCTCATGCCAGTGGTTCTTGCACATAAGGCTTGAGGGAAAGTAAGACTTTGTGTTGATCTAAGATCTCTTAATAGGGCTGTGGTCACAGACAGGTATCTGCTCCCCAACATAGCAGAGATGCTTGCCCAACTCGAAGGTACTGTTGTGTTCTCCACGTTGGACTTCAAAGTAAGTCTGGGCGGTGAACTCCGCTCCGCTCGTGGAGTTTGCGGAGTTTTCCGCACTCCGCGGAGCTCGCAGACTTTCAAAAAATGCTGAGTTTTTTCCCTCGCTTGCGTTCATCAATGTCAAGTTGGCGAGCGCGAGCGAAGAAAATCCACCTCCTGGTGAGATTTTTCCTCGTTCGCGATCGTCAACATCAAGTTGGCAAGCGCGAGCGTGGAAAATCAACCTCCCAGTGAGATTTCTCAACGCGGGCGGTCAGATTTCTTATTGCGAGTGGTAACATATGCTTGCGACTGCTCGATTTGAGAAACTGTCCGTTCGCGTTGAGAAAGCTGCAGCTCGAGTAAAAATCTACTCGAACGGCAGAAAAGAAGCAGCGCCCGCTTGCGCTGTGCATAGTGCCGTTCGCGATGATTGCACAGTGCGGACAAGAACTTGGCACTGAAAATCACTGTGAATGGCTATTATCTAAAGAAACTCCGCCGCTTGCGGTGCTCTGCGTAGCGCGACAGAGTTTTTTTTACGCGGAACTCCTCGAACTCCGCCCAGGCTTACTTCAAAGCTGCGTACCATCAAATCAAACTCGATAGTAAATCTACAGACTTGACAGATTTCATCACACCTTTCTGGTTGTTTAAGTTCATGAGGTTACCCTTTGGTTTGAAGAGCTATGGAAGATGTTTTGGGAGGTATACTTGGTGTTAAAATTTAACAGGATGATGTTTTGATATATTGCTCTTCACAGGGGGAACACAACTGCAGGTTGAGGTCAGTACTGGAGAGGTTTAGAGATAGGAGCCTCACATTGAGGGAAACTAAGTGAAAGTTTAATCTCTCTGGACCTAAATTAACTAAGGATGGAGTCAGACCCTAGGAGCAGTTAGTGAAAACCATCAAGAAGCTTCCTATTCTGGTGTGCAGAGATGATTTGGTCACCTTCTGAGGGATGGGCGAGTGCTATAATAAATGTGTACCGGGGTCTGCCAGTCGCACTCATGCATTGAGGACTCTCTTAAAAAAAGGAGTGAAATGCTAGTGGCCCCCTCAATGTGATTTACAGTTCAGGATATAAAGAGTGCTTTGCAAAGCTTTAACACTGGGAGAGAATCCATTCTTGTCACCGATGCGAGCTCTAAAGGGTTGGGTGTGGTGCTCAAACAGGTCAAGGATGGGAAAGAAGAGACCATTATGTTCTTGTCCAGGGCTTTGGTTGGCCCTGAAAATTGTTACTCAGTTACCGAAAAGGAAGCACTGTGTATATATTGGGACATTAAGAGGTTGAAGAAGTTTCTCCGGGGTGCTGACTCTGTAGTTAGGTCCAATCACTAACCTAAAAGGATGTCTTTTGCAAGAAGAATTTAGATACCATTTCATCCAGAATTTGAAAATGGGCTGTTGCCTTACAGGACTACAATTTTAAGGTAGAGTGCATCCGAGGGACGGAGAGCAGGGTGGCCGATTTTGTTTCTCGCTTGGTTTCAGTGCAGATTGAACCTGAGGCCAACTTGGAAGATGACCCATGGGACTTGCAAAAATTTAAGGTCTGCGAAGTCTCGCAAGGTATAGTCAGTAAAGAGGAATGGAAGAGTCTGTTGAGGAACGATGTTATGTTACAGGAAGTGACCAAGTTGGTCAGCAAGGGCAGGTGTGCCAAAAGGGGTGTGAGTGAAAATGTTCTCAAATACTGGAATGAGAGAGAGGAGTTATCCATGATTGATGACCTATTTAGGAGAGGCACTTAGCTTGTTCCTCCTGTCTTGGTCAGAGAAAAATTCATTAATATCGGTCATCAGGGCCATCAAGGGTTTTAAAAAAACACAGAATGGATCAGAGTATATTTTTGGTGGCCTGTAATTGATGTACAGGTGGAAAGGGTTGCAAGAGACTGTATGGGGTACAGAGTGTTGGACTTGGCCCTTTTTGCAGGGTCATCCCTGAACTTTTGCCTTCCTCCTAGTCTTTTTTTCTGGTGTTGGTGGTTTTAGGACTCTGGGCACTTTAGCACTGCTGTCCAGTGTAAAGTGCGCGTGCTGTCTGTGGTAAACTTGGTAAGATTGGTCTACACCTGTTTGGCGTATTTAGTTTACCTGTCAGTCCCCAGTAAAGTGGTATCTAATATACCCGGGGCCAGTAAATTAAATGCTACTGGTGGGCTTGCAGCGCTGCTTGCGCTCCCCACCAAAGTAGCCTTTCAAACCTGTATCAGGCCTCTGCCATTGAAGGGCCTGTGCATGCAGTGTTACTGCTGCTGTGACGTGACACCTAAAGTGTGTGCCAGGTCTTTTACCCCCCCTTTTACTGCATGTCAGTCACCCCTAAGGTAGGCCCTAGCTAGCCCTATGGGCAGGGTGCATTGTAGGTAAAAGGTAGGAAATGTACCTTAAGTGTGTGACATGTCCTGGTAGTGACAAACAGCCATTTTGGTTTCTCACTGCTGTGAGGCTGCCCTCCCATAGGAATGCATTGGGGATTCCCTGATAAGTGGTTCAGTGGTAATTCCTGATATGAGAGGAGCAGCGTGGTCAAGTTTGGTATGTTTGGAATAGTGATAATAAATGCTGCGTAATGGTGTGCGCAGATTTATGATCACTATTTTAGAAATGTCACTTTTAGAAGTTGGCATTTCTGTGTGCTATGTGTCTGCCTGCCCGATGTATATTGCATGTCTGGCTCTGGAGTGACAGGGGCTGGTGAGGTGTGTGGCTCCAAGGAGGGCAGGGTGAGTCAGCGCTAGGCTGAATAGGAGATCTGCATTTGGTGTAGTGGGAGGAGTAGTCCCCTGACCCTGAATAGTGCTGTGCCTGCCTGGGTGAATGCTGGCTCCGCCCCCCTGTGGTGTGTCTGATGACAGAGCCCAACCTGACAAAGGTGCTCCAGTACCCCCCAGAACCAGTTGAGACTGGTTCCCCAAGCCCTGTGCCAGGGCAGAACAAAGAGAAAGGGTGTATAAGTATTGGGGCTGCAACCCCATGTAAGGTGTGCTGTGTGGGTGCTTACTTGTGCCTGCTGGGCCCCAGGAGGAACCGCCACAAGGGACTGCCTCTCTGCTGGAGGGCCCTGTGTGCTGGCCTGCCTGGGCCCAGCTTTGCCTTTTTGGAAACTCTGGCCCCTAGCACCTGGTGAGCGCTGCATCTCTTCTGCTGCTGGAGGCCACCGGTGGCGTAAGGAGCACCTCAGGGGCTTTTGGGCCCCAAAGCGCTGGACCGCGAATCATTCAGAGGGAATCCCGGTGTGGGGATTCCCCCGTGCGGCCTGGAGGTAAAGCGGGAGCCTTCCCCGCATTGGTGTGATCCCCAGAGGGCGTGCTGTCAGGAGAACAGCGGGAGCCCACCCCGCATTTGCGTGCTGTCAGGAGTACAGCGGGAGCCCAACCCGCATCTTTCTGCCTGCAGGGGTCAAGCGGGAGCCCACCCCGCATTCCTGTGCTTCCCGGGCTGGGAACGGAGGGGGAGCCCACCCGCATTGTTTTCATCGCCAAAGAGGCCGCCGCACCGTGAGCAGCGCCTCGGAAGTCAGGCAAAGCTGCCTGGTTGTAGCCGGAAGTCAGGCCGAGCGTACCTGGAGGAAGGCGGGGCCCCCCTGTGCCGGTGGGAGCCCCATGTGTGGCCAGAAGGGTGGGAGCCTTGCAGGCTCTATCTCGTGGAGCAGAAGCCAGGCGGGAGTCTACCCCGCGCTGGCGAGCGGCCAAAAGACGACCGAGACTTCGCCCGTGAGAGGGGGCCTACTGAGGAACACTGTCGGTGCCTTCATCCTGAGGCAGAGACCGTAGAAGGCCGAGAGTCTACAAAGAGCCCGGTGAGTGGGGCTGAAAACGGAGCATTGGTGGTGCCAGGAGGGGCACCAGGAGAGCCCCGGTGAAGGGGTCTCTCAAAGCATTGTGGACACCGGTGCTGATCTGCACAGCTGCACCGCCTGTTGGAGGGCAGCTGCAACATGGGGGCAATTTGGCATCTAAGAGTCCCGGAGTGGGGCTGTCAAGGCACTGTAGTGCCAAGGCTCATTTTCCCCAGCTGCACCGCGAGAGCGCGGGCAGCTCCAACGACGGGGCATTTCTTTTGTTTCTTGAGGAGGAGGGGATGAGACGCACCCCCGCGCCCCAGTGCATCCTGCACATTGTTTTTGCTGCCAAGGAGGGCCCGTTGGAAGGCCCCAGTTAGAGCCCTGACTTTTGGGACAGAGGGCATTTGGGCAACAGAGAAGGCCAGTTGGCCTGGGGGTCATTTGGTGTCCTGGTGTGGTGTAAGGCCCCCAGGAGATGTGTGCACCTCCCTAGTGTTACTGGGGTGCACTGCTGGGTATTAAGATGTATGCCTAATGTGATGCCTAATGCAAATGTCATGCTATGATGTTTATGCCTAATGAGATTGCATAATGTGTTTTTGCCTAATGTGATAATGCTGAGTTCATTATTTTACCAGTAGTTACTAGTTGTGTGATTACTTGTGCTTTCTGATGGTTCTGACCGTGGCCCGATTGGCCCGGTCAAGTATATAATCCCCTGTGAATTTCTACCTGGTGCCAGTTGGCACAGTGTATATTGTGTGATTATGATTCTAATGTGTTTATGATAATACACAACCTTGTGTGGAGTTTCTTTTGTCGTATGCCTAGTGTTTCGCTGCTGTGTGTGTGTGTGTGTTGTGCAAACGCTTTAAACATTGCCTCTGGGATAAGCCTGACTGCTCGTGCCAAGCTACCAAGGGGGTGAGCAGGGGTTTTCTTCAGCGTGTAACTCCCTTGCCCTGACTAGAGTGGTGGTTTCTGCCTGGCTTAGGCGCATGCCCTAGCCAACCAGAAATCCCATTTCTAACACAGAGCAAGTGATAAAGTGTGCAAGACCAGGGTACAGCCTATGCTCGTGAGAGAGGTCCCCGTGAGGGTTTGGCAAGAAGTAGCGTTGGAGATTCTAGGGCTGGTCACTGGCAGAACAGTTCATTCCAATGTACTAGTTCTAATAGACATGTTTTTGCGATGGATGGAGATACATGTTACGCAATGCATACAGACGAACAATGTCATTGGGTTTCTTGATGACATTTTTATTAGAGAAGTGCTTCCTGGGCGTATCTTAATTGTCAATGGGGTACAACTAGTGTCCAAAGAGATGGACGTTTTCTTTGTATAAAAAGGGAATTAAACACAAGAAATGCTCTCTCTATCAACCCAAAAACAATGGCACAGTAAAGAGACTCAACAGAGTGTTGAAGCAGTCCATCCAAATTGCAAAAGCTCAGGACAGGGATTAGAAGTGCGAGATCCTTGAGAGAGTGAGAATGTACAGACGTAGGCCTCATTCTGTCAAAGGCAAAGTACCTTTTGACCTGTTCAGAAGCAGGAATCCCAAAACGTTGATG
Organism: Calotriton arnoldi; assembly: GCA_963921515.1. Taxonomy (NCBI): domain Eukaryota; kingdom Metazoa; phylum Chordata; class Amphibia; order Caudata; family Salamandridae; genus Calotriton; species Calotriton arnoldi. Next base: position 90,988 of record CAWUFW010019176.1, read on the forward strand.
TACCCAGCTTGGATGATGTGTAAGAATGTGGGTGATCTGTTTGACAATGAAAGGTGGTAAGTGGCACAAAAGGAAGAGATCTGGAAAAGGAAGCATAATTTTGATGTGATACATGCCACTTCCAAAAAAGTAAAGGTGGGTGACATGGTGAGAGTAAAGTACCCTCAGAGGTGTGGAGCATCTAACATTCTACTCCATTCAGGGTTGTCAAGTTGTTTCACAACTCTGTGAAGTTAGATGATAACTGTATCTGGAATTTGAGTAGAATTGCTATTGTTCACTCCGATTCATTAAGTCATGCAAGTTCTGATGATACAAACTTGGGTGACGAGCTTGAACTGAGAAGAAATAAACGTATAATAGTCCCTCCGAAATTCATGGTGGGCTATGTATGAAATAGAAGATGTTGTATGAAATGTAATATGCTATTGTTGTTTTTATGTACATTATTTCTATTGTATTGCATGTAGGTCTTGGAAAACTGTGTGCATTTTTAGTCCTGCGATATTTGTTTTTTATTTATTTATTTTAGTTCTTAGGTACGTCAGGAATAGGCCAATTGAGTGGAAAAGGAAGTGAATACCCAGGAAGAGGCTTTAAAGGAAAACAACTGCAGAAGTCAAAATCTGCCTTGCAGGTAACCCCCTCTGTCAGATCCTTCTTTAAAGTAAAGATGGTGAATAAAGCAGCAAATAAGGTGATAAAATGTGAAGTGGTAGAAGTAGGGGAAGAACTGGGTGCAGACTCTCGGGGAGAAGAGAACAAGGAACTGCAGCTGAATGAGCCCTGGTCTGATTTTACAGAAACCAACATAAAACAAGTGGCGGCAGCGGGGGTTACTATTACCGATAGGTTTGACCCCCTGCGGAGTTTGATGCTTCAAAATACTGAATGGAGAGAGGTGGCAAGTGGTAGTGGCAGTGACACTAACGATACCAGTAGAAGCAGAGATAATGTTGGTATCCAACAGGGAATAAAAACCCAGCACCCGACTCAAGATGTGTGTCCTGAGGGTATGAAGAAGCTCAGGGGAGGCAGGTAGATAGCGGAGAGAGCATACAGAGAATGTTAGAGATTCTATCGGCAGATATGAAGAAAGGGTTTGAAATTTCAGAATCCAATCAAAAAGAAATTCAAAGTACGTGTGTGAACTTTGAGCACAAATTGGATAGTTTAGCAGCTCGCACTGAGGCTTTGGAAATACAGTTGAGATCTTAAATGTTACAGCAGTAGCCAATGCAGCAGAAATTGGGCGTTTGAGGCAAAAGAGTAAGGAGACCCTTGATAGAATGGAGAGATTGGAGAACAATGCTTAAAGGAATAAATTACGTTTTTCAACCTACCAGAGGGGGCAGAAGGTGGGGATCTTCAGCTCTTTGTGTTGAGTTTGATAAAGAAAGCGGCATTACCAGCAGATTCCCAGATAAATCTAGCGCAGAAAATCCAGAGAGTGCATTGGGACCCATTCAGACTAGTATCTGGTTGTAAGAAACCCAGAAAGATCCTTGTAAATATTTTGACTTACACTGTAAAAGAACAGATCTTGGGGCTGGTGCTCAAAGCGGGGTCTCTTCAGGCTAAGGGTGTCACCTTTCAGATACGCTCAGATATATCTGGACTACAGCAGATTGGCAATGGGAGTTGGGAAAGCGTATAGATGAGCTGAAAGATCTAGGGGCCAAAGCTCAGGTCAAATTCCCTGCAATGCTGAAAGTGATGTATGACAATCAATTACACAGCTTTAGGGAATCTGAGGAAGCCGATCAATTTATTCTGCAAATTAAAATGAATAAACACAAGTGAGATTGGTATATGTGGTACACGGGGAGCCAGCAATGTAAAGTAATGGCAGAAAAATAAAAAGCTCAGTCTTTTATGCATGCTAGCTCAAATACGACATGAGCTGAATGTCGTACACTATGCAAGGGAGAGTTCCCCGTGGGGGAGGCACAGGTTGGGGATGGGCTAAAATGAAAAAAATAGGTCCTCTATTAAGCACATAGCATCGGGTGACATAAGGGGATCTAGGTCTTGGGGGATGCTCAGGCCTGGGTCTGGCATTTCGGTGAGTAGATCAGATAAGAAGGGGGGATGTCGGTATCTTTCTTAACATGGAATGTGAATGGCATGAGGATAAAAAGGAAGCAAACTCTAGTGACTCACTACTTGAGGGATCAGAAGGTGAAGATCATAATATTACAGGAGACTCATCTCCAAAGTTCAGAATGTCTAACTCTCTTCAATAAACAGAAATGGGTAACTCAAACGATATGCATCCCACTGATGGGACGTATAAGGGGAGTGGCAATTGTAGTATGGAAAAAGTCGGGTTGGAAGTAGTAGACTCAAGGGTAGATGCCGTGGGCAGGTGGGTAATAGTGAAGATAAGAGTAGGGTTTAAAGACATGTTATGTGTTGGTTTTTATAGCCAGAATCTCGATGATCCTGGCCTTTTGAGAGAGGTCTTTCCGAACATGTTGGATTTTGAAGAACCAGTTATAATGGGTGAGGATTTTAATATTCTGTTAGATAACACTCTTGACAGATCAATAACGTACAGCTGGGCACAACAATCCAAATCCTCCTCATATTTGTATTTTATAAGTGAGGAGCTGGGCTTAGGGACATCTGGAGGTTAAGGGCCGAAAGGAGGAGAGGTTATACCCACCGCTGTAAAAAACATGGACACTACTCACGGATAGATTATTTTCTTGTTCACAGGAGAGAAGTTGATAATGTATTATGTGATGAGCACCATCACATTCACATTTAGGACCACGAAGGCGGTAAGAATTTCCTGACGGAGAGACGAGGTCGAACTTGGATAGGAGAGTGCTAATGGAGGAGAGGGCTCTTTTAGAACTAAGGAATAGCACTGATATTTTCATGCACTTGAATTTGGACACGGCTGAATTGCATATAGTTGGGACACCTATAAAGCCTATCTCAGAGGTAAAGTGAGGGATATAGTTTCTCATCTTAACAAGAGGAGAGCGGATAGAGTTACTGGAAGTGGACTGGAGTATCATGGGCATCCAACAGGGGCTGGCAAACCAAAACCTGGATGGAGGTACGAGGGTGCTGTTGGTACGGGATTTGCAGGATGCCCAGGATAGGTTAAAGGGACACCGTGAAGCTATGATGAGAAAGAAGTGGGAGGCCAGTAAACTTTCCCATTATGAGTATGGAGAAAATTGTGGAAAGCTGTTGGCTTCGAAGGCTAGGGCTGATCAGAGTAAGAATTATATAAAAGAGATCAAAGATGTCAACAGGTATGGAACATTATTTTCTAAACATCAGATAGGAAACACCAGTTTTTTACCTCATTCGGTAATCTGTACAGTGAGCATAGAGACCCAAATTTCCCAGATTTCAGGGCATGGTTAACAGGGAAGCATCTGCCAAAGTTGAGTCAAGAGCAACAGGAGGATTTGGGAGGGGAAATCGATGAGGCTGGGATATATTGGGCAATAAAGTAGTGTAAGGGTGGGAAACCCCTGGCCCTGATGGCATCCTGACGGGTGTATATGTGAAGTTAGCTGGAAGTTTAGTACCAGAGTTTAAGGTGCTGTTTAATAGAATCTTGGAGGGGAGTATACAGGTGCTGCCCTCCTGTGTTTGCTTTGTTCGCTCTCCTGTCAGGAAGCAATCATTTCACTGATCTTAAAACTTGATAAGCTCCCTTGCAGGTGTGAATCTTATCGACCGATATCACTGTTGAACTGTCATTATAAGATATATGCTTACATCATGGCAAAGAGGTTAGTTAGGCATATTAAATCAATTATCCACAAAGACCAGAAAGACTTTATCCCTGGCAAGAACTTAAGTGAGTTGACAAATGCTTTAATTGGTTCCATTGACTTAGCTACAAAGTAGAAATAACTTCTTGTGATATCAGTTTGTCCCTTGAAATTATTAATTCTGAGCAGATTAATGGACACCTACAGCAAGGTACAATTCCCGCACCTCTTTGTACATGGTGCAAAACCAGTGCTTAATGTGGATAAACATGTTGATATTGCAGTGATACAAATCCTGAGAAGTTGCAATAGTATTTTGTTCACCATACACCACTTTGTATTTTTTTCTGCAAAACCCTTGCCCTGGTCCAAGAGTAATCTCCTTCCATTACTGAGATGTTTTATCATGGTTGTGAAAAAAAAACAATATAAAAAATGACACACAATTAAGCATCTGGCCTTATAAGACAGTAGCAGGTATTCTTCATAAATCATACCAATGAAATATATTGCACATGCTGGTGACTGCTTGTTATTTACTCTGGCTGCTTTCTTTAAAAGCAAATATGGAAGTCGCACTTGATGTCAGGGTCTATACACCTCAAAATATGTCACTTCCTTTCCTTAGAATGCTCTTGTAGATATTTGAACACATTTCCTCCCTTGTGTTTACAAGACTGTTGTCTGCCCTTGTAGTGTGTGAATGACAGGCACATTCGTTTCTCTGAGCATAAATTCACAGCACGAGAATTTCAGAACTGTCAAAAACCACAAGAATGAATGAAAGCATACACTGTTGCAAACAACGACTGTCAAACTTTCTTAAACAAGTATTTCATCCAATGTTGAAAGAAAGCCCCCCTTCAATGTGTGCAGTCGTAATGAATTCAAATTGCTCAATGGTAATCACAGTTATCTCTCTTAGAGGATCTGTGAATTTCTTTACATCATATGTGTTTCAGGCCTTCTTGCCAGGCCTCAATCAAAATAATTTCACTCAAAATTGACTGCTTTTTAGGGTTATCCCCAAACTTTTGCGTCTTCCTCCTATTTTTACTGACCTGTTTTTGTTGGCTTTAGAACTTTGGGCACTTTACCACTGCTAATCCGTGCTAAAGTGCATATGCTCTCTGTGCAAATTATGATGATAATTGGTTATCCATGATTGACATATTTCATTTACTGGTAAGTTCCTAGTAAAGTGCACTGAGTGTGCCAGGGCCTGTAAATCAAATGCTACTTGTGGGCCTGCAGCAGTGATTGTGCCACCCACATGAGTAGCCCTCTAAGTGTGTCTCAGACCTACCACTGTAGTGTCTGCGTACACAGTTTTGAGCTGCCATGTCGACCTGGCAAGTACACCCAATTGCCTGGCTCTAACCTTCTCTTTTTCTCCATGTAAGGCAACCCTCAGGTAGGCTCAAGGTACCCCTATGGCCATGAGCAGGATGCAGTGTATGTAAAAGGTAGGACATCTACTGGTGTGTGTGACGTACTGATAGTGCAATACAATGCATTTCGTTTTTCCCTATTGAAAGGCTATCTGCCCCATAGGATAACATGGGAGATACTTTGTAACATCTTACAAGTATAAATTCCCATTTGGACAAGATAGAGAAATAACGTTAAGGCTCTCTGAACTCAGAATTTAATAACACATCTTTTAGTAAAGATGGTTTTTAAATTGTGTGTTTGAAAATGCCACTTTTAGAAAGTAGGCATTTTCTGGTCTAACCATTCTATGGGCCTCTGCCTGTTTGTGTAGTGGCTGTCTAGTTTTGGAGTGACAGGGGCTGGGGATGTGCAATCACTATAGACAACCACTGAGGGGGTTGATGTGTGACTGGTCCTTCCTGGATGACTCAGAGCTGAGCTGAATCGACCTTGGCTGCATTAAAAAAAGTGGGAAGAGTTTTCCTTGCACCTGAATGGGGCCTGGTCTCCCTTGCACAATGCTGTCTCCACCCCCTGTGGTCATACTGCACCAGTGAGGACAGAATTGGTTTGGACTGGGCTTAGAGATCCTGGCACAAACAAAAACAAAAACAAAATGGGGTATCAGTAGTGGCCCTCAAACCCCAGAACTTTAGATCACTTCTGGACTCAAGAGGAACCTTTGCCAAGGAAAAGAGCTGGAGAGCTGTGAGGAGGAGTACTGCCCCTTTGCTGTGTGCTGTGTGGGGTTGGCCTGCAGTTGCTTCTTCTGCCAAGGAAAGGGCAAAGAGTGGAACTTTCCTGAGAATCCTGCTCGAAGAAGAATCTCCAAAAGCTTTTGTGTGCTGGCCTCCTGTTCTGAAGTCTCAGGGACACAAATACTTCACCCCCAGCTCCCCTGAACTCTATTGCTGAGAATTCTGACCTGCCAGGAGGTGCCTGTTCCTGTTTTGGGCCTCTGGAGGTTGTACCTGCTGTTGGGAGCTGGACGAAACCTAAAAGAAGCAAGAAAAGCAATCTCCGACAACATCAGCGATGCCGCTGTGATGCCACAATCTGCACTGAGGTCAGGGGCACCACTCGTGAAGTGCACGACGCACTGCCCGGCCTGCACCGCAGCTCCGATGCCCTTCGATGCTTGCCGACGCCTGCAGTTATTGGCATTCCCGATGCCAGCGCTCGCACCAACTCCGTCATCACCAGTGCCCGCATCCTGTTATCCCGGGGCCGATAACCGCCAACGCACCCAACTTTCCCTGTCCTGGATTCGACACATTGCCTCCTCGCGGACACGACGCCTCACCTCACCCATGGCAGCCAGGGAGCCAGCCTGAACCTCAGCACCGAAGCCTCATCTCCACGACGCCATGCATCATCATTGACTTCATTTCCAAAGGTACTGTTTGTTTGGAGTCTGTGTGACTCCATGCCCAAAGCTGTGCACCACGCAGTAGGTGCTGTACTTTCGATTTATTGCTGTCCCGACGTCGTAATAGCCCCAGGTAGATCTATTTGTTTTCTACCAACTGTTTTTATGTTTTCTGGGCTAAGGGTGGGTCGGGGTAGTGTTCTGGGCTGGGGGTTAGGGGCTAGTCTTCAGGGCTGGGGGGTTGGAGGTAGTTTTCAGGGCTAGGCGGGGGTTTGGGGCTACTTTCAGGGCTAGGAGTGTCAAGGGTAGTTTTCAAGGCTGGGGCAGGAGTCAGAGTAGCTTTTAGGGCTGGGGTTAGGGTCTTAGGCCTCAGGGCAGGGGGAGGGGAATGGGTAATTAGGATCGTTTTTAGGGCTTATGGGAGGGCGGGCAGTTTTTAGGGTTGGGTCAGGGCTGGGCTTGGTTAGGTTAAGGGACATGGTTAAGGGACAGGGTTTTAGGCCTCAGGGCCGGGGGAGGGGACAGTGTGGGGGTTGGGAGCGGGAAGGGTATTTGGACTCCAGGATGGGGAGGGGGCAGGGGAAGTTTGTAGCTTAGGGCAGTGGGGAGGGAGTCGCGACCTTAGCAACGCATACCCCTTTACCATTCATGCCTTTTCCACAAATTTACGTGGTAAAGGCATGCGTGGTAAAGGAATGCGTGGTTAAGGCACGGTCGTTATTAAGACCGCAGTGTTTAAGCATGCGTGGTTAGGGAATTCATGGTTCTGACATGCAACCCTAAAGTGTGTATCCCCCTTACCCTGACTAGAAGCAAGGGTCACTACTTGGACAAAGGTACTTCACTCTGCCAACTAGAGACCCCCATTTCTAACAGAGTCTTTTCTGTGGCCATGCGTGTACCTGAGATCATATGATTATGAAGGAAGAAATGTTTTTCCCACAGCCACACTTCTCACATGAGCTTGTGCCCAGGCAGTTGCATATGCTGCCTGAAACTTCCCTTCGTTCTTCAATTTATAAATCGTCCTTTAGTGAAATTAAATTAGAAGGCACCTATAAACTGTGGGGCATATTTACAAGCCCCATGCGCCACTTTTGCCCCGCCGTTGCGTCACTTATGTGACGCAGCGGCGACGCAAAACATGCGCCACGTTGCGCAATATTTACAACGTGACGCATCTAGGAAGATGCGTCACGTTGTAAACCCCTGCGCCACATGAAACCTGCGGCAGGTTTCATGGGGCGTTCCGGTGCAGGGTGGGCGTTCCCTCGCAGGTACGCCTCGTAAAGTGACGCAGTGAAATCTACAAGATTTCACTGAGTCACTTTACGCCATGCTGCGTCAAAGCCCTGCGCCTGCTTGAAGCAGGCGTAAGGATTGACGCAGCATGTTAGGCATAGGGCACCCCGAGCCTTGCTGGAGCCGCGTCGTGCTTGCGACGCGACTCCAGCAATGCGCCGCCTTTCCGTCAGGGGATGCGACACGCATCTGCCCATCCGTGCGCCACGTCGCACCGCATTGTAAATGCGGCGCATCGGCGGTGGCGCAAGGGCAAACTTGCGTGACGCATCTTCCCTGGCGCATCCCTGCTGATTTGCAGGGATGCGCCAGGGAACGTAAATATGCCCCTTACTGTTTAATAGGTTTAAGTAATTTGGATCAAAAACAGATTACCTTACTCAGTTTAAAAAGTTATGAAGGCTGCCATTTCTAAATATTATCCAGCCAGGGTTGAGTTTGGCTACATGACACCTCTCTGCTACAGAAAGAATCCAGGCTTAAAAATGGACTTGCTTGGCATACAACGTTTCCAATGTTCCTGAAAAATAGATTGCTTAATTTAAATTTTATATCGCGAACATATGGCTACCACGTTTGGGCATGTTTTTTTTTCTAATAAAATGAGCCATTGCACCAGATTGCCAAGGTCAGACCATGGTTATTTAAGGATGTTACTATTTTCCCCATAATTAGCATTCAAAGGTTTGGTCCCCATTGTTTCTAATGGGAATGTACTTTTCAGTTTTAATACTTCCTGAGTCATTCACTTACTTCATTTGTTCTTGTGGAATTTTGCATATTAATTGCATCTTTTGAACTCATCTTGATTAGGACCTATAAACTGTTTATTCTTTAATCAATTATTGTTTAGCTGGCTTGTTGCACATCATACATCACACACATTTCTCTGGAGTCTTGTCAGTTTTTGGCCGAGAAACCTAAGAGAGCCCATGATGGATTGAGGGAAAAGCTGGTTTTTTTTGTGAATGCTGGTGTTTTTACGGTGTTTGTGCAAAATATGGAGTTCAAAAATATCAGAACCCTTAAATATTGGGAAAAATATGATGCAAAAATATCGTAGTACAGAATATCATCAGGAATATTTTTTTGGGGTGATAATATTGTTTCTAAGAATGTTGTTCTTTTTAACATTATTTTTAGTAATATAGTTGTAGAAATATCGATTTTGTAATTATTTTATAATGTTTTAGTTACTATGTCATTTTTATATGTTAGTACTGGTGGTACAATTGTTTAGTTTGCAATTTTAAGCGATTTAGTATACTTTGTAATGTTATTAGTGATTTTTAGTGTCATAGCGGGTTGTTTTGCTTGCAGGAGGATAGAGTGGGAAGGTATTAAATTAGAAATATTTTATATTTATTGTTATTTTGTTTTTCATTGTTAGCTACATTTTTAATTCATCAATTATTATCTACATTTTTTAAGTGATATATTTATGTTATGTTATATTTTGAATTAAAAAAATTATATTGTAATATTTATTTTAATTTTATTATGGGAAATAGTAATTTATATTTTAGTGGAGTATTATTGGGTTTGTAGGGGCATAGGGTGCGAAGTTAATTTAGTTTTTAATTGTTAATTTTTTTTTCATTGATTGTTAATTATGTAAATAGTATCATATTGATTTATTTACATTACATTTTAGCAATGGGTTGTTGGGTTTTAGGGGTATAGGTTGGAAAGGTAATAACTTATAAAAAAATTAAAATTATTGTTAATTACTTTTTACTTGTTAACTCACTTTTTTATTGATTTTTAATTATGTCAATCATTTAATATTGATTTAAGATATATGTTAATTCTGGGTTTGAAGGCGAATAGGTTTGGAAGTTGAATTAATCAATCCCCAATCTCGTCTTGGAAAGGATCGATGCGGACACCAGTAAGGTTCCACCATGTCTGCCATTACGTGTTTCAACCATCAAGTGCAGCCTTCGACACATGACATGTGTGACATTTCCACGAATATTTAACTTGTTACATCATCATGGAAAGACAAGACTGCCGGGACGCTGCACATGGAAAACACATTATGGCATTTACCACACTTCGTTTCAACATGCACATTGTAAAAGTACTATAAATATGTTCATATGAAAAGAAAAACTCCATCACCACAAAACAATGCAAAACTAAATATCAATTCAGCTTGCATTCCAAACAAAATGATATTGCCATGCTGTATTGTCACATATTCTTGTCTCCTCCATTCTTTTCATGGTTTAATAGTTTTAAGCATTTTCAACTAATCCCGTGCAGTGAACATCCTGATCACTGAAGTCTATAACAGGCAGGCATAATCATTACTCAGTTTCAGGTTTAGCAATATTTCACCCATAATTTAGTCCAAGTGGACAGAGCAACTGACCAATATTATAGAGAGTTAATGTTTTACTTCGTACATTTAGAATCTCTTAGCCACTGTGGGCTCCACTAACGTTCTTGTACTCCCCATAGTAAATAATTACCATAAATTGGATCTTCCCCTACTATTCATATTACCATATATGAAAATTCCCTACTTCTGATAATCAATTCATCTGGTCAAAAAATACAATGAATAAAGTGTAATGTGCATATATACGTGCCATTACAAATAATTCCTTTCATGACTTCCTATACGTACAATTTTCTACAATTATTAAAAAGTGCATGCAAACTTAAATAATACATTCAATATGTAACCTGGATTCTGTGATACCATGAAATGAGGTAACAAAAGTGGCAGAAGATCAAGCCCTAGTGGGCATACCTAGCAAACACAGTAATACATTTTAAGGCAAGCATGTAATTCCTCATCAAGGTTCAGCCCATTTGGGGTTTTACAGTTCAAGCTCACAATGTAACACATTTCAAGTTCCCTTAATGCCTTTACACAGTCTCATCTCCCATTCTATTCACAGGTACTGCATCAATTACAAAGTACCTGATTTGCTTAGGATCATGGTTATGGTGTGTCTCACAGTGTCTTGCCACTGGATATGTTTGGTCTATGTTGCTAAGGCATGCATATGCTGGAAAAATCTTTTAAAGACTGCCAATGTAGTACTATCTATAATATATAAATTGCACGTGCAAGTTAATGCATGTACTGCAAATTCCAATCTGCAGTTGTATGTGCCCTTGATCTTGATTGGCTTGTCCATGAAGGGGGATGTGTATTCAGTGTTCTGGCCTATTGTGCAGGCTTTACACCGTAAACATCAGCTCACCTGGCTTGCCATCTTAGGGCTACTTTTTACAAGTATGTCCCTGTCAGGGAATGTCCGGGACTATGTGGGGAACACAGTCAGGGACTTGGGCAAGGACTGGGAATAGGGTAGAAAACGTACACAGAGAGAGGAGTACAGCACTGCCCAGGATCACACAGGAAGTCAGAGGAGAAAAGGGATCCAAAGGGGAAGACTGTACAAAGGAACAAGATGGCTAAGACTCAGAAAGGAAGGGCACTCACAAGGCAATTTAGCATTCAGACTAACTACACCCAGGACGAACGTGCAAGACATATATATAATACAACATTAACAATAAAGGGAATGTGGGGTAAGGCACTCGGGAGCTCCACACGGTAAGACTGAAGGTCAAAAAGTTCCTCACCCACAATTGCTGTTACAGATACTGACTGAAAATACCCACATATAGGATATGTATGCAAAGTCAGGGTCTGTGGAGCTTATACCTATGGTGATGTTATAACAGTAACTCAAAGACAATACTCACAGTGAACAAGAAACACCACCTAGGTAGTCAGCTGTGCCCACGGATCCTGGCGATCAAACAGGAACACACAAGGCAGTAACAGCAAAGGGGTAGAACTAAACACAAGCACAATAGACAAGGAGCTAGCAAGGAGGAGTGCTTAACAGGAAAGGAAGGAAATCACAGGGCACACTTGGCAGAAAGCAGGTAATAAACATACAAGGTAACAGAAGCAAGACAGCAGAATAGAAAGACAGCAAACTAGAACTGGAACCAAGGAAATGGGAAGAAAGGCAGGGACTGGAAAAGGATATACAGAAGGGGAGGCTACAAGGGTATACTAGAATATGCAGGTTCAGAAATCAAGAAAACAAAGTAGCATAGAAGGCAGTGCTGGGGCAGGAACAAGAATTGAGCAAAAGCTCAGGAGTCAAAGTAGCACTGCAGATAGTGCTAGTTCAGGAGAAGGGAAACTGCTGCAGGTCAGGAACAAGGAATGCTAAGGCTCAGGAGTCAAGGTAGCACTGCAGGTAGTGCTAGTTCAGGAGCAAGGGAAACTGCTGCAGGTCAGGAACATGGAATGCTAAGGCTCAGGAGTCAAGGTAGCACTGGAGGCTGTACTGGTTCAAGGAAACAGGAAATAGCTACAGTTCAGGAAACAAGGAGTCAAGAGAGCACTGCAAGCAGTGCAAATCAGTAACAAGAAATAGCTGAAGCCCAGGAACAGGAACAAAGAATAACTATAGCTCAGGAACACAGGAAACAAGGTAGCACTGCAGGCAGTGCTAATTCAGGCACAAGGAATAGCTATAGCTCAGGAACTCAGGAAACAAGGTAGCACTGCAGGCAGTGCTAATTCAGGCACAAGGAATAGCTATAGCTCAGGAACTCAGGAAACAAGGTAGCACTGCAGGCAGTGCTAATTCAGGCACAAGGAATAGCTATAGCTCAAGAATCAAGGAACAAGGATTAACTATAGCTCAGGAATCAAGGAATATCAAAAGCTCAGGAAACACTGGAAACAAGGTTATCAAAAGCTCAGGAAACACTGGAAACAAGGATTGGCCTCACCAGTATACAGCTACAATGACCAACACTGGGCTGAAGGGAGCTGGGGCTTAAAAGAGCTCACAGTAATCACATGCATCAGGTGTGAGCAGGCTAGCAGCAGCCAGCCACAGGTGAACTGAATTCCTCCACCCATCCTTGGCCTGTAGGGGTGGAGACAAAGCAGTGAGCAGGGGATTATAGGTAATGGAGTTTCCAGCATGAGCAGACTGGCTTCCACAAAACCCGGCATGGATTGGGAATGGATGTCAATTCCTAAATGATGTCCAAATGACTGGAAGTCAGGATATGCATACAGGGGAGTGTCTGGAAGCATATTATAATACTGGAAAGCCCCACAATTCGGCCCCCTGGTGGTGGGAACGAGAACACAGGGAGTGAATCTTGACAGTCCACCCCCTCCAACGACCGGCTCCCGGAATCTGGGACTCGATTTAAAGCCTTTGCTGCTATGAAATAAGTCCATTTCCATCAGAGATGTAGTGCAAGATACCAGAGGACTGCAGGAAAAATTTGATGTTCTGGAGGGTAGGATAATAGGCTGTAATTTAACAGCAGTATTGAAGGCCGAACCTGAAGAGTCCAAATCCAGTAACGGGGGCTTAGAAGCCTGAATTAAAGGTGTTTGAAGTCTTGATGATGGCATGCTAGTAGCACTCTGAAAACAAAGGAAGATTTACTGTAGGGTCAAAAGCATATAACGGATTGGCAGGAGGCACAGAGGTCAACGGCAAACTGGTTGCAGACAAAGGAGACAACGAAAAGCAGACCCGAGGCTCTGGCCCTGGATGAAAATATACAGAAGACTCACATGCAGGAGACTGTGGAAGCAGGTATGCAGGAGACCCAGGCCCTTGAGGCTTACATGTTGAGAGTTTTGTCTCTGATGCTGGAGATTCAGTTTCTGAATGTATCCGTACTGAGACCTCTGAAGGCTGGCAAACTGGAAGCACAGGGTCAAGAAGTAGGCAAGATAGAGGCTCAAGGCCAGAAGGCAGGGAGCCTGGAAGCTCCGGTGCTGAAGGCAGGGAGCCTGGAAGCTCAGGTGATGAAGGCAGGGAGCCTGGAAGCTCTGGTGCTGAAGGCAGGGAGCCTGGAAGCTCTGGTGCTGAAGGCAGGGAGCCTGGAAGCTCTGGTGCTGAAGGCAGGGAGCCTGGAAGCTCTGGTTCGGAAGTCAAACAGGCTGGAAGCTCTGGCTCTGAAGTCAGATAGGCTGGAAGTTCTGACTCTGAAGTCAGATAGGCTAGAAGTTCTGGCTCTGAAGTCAGATAGGTTGGAGACTCTGACTTAGTAGGCAGGTGAGCTGAGGGCTTGGGCTTTGAATGCAGGCATTCTGGAGGCTCTGGTACTAATGGCAGGAAGGCTGCAGGCTCGGGCTCAGATGGCAGGCAGGCTGCAGGCTCGGGCTCAGATGGCAGGCAGGCTGCAGGCTCGGGCTCAGATGGCAGGAAGGCTGCAGGCTCGGGCTCAGGAGGCAGCAGGCCGGCTGAGGACTCTGGAGACTCTGAAAGCAGCAGGCCGGCTGAGGACTCTGGGAACTCTGAAAGCAGCAGGCCGGCTGAGGACTCTGGGAACTCTGAAAGCAGCAGGCCGGCTGAGGACTCTGGAGACTCTGAAAGCAGCAGGCCGGCTGAGGACTCTGGAGACTCTGAAAGCAGCAGGCCGGCTGAGGACTCTGGAGACTCTGAAAGCAGACTAGCTGATGGCAGAGAGGCACAAGGATGACAGACTTTAAATTCTGGGAATGGCAATAGCCCGTGAACCGTATTTTCCCTGTTGTCAATAGTGAAATCCTCACAGTTCCTCGGCTCCTTAAAACACACTGAAGCACTTTCTTCGGGATGGCTAAGATTACTGCTTATCTTAGAGTCTCTGATGACCAGGCTCCCTTTACCATTTGGCAGTTCACATGTCTTAGTCAGAGGAAACAGGTCAGAGATTACTTGGTCTTTGGAAATGTTTTCAATTCCCTCTATATTACAAGGTATTACAGATGTATCAGAGCATAGAGTATTATTTCCTGACTTCTCAATATGTGGCATACTTGAAGGCGAGAGAGCAAACAAGGGGTCAGGATTTTGTTCCTTGTGAATGAGGAGGTTGGCTTCAGTCGCAGAAGTTGAATCAAGAGTGTGGTCTGAATCAAAGGATATTATCACATCAGGGATTATGTGGGTCACGGGTTCAGGTTTTGTCAGTATGTCAATGGCCTGGGTTATCTCTGAGATAGAACTGGCTACACTACCAGGAAAAGAAAGCAAAGAGATGTTTTGGGTTTTGCCTAGCCTTTGGGGTTCCTGAAAAGTGAAGGGACACATCTCAGATGTAGCGCCTAGATGTAATTTTGCACTAGAAGACAAGGAGTTAGAAAATTCAGACTTCAAACAAATACTTTCCTTAACTGCACTTTGAGACATGGTACTATGCCTATTCTGAGTGGGATCTGAGTGATCAGCCACAGTATTATTTACACAATTACTGGACCAGGTCTGAGGGGACCGCAAAATAGTGCGCAAGGTTTCATTCTCCATTTCTAAGGAGGCTAACATAGAAGCTGAAAAGTAGTCTTGTACCAGGGTTTTAGATTCCCACTTGAAGTCTGGGTTATAGTTTTTTAACAGAGTCTGAAACATTTTATTCTCTTGTTGTAATTCCAGAATCTTCGATTCCAATATATCCTGTGAAGATTGTAGATCTTTTTCTACAAAGACCGTGGTAGACTTGGCAATTTCACAGCAAGCAACAGAGCTATACCTTGGATTTTGTTCAAACTGGCTATTATCCACCTGTGTTCTAGTAGGCCTTTTCTCTCTTTTGTTAAACGGATTGTTTGCTTTGAATGTGGCATTTAACAAGGTCCCTTTAGTATCTAGGACTGTGATCTTTACTGGACTACAAGACTGGGTAACATTATTTGAATGGAAAACAGAGGTTATGAAATGCATCTGCTCTTTCTTTGGTTGTGTGGTTGAACATTGTATTTTACAACCACTGTCAGCAGACATGCGAGAATCAGAATTCTTGTTCAGCAAACTGAGTAAGGTATCATTCTCCTTTTGCAATGCTGACACAGACATTGAATCTGGATCAGAACAGAAGATTAAGTCAGGATCTGGCAAAGAGGTGTTTGAGAGCCAATGAGTAAAATATTCAGAACGTAAATGTCCATTTTTCATAAGAGGATTAATTGTTTCAGGACTAGGGTGAACATTCTCAAACTATAAAGTAGACACTAAATGTCTGTCATTGGTGGGCACTGGTGAACTGCCCTGCACAAACTTACATGATGCACTGGTGTGTCTCTTTCTTAAACCTCTCATTATGACACACCTTTAATATTTGCACACACAAATGAAACAGAAAAAAGGTAGCTAACTGAACGCTAAGAAACCTCACAAGTGACCCTGGAAATAGGGGTTGGTCATTCTGTCAGGGACTGTCCGGGACTATGTCGGGAACACAGTCAGGGACTTGGGCAAGGACTGGGAATAGGGTAGAAAACGTACACAGAGAGAGAAGTACAGCGCTGCCCAGGATCACACAGGAAGTAAGAGGAGAAAAGGGATCCAAAGGGGAAGCCTGTACAAAGGAACAAGATGGCTAAGACTCAGAAAGGAAGGGCACTCACAAGGCAATTTAGCATTCAGACTAACTACACCCAGGACGGACGTGCAAGACATATATATAATACAACATTAACAATAAAGGGAATGTGGGGTAAAGCACTCGGGAGCTCCACACGGTAAGACTGAAGCTCAGTAAGTTCCTCACCCACAATTGCTGTTACAGATACTGACTGAAAATACCCACATATAGGATATGTATGCAAAGGCAGGGTCTGTGGAGCTTATACCTATGGTGATGTTATAACAGTAACTCAAAGACAATACTCACAGTGAACAAGAAACATCACCTAGGTAGTCAGCTGTGCCCACGGATCCTGGCGATCAAACAGGAACACGCAAGGCAGTAACAGCAAAGGGGTAGAACTAAACACAAGCACAATAGACAAGGAGCTAGCAAGGAGGAGTGCTTAACAGGAAAGGAAGGAAATCACAGGGCACACTTGGCAGAAAGCAGGTAACAAACATACAAGGTAACAGAAGCAAGACAGCAGAATAGAAAGACAGCAAACTAGAACTGGAAGCAAGGAAATGGGAAGAAAGGCAGGGACTGGAAAAGGATATACAGAAGGGGAGGCTACAAGGGTATACTAGAATAGTGCAGGTTCAGAAATCAAGAAAACAAAGTAGCATAGAAGGCAGTGCTGGGGCAGGAACAAGAATTGAGCAAAAGCTCAGGAGTCAAAGTAGCACCGCAGGTAGTGCTAGTTCAGGAGAAGGGAAACTGCTGCAGGTCAGGAACAAGGAATGCTAAGGCTCAGGAGTCAAGGTAGCACTGCAGGTAGTGCTAGTTCAGGAACAAGGGAAACTGCTGCAGGTCAGGAACATTGAATGCTAAGGCTCAGGAGTCAAGGTAGCACTGCAGGCAGTGCTAGTTCAGGAACAGGGGAAACTGCTGCAGTTCAGGAACAAGGAATGCTAAGGCTCAGGAGTCAAGGTAGCACTGCAGGCTGTACTGGTTCAAGGAAACAGGAAATAGCTACAGCTCAGGAAACAAGGAGTCAAGAGAGCACTGCAAGCAGTGCAAATCAGGAACAAGAAATAGCTGAAGCCCAGGAACAGGAACAAAGAATAACTATAGCTCAGGAACTCAGGAAACAAGGTAGCACTGCAGGCAGTGCTAATTCGGGCACAAGGAATAGCTATAGCTCAGGAACTCAGGAAACAAGGTAGCACTGCAGGCAGTGCTAATTCGGGCACAAGGAATAGCTATAGCTCAGGAACTCAGGAAACAAGGTAGCACTGCAGGCAGTGCTAATTCGGGCACAAGGAATAGCTATAGCTCAGGAACTCAGGAAACAAGGTAGCACTGTAGGCAGTGCTAATTCAGGCACAAGGAATAGCTATAGCTCAGGAACTCAGGAAACAAGGTAGCACTGCAGGCAGTGCTAATTCAGGCACAAGGAATAGCTATAGCTCAGGAATCAAGGAACAAGGATTAACTATAGCTCAGGAATCAAGGAATATCAAAAGCTCAGGAAACACTGGAAACAAGGTTATCAAAGGCTCAGGAAACACTGGAAACAAGGATTGGCCTCACCGGTATACAGCTACAATGACCAACACTGGGCTGAAGGGAGCTGGGGCTTAAAAGAGCTCACAGTAAACACATGCATCAGGTGTGAGCAGGCTAGCAGCAGCCAGCCACAGGTGAACTGAATTCCTCCACCCATCCTTGGCCTGCAGGGGTGGAGGCAAAGCAGTGAGCAGGGGATTATAGGTAATGGAGTTTCCAGCATGAGCAGACTGGCTTTCACAAAACCCGGCATGGATTGGGATTGGATGTCAATTCCTAAATGATATCCAAATGACTGGAAGTCAGGATATGCATACAGGGGAGTGTCTGGAAGCATATTATAATACTGGAAAGCCCCACAATTCGGCCCCCTGGTGGTGGGAACGAGAGCACAGGGAGTGAATCGTGACAGTCCCTCATTGATTGTGCATGTTTGTAAGTGATCTGAGTAGTCTGTGGTACGAGCTCCTCAATCACAGGGTCTGTTTTTACTATGAGACACATATATATATAACCTACTGGTGATAGCCAGTAGGTTGGTATAGTTATGACCAAAGTTTCCATTAGAAAAGTGTTTTTTGTTTTGCTGATAACTTTGGCACCGCTTGACAAATCTTTACAAACTTTTCAAAAAATATCCCCTTTTGATTCAGCTGCTGTATTGAAAGTTTTAGGGTGGTCCATCACATGAGGGCAGAGAAAAAGGTGGGGGGTCCCAAAACACGTTTTCCCCATGTTATTTCCATGGGGATTCTTCACTTTTTGAGCATGACTACAGCCTGAACAGCTAAAGGGAATTACACCAATTTTGGGAGAAAGCTAAATGTTGGTCCAGAAAGCATGCTTTTTGTGATTTGGTGTAAATCCATTCTGTAGTTACAGAGATATTTAAGTTAAGATATTGATACCTGGGAGACCAAAATCCTAATGAAATCCTACAGAAATTTGATTGCCTGGCAACACTTCAACCAGGAAGTGTTGGCAGCCATCTTGAAGTCCCACAAAAAATGTGAAAAAAAGAAAAGGAGGCTGGGTAGAAATACCCTGACCCCTAGACTTTTTTGGGGGTTCCCACAGGGACTCCGCAGGGCCAAACAAACTATTAAGAAAAAAAAATCAGTGGGATCCACTGATCCCACAAAGAATGTAAAAAAAACCCACATGATCTCACACTTCATTCCTTATCGGCCCCCGGGTGGGCCAGGTCCCAGGGGCATTATGCAAATATAGGAGGGGGTGCATGGGCCCCCCTCCTGGGGCTTAGTAATGCCCCAGAGACCATCACCTTCCCTGGGGCTTCTTTCTAAAAAAAGCAGGGGGATGCCCACATAGCCTCCCCCGCTGCCCCGGGGACTGCCAACTCCCCGGGGCAATTGAGTTATAGAAATGCAGGGGGGCCCCCGTGGCCCCTCTGCATCTCCAGGGACAGACACTCCCTGGGGCTCAAATAACATAATGGAGAGGTCCGTTGCGGACCCCTGGGGACCACCACCTCCCCGGGGCTAAAGTAAATATTGGATGAGGAACGATTGGCCCACCTTCTTAAGCCATTGATGGCCCTGGGAACTGCTACCACCCAGGGCCGGCTTGTGCTATGTCCCAGGGTGCCAACCCCCAGTACATAGCTGTTTGCTATGGCGTGCAGGAGCATTACTGCTCCCGCCAAGTCCTCGCAAATACTGCTCCACTTTCAACAAGTGAGAGCATTAAAAATGCTCTCACTAGCTGAAAGCAGAGCAGAATTGCTTTCGGACAGACGGGGCTGCATGCTGATCAGCTACCTCTGTCCAAAAGCAATGCCGGATCTCGCAGGACTAGGGTAGCCAGCAGGGACCGTGGGGGTCTTTAGGCTCCCCCTGTGGTCCCCAACAAAGTGTCTGGGTGCCCTGGGTGGGACTAGGGCACCAAGACTAGATGCCAGGCCCCAGGAGATGGGATCCCTGTGGTTGAAATCGGTCTGGGAGGGGGGCGCGCAGCTCCCCTCCCCATTCCAAAAATGCCTGGTCCCAGGGGATGGTGTCCCCGGGGCCAAAATCAGCCCAGGGAAGGGGGGCAGTGCAGCTCCTTTCCCTAAAAAAGAAAATAAAAAAACGCCTGGCAACTCCTCTGAGGCCCGCCCCCTTTCTCCACCACTCTGTAAACTCACCTCCTGGCACTCTGCTGGTTGGGAGAGAAAGTCCCCTTGTCTCTAGAGGGTCCTGGGGGCCAACAAGCCCTCCTGTTACCTCCAATGAGTCCCACACAGCGGGATTTCTGAGAGGTCTTTGGAGACCACGCCCCCTTTCTCCACCACTCTGCAAACGTGCTTCCTGGCAGGTGCTGGTTGGGGAATGAAGTTCCCTTGGCTCCAGAGGATCCTAGGGTACCAACAAGCCCTCCTGTTACCTCCAGTAAGTCCCACACAGTGGGATTGATGAGAGGTATTTGGAGGCCATGCCCCGTTTCTCCACAATTCTGCAAACATGCCTCCTGATGCGCTGCTGTGTGGGGGTTGAAGTTCCCTTGGATCCAAAGGGTGCTTGGGACCAACAAGCCCTCCTGTTACTTCCAGTATGTCACACTCAGTGGGATTGCTGAGAGGTCTTCCGAGGCCACGCCCCCTTTCTCCACCACTGTGCAAATGCGCCTTCTTGTGCATAACTGGTTGGGGGATGGAGTCCACTTGACTGCTGAGGGTCCTTGGGGGCCAACAACCCCTTGTGTTACCTCCAGTAAGTCCCACACAGCGTGATTGCTGAGAGGTCTTCGGAGGCCACATCCCCTTTCTCCACCACTCTGCAAACGCGCCTCCAGGTACACTGCTGGTTGGGGGATGAAGTCTCCTTGGCTCTAGAGTGTCCTGGGGGCCAACAAGCCCTCCTGTTACCTCCAGTAAGTCCCACACAGTGGGATTGCTGAGAGGTCTTCCGAGGCCATGCCCCCTTTCTCCACCACTGTGCAAATGCACCTCCTTGCCCACTACTGGTTGGGGGATGAAGTCCACTTGGTTGCTGAGGGTTCTTGGGGCCAACAACCCCTCATGTTACCTCCAGTAAGTCCCACACAGCGTGATTGCTGAGAAGTCTTCAGAGGCCACACCCCCTTTTTCCATCTCTCTGCAAACGCGCCTCCAGGTGCACTGTTGGTTGGGGATGAAGTTCCCTTGGCTCCATAGGGTCCTTGGGGGCCAACAACCCCTCCTGTTACCTCCAGTAAGTCCCACACATCAGGATTGCTGAGAGGTTTCGGAGGCCACTCCCCTTTCTCCACTTCTCTGCAAATGCATCTCCTGGCACACTGCTGGTTGGGGGATGAAGTCCCCTTGGATGCTGAGGGTCCTTAGGAGTCAATAAGGCCCCCTGTTACCTCCAGTAGGTACCAAACAGCGGGATTACCAAGAGGACTTCCGAGGCCACGCCCACTTTCTCCACCACTCTGCAAATGTGCCTCCTGGCGCAATACTGTACCGGTTGGGAGATGAAGTCCCTTTAGCTGCTGAGGAACCTTAGGGGCCAAGAAGACCTCCTGTTAACTGCAGTAAGTCCCTTACAGTGGGATTCCTAAAAGCTGGTAAGAGGCCCTGCCCAATTTCTCCACCACTCTGCAAACATGACTACCAGTTAAAAAGCCATAGAAAGTCTGGTAAAAAAACAAAGGTTATATGGACGTTATAGTTAGGATATAGAATTACAAAACACTTAGAAATTCACTGAAAAAAACAAACGTTCTAGCGACAATATAGTTAGGCTCAGATTTCCCTTGTACAATACCAGTGAAATTCAGCAGCTATAGTTACCTGAGCCAACTATAACGTACGCCCCTCCAATGCACTGCTTATGACCTCACATATTACATCACTCATGACATGACGAGGGAAATCTGAGCCTAAATACAACATCCCTGTAACCTTTGTTTCTTCCAGTATATATATATATATATGAGGACCTCAGGACACAAGTGGACTTCATCCCCTGAGAAGCAATGCGCTAGGAGGCGCGTTTGCAGAGTGGTGTAAAAAGGGTGTGTGGCCTTTGAGCACTCTCAGCAAACCAGCTGTATGGGGCTTACTGGAGGTAACAGGAGGGCTAGTTGGCTCCCAGGGACCCTCAGGAGTAAAGGGGACTTCATCCCCAACCAAGAGCGTGCCAGGAGACATGTTTGCAGAGTGGTGGAGAAAGGGGGCGTAGTTTGTGTTCACCTCTCAGCAATCCCACTGTGTGGGGCTTACTGGAGATAAGAGGTAGGCTAGTTGGCCCCTAAGGTCCCCCGGCAGCGAAGGGGACTTCAATCCCCATCCAAGAGCGCACCAGGGAGTGCGTTTGAAGAGTGGTGGGCAAAGGGGGCGTGCCCTGCTATGAGAACTTAGCAATCCTGCTGTGTGGGACTTACTGGAGGTAATAGGAGTGGTAGTTGGCCCCCAAGGATATCCTTGGGGGCCAACTACCCCTCTTGTTACCTCTATTAAATCCCACACAGTGGAATTGCTAAAAAGTCTTTGGAGGCCACGCCCCCTTTCTCCACCACTCTGCAAACGCACCTCCTGGCAGACTACGGGATGGGGGATGAAGTCCACTTTACTCCTGAGGGACTTTGGGGGCCAAGAAGCCCTCCTGGTACCTCCTGTAAGTCCTACGCAGCGGCATTTCTGCGCGCTAGTTGGAGGCCCAGCACCCTTTCTCCACCACTCTGCAAACGCAACTACTAGTTAAAGAAGCTATTGCAATGTAATAGGTTTCACATTTGCGAGAGTTAGAGCTATTGGCGTTGTAAATGTAAAAGATTTTTACTAATGTTTTTTGGAGTGGAGTGGATGTACGTTGTGTGTAGTGGAATTATGTGGTATGTGTGCAGTGAAATTATGTGAATAGAAAGTATGTGGTATTAGAATTATGTGGAGTGGGATTATGTGTTTTGGAGAGTAATTATGTGGTATTGTAGTCTGTGTTATGCAGTGGTAACCTCAGGTTTAGTCTTCCTCATTTCCATAGAAGCTAAACTATAAACTCAATGAGACACAAAAAAAGAAGGAACCACTGAGGAGCACTTCTGGATCTAGTCAGAGGTATGAGCAGGGCCACTGGAATTATGTGACTGTTCGGCTGCACCAATTTTGACATAATTAAACATTTTCCGCATTTGCCAAATATTCCATCATCTGCTGCCCAATCTGCAGATTTGAACAAAAAAAGCCTTGTTTCTAGCTCAAACGGGTCAAATGTTCCCAAAAATGCAGCTTCACCTGTTACAGCGTGGTGGAAGGCCCTTTGCAAAGCTGGAATGGTCACATGTTACTTATTGCTAAATATGGGTGTTAAAGTGGTAATAATGGTGCTCTCTTCTTTCTGTGACTCTCTTGCTTCTTTCTGCATTTCTCTTGCATCTTTCTGCACCTTTCTTTCTCTTTCTGCACCACACTGTCTTCTTTCTGCACTTCACTTGCCTCTTTCTGCACTTCTCGTGCCCCTTTCTGTACCTCACTTGCCTCTTTCAGCACCTCTGTTGCTTTTTTCTGCAGATCTCTTGCCTCTTTCTGCACCTCTCTTGCCTCTTTCTGCACCTCTCTTGCCTCTTTCTGCACCTCACTTGCCTCTTTCTGCACATCTCTTGCTTCTTTCTACACCTCTCTTGCCTCTTTCTGCTCCTCTCTTGCCTCTTTGTGCATTTCTCTTGCCTGTTTCTGCACTTCCCTTGCCTCTTTCTGAACCTCTCTTGCCTCTTTCTGCTTCTCACTTGCCTCTTTCTGCACCTCACTCTCTTCCTTCTGCACCTCTCTTGCCTCTTTCTGCACTTCTCTTGCCTCTTTCTGCACCTCTCGAGCCTCTTTCTGTACCTCTCTTGCCTCTTTCTGCACCTCAAGTGCCTCTTTCTGCACTTCTCTTGCCTCTTTCAACACTTATCTTGCCTCTTTCTATACCTCTCCTGCCTCTTTCTGCACCTCACTTGCCACTTTCTGCTCTTCTCTTGCCTCTTTCTGAACCTCATTGTTAGAAGGTGGTTCTGACACTATGGGCCGCCCGGATTTTTCGCTTTTTGAGCACCTAGATGTTGAGGTTTTACTGTGGGAGAGCCTCATAAATTGGGACTCATCCACAGTGAACTCATGATGAAAGAGACTGCATGTGGATTTTACTGGTGTCCCCTAGCTTGACTAGGCCGCTGCGCAGCAGCTGGAGTAAGGGGCACCGGGCTGGTTACATGCAGACACCTGTGTACATGCGTGTGCACACGTGTAGGGGCTGCGCAGGGGAGATTCTTGGCGTGCGCAGTCCAGGAGCAGCTACAAAGTGAATGGTGTGGCAGGACTTATGCAGAATTGGGTGGTGACACGGAATAGGCCTTATACACTAGGAAGGAACATGCCAGGGAAAGTCAGTGTGCTTTACTGTGTTTTTCACTTCATTATTCCCCTATGGGGATGTGGAGCCCATGTGCTAGATTAACTTCCATAAGGCCTACAGATTCCAGACACGCACTAAAGTCCACTGTAGCGGATGTGAAAAGAAGTATTCTGCAGAGTCCAGAGTCATATTTGTACTGCTTTTGGGTCATCCAGAAATGTTACATCTCTCTGAGTCAGATCATAACCAGGGCCTGGCTGGGGGTTGACCTCAGCAGGCTGGATTGATGACCTTTCCCTCCCAGACCGAAGACCTCCTTTCCACGAAGGGAAGATAGGCGGAGATCCAGGCTCATCCATCAGCAGCTATCACTGGGTGCCAGGCACCAGGCTGCACCTAGGAGGGAAGGGCTCTGGTTTCAGAGACCATGTGGCCAGAGACCCTGGACGATGCCATTTTGAACAAACCCAGAGGCTGGACAAGAAGGAGGAGCAGGGGCAGGGAAGTGATGTGGCGCTGTTGGATAGGACCAACAGAGACTTCCTGCCAGCCCCCTACTCAACTTTTAAAAAGGGCTTGCACAGGAAGAGAAGCTCTCTCTGGGGTGTGGTCTGTGGAGGCTGAAGGTGCTGGAGCCTGGCGCAATGGGCAGTTGGAAGGAGGAACCCCCTGACTGTCCCCCAGGGCCCTGCCAGCACCAGAAGAGGAGCCCAGGACCAGTGCGCAGAAGCAGAGGCCTCTGCGCAGGGAGAAGAGAGGCCAAGGAGGAGAGACAGGCGAAAGGCTGGCGCAGGGAGCCAGTGAAGACAGCTCCCTGCCGAATCCCCCCTCTCAGAGACCCCGAGGGCTAAGGAGAGTGTTCCCAGTGGTGGGGGCTGGTCAAGAGGAGCGAGAGGAGATGAAAATGAAGGGAATCGGACTCCAGGGGGCCGAGATATGCCCCCCAGAAGGTGAGCGACCTTTGACCTACAAGAAGACCGACGACAAAGCACGAGGGGCTCCGCCGCTGGTCTTGCATGTGCCCCCGGGGTGGATCAGGTCCCGGGGGCTGCCCCAACACGAAGCCAAGTCGGGGAGCACCATCGTGCTCCCCGTGAAGAGCTGGCCGCGGGGTGCCAGGAGCCCACCCTGGCCCCCGCCGAACAAGAAGCCGGGGAGCGCGCGCGCGCTCCCCGCGAAGGTGTGGAGGAGGAGGGGCCCGGGATCCCAACTCTGGGCCCCGTGTGCCGAGGAGGGGGGCGGGGGAGCGCCGTCACGCCCCCCACGAAGATGTGCCCCGAAGCCGGGGAGCGCCGTCGCGCTCCCCGTGAAGATGCCGAGAGGCGGGGGTACCAGGAGCCCACCCTGGCCCCCGGCGAGAAGACTGAAGTCGGGGGAGGCGCCATCGCGCCCCCCGTGAAGACTGTCCAGGGGCCCGGGACCCCATCCCCGGGCCCCGAGGTGCTGGCGAGGTGGCGGGGGGAGTGCCGTCGCACTCCCCCGAGGTCCGCCGGGACCGGCGGGAACCTCAGTGTCTGCCCGCTGGAGCGGGCAGACCAGAAGACGAGTGCCGGCTCCCGTGGCATCACGCGACGGTGCTGGCCGGGCGTGGAGCCGGCGGGGGCAGCCGGGGGTGGGCTCCCCAGGCTGCCCTCCACCCCGAGAGGCTGTCGCGGGTCCCGGGTGGGACCGGGACCCGCCGAAACCGAGTTGGGGCATCGCGGGGCCCGGGTGGGACCGGGCCCCCGAAAAATGAGCCAAGCGGCCGGGGGTGGGCTCCCCGAGCCGTTACCCTCAACTGGGGGTCCGGGTGGGACCGGGCCCCCCACCGAGGAAGGAGCGAGGCGCGAAGCGCCAGCGCGGCTCTCCCCGGCACAGCGGGAGAGCCGCTCATCAAATATGCGGGAGAAAGAGCCTGAAGCGCCCCATAATGCCTTGCAAGGCATGGGGAAAACATCGGTTTGGTGCTTTTGGTGGCCCCAGTAGGACGGGGTCACCACCGACTTGGCGCAGGGGTGCTGGGGGAGCTGCTGGAGAAGCGCAGTCTCCCCCCCAGCACGAAGAAAAGTCCCTCCCTAAGTTTCCTAGGGAGTTCATAAGGATAACCCCTCAAGGGCTCAATCTGTTTTAATACACCTTCTGGGCTGGAACTTTTGTTCATGGAGTGAAGGGCTGAGTTGGGGATGTCTGGAGAAGGGCATCCCCTGGAGGTGAAGAGGTGTAATTCCACCAGAACTGCATTTACTCACGGTTATTCCTTTTTAGAGGGACTGAAGGTCACATATGTAATGTGAAGGTACCTGTGTAAGGTGATGTCATAAGCAAAGTGGGTTATGTTGCCAGACATTCCTGCTAGGGTGTCTGGCTGTATAGGCGTAATCCTGTGATTTCATCTCTGATGCCCTTAGGGGCTGTAATTGCAACGCATTCTAATGTCCAACAAAGGTGATGAGTACTGTCATTCTAAGGTGTGCGTAAACATGTATTCTTGCTGCTGCACTTAGGTGAAGACCCAGACTGCTAGCCCTTAAGATATAGAGGTGCATACTTTATGGTCAGTAGGAAATGCTCAGTCAGGGTTATGTGTCACCAAGGCAGGTGTACCCATTTTTAATGCGCGTTGAGGTAATGGGGTGGGTCGCCACTGGGATGGTGCCAGTGCGCAGGGCCCTCGCTCCAGGTTAGGCTCAACACACTGCATTAGGGGGCAAGATGATGTGCATACATGGGAGTGGTGGTACTAGACCCCACCCCCCTTTTGGGAGGGGTGGAGATGTTACGCAATGTCCCAAAGTAATTCCAGCAGCTTATGTATATTTGTAAATTGGTGCATAGTATTGAGTAGTGTGTGTGTTTAATAAATGTACTCTTACTTTTATAAAGCAAAGTACAGACTGGACAATCAATTATTGAGTGTTATTTCTGCGCACCTGCAAATGGCGATTACTAGCCCACACCACCTCCCTTGAGTAAAGCCTCAGACTGCTCTGCAACGCTACCCTCTGAGAGTCAGGCGCTACAATTGGGTGTTTGGTTCCCAGTGAAGGACAAATGTAGTCATGTTATTTGTGCAGGCCTCACAGATACTGCCTCGTTTTCCAACACTCATTCTCTTCTTTCTGCACCTCTCTTGCCTCTTTCTGTACCTCACAAGCTTCTTTCTTCATCTCTCTTGCCTCTTCTGCACCTCTATTGCTTCTTCCTGCAACTCTGTTGCGTCTTTCTGCACTGCTCTTGCTTCTTTCTGCACCTCTTTTGCAAATTTCTGCATCCCTCTTGCCTCTTTCTGTACCCCTCTTCCCTCTTTCTGCACCTCTCGCCTCTGTCTGCACACATTTTCCCTCTTTCTGCACCCCTGTTGCCTGTTTCTGCAACTCTCTTGTCTCTTTCTGCAGTTCTCTTGTCTCCTTCTGCACCTCACTTGCCTCTTTCGGTACTTCTATTGCCTCTTTCTGCTCCTCTCTTGCTTCTTTCTGCACCCCTGTTGTCTCTTTCTGCAGTCGTCTTCCCTCTTTCTGCACCTCTAGCTTCTTTCTGCACTTCTCTTGCTTCTTTCCACACCTCTGTTGCTTCTTTCAGCAATTTTCTTGCCTCTTTCTGCACTTCTCTAGCTTGTTTCTGCACCTCTGTTGCCTCTTTCTGCACCTCACTTGCTTCTTTCTGCACCCCTCTTGCCTCTTTTTGTATCCCTCTTTCCTTTTTCTGCACCCCTGTTCCCTCTTTCTGTACCTTTCCTGCCTGTTTCTCTTGCCTCTTTTGGTACCTCTGTTGCTTCTTTCTGGACTTCTCTTGCTCTTTCTGTACCCTTCGCGCCTCTTTCAGTACCACTATTGCTTCTTTCTATACCTCTGTTGCTTCTTTCAGCAATTCTCTTGCCTCTTTCTGCACTTCTCTTCCTTCTTTCTGTACCCCTCCTGCCTCTTTCTGCACCCCTCCTGCCTCTTTCTGTACTTGTTGTGCCTCTTTGTGCACCTCTCCAATTTTTTTCTGCACCCCTCTTGCCTCTTTTTGTACCTCTGTTGGTTCTTTCTGCACTGCTCTTGCTTCTTTCTGCACCTTATTTGCCTCTTTCTGCACTTTTCTTGCTTCTTTCTACACCTCTGTTGCTTCTTTCAGCAATTATCTTGCCTCTTTCTGCACTTCTCTTGCTTGTTTATGCAATTCTCTTGCGTCTTTCTGTACCTCTGTTGCCTCTTTCTGCACCTCACTCGCCTCTTTCTGCACCCCTCTTCCCTATTTCTCTACCTCTCTTGCTTCTTTCTGCACTTCTCTTGCTTCTTTCTGCACTTCTCTTGCTTCTTTCTGCACTGCTCTTGCTTCTTTCTGCACCTCTCTTGCAAATTTCTGTATCCCTCTTACCTCTTTCTGCACCCCTGTTCCCTCTTTCTGGAACCTTTCTTGCCTGTTTCTGCACCTCTCTTGCCTCTTTTGGCACCTCTGTTGCTTCTTTCTGAACTTCTATTGCCTCTTTCTGCACCCCTCTTGCCTCTTTAAGCACCTCTGTTGCTTCTTTCTGCACTTCTCTTGGTTCTTCCTGTACCTCTCTTGCCTCTTTTGGCACCTCTTTTGCTTCTTTCTGTACTTTTCTTGCCTCTTTCTGTAGCCCTCTTGCCTCTTTCTATACCTCTGTTGGTTCTTTCTGCACTACTCTTGCTTCTTTCTGCACCTCTGACTTAAAGGTAGTTTTAATCCCCCTGCCTATTATGTACTAGGGCCTTACAGGGGAGGTCATGCCAATCACAGGGGTACCCCAACCCACAGTGTACCCTAGTGTATGTAATTGTTTTCACTGTATTCTAAGTGTGTTTCAGCATAGCACTGGCTCTGGGCTTGGTTAGTCAGAGTCAGTTACCGCCAGTACCAGTCAGCAAAAAGTTGGGGGCACAGGATGACTTTGCAACAAGGCCTCTTTCTGCACCTCTGTTGGTTCTTTCTGCATATCTCTTGCTTCTTTCTGCACCTTTCTATGTCTGTCTGGACTTCTGTTGCCTCTTTCTGTATTTCTGTTGCTTCTTTCTGCGCCTTTCTTCCTCTTTCTGCACATGTCCTACCTCTGTAAGCATTGTTAGAAATTAGCATTTAAGAAACCTTTGAAATTCACTGAAAAAGCCATAGGTTTCTGGGACGTTATAGTTAGAAATTAGTATTTAAAAAATCTTTGAAATTCACGGAAAAACCATAGGTTTCAGGGACGTTATAATTAGTTGGACATTTCACTCATACAGAACCAGTGAAATTCGGCTGCTATAGTTAGTTGAGGTAACCATAACTCGCGCCCCCGCAATGCACTGCTGATGACGTCACATATTACATCACTCATGACATGGACAGTGACATCACTGATGACATCACTGATGACATCTCAAATGACATCACTGATGACATTACTGATCACATCATCCACGTGATAATCTGATGCACCTCCTCACGCCCTAATATAACCTTTCATACACCCACTCTAAAATACAGACTACCATTTTTGAAACCAAAGGCACACCAATACCAGTTACTACATACCCACTCACTGATTCCTAGGTCTATACACACCTACTCATTCACCCCTACAGTCACTCATACCTGCAGTCACTCATCAATACAGCACTATCATATACACTCATACATCTATACAGACACTCACATCCCCACCACTCGCCCATAGAGTTACTCACACACATAGTCAGTCATGAAAAGAATCAATCACGCTCCCATTTACTCACCTACACAATTATACACACACCACCTCACTTATTCATACAGATACTAACACACACTTACTCTCTTATACAATCACTGACACAAGCACACACTCATTCATACAGGCACTCTCACAATCACTCACTCTCACATATAGTACTTTATATAGTCCAACACTCACATATACTGCCTTTCACATATGTAGTTACTCACACATGTGCCACTGAGACATCTAAACACTCACCAACACACCCATACACACACTCACCCACCCATACAGCCCTTCACAGATGCACTCTTGAACCCATACACCCAGTGAATCACCCACTCACACATCTATGCACAAAGTCACACACCCCCACCCACCCACACAGACACTCAGGCACCCATACAGATACTCAGACAACCAATCAATAACCCATATAGACACTCATGTAGCTACTCACCAACCCATGCAGCTGCTTACACACCAACAGACAGACTGATAAAGACATTCACACAGTTTAGTCACTAACCCATGCATTCAATAAGACACGTTTAATCACTCACTTATACAGTCAGCCACACACCTACTAAATCATCCATTCAGAGAGTCATACACCCACTCATTCTTCTATACAACTTGGCCTATATATATATATATATATATATATATATATATATATATATATATATATATAAAACATATTTAAACTTTACAAAAACACACAGTCACTGGATGATGTCATCAGTGATGTCATCAGTGATGTCATTTGAGATGTCATCAGTGATGTCATCAGTGATGTCACTGACCATGTCATGAGTGATGTAATATGTGATGTCATCAGCAGTGCATTGCGGGGGCGCGAGTTATAGTTACCTCAACTAACTATAATGGGCGAATTTCTCTGGTTTTGTACGAGTGAAATGTCCAACTAACTGTAACGTCCCTGAAACCTGTGGTTTTTTTCAGTGAATATATATATATATATATATATATATATATTTTTTTTTTAAACCATAGGTTTCAGGGACGTTATAGTTAGAAATTAGCATTTAAAAAACTTGGAAATTCACTGAAAAAACCACAGGTTTCAGGGACGTTATAGTTAGCTGGACATTTCACTCGTACAAAACCAGAGAAATTCGGCCCTTATAGTTAACTCGTGCCCCCGCAATGCACTGCTGATGACGTCTCATATTACATCACTCATGACATCATCCACTTTATATCTGATGCACCTCCTCACACCCTAATATAACCTTTCATACACCTACTCTAAAATACAAACTACCATTCTCGAAACCATAGACACACCAATTCCAGTTAGTACATACCCACTCACTGATTCATAGGTCTACACACACATCCACTCACCCATACAGTCACTAATACATGCAGTCACTCATCAATTTAGCCACTGATATATGCACTCATAAACCTATACAGATACTCACACACCGCCACTCACCCATAGAGTTACTGACACACCTAGTCAGTCACCGAAAGAATCAATCACACTGCCATTTACTCATTATACAGTTATACAAACACCACCAATCATTAACCCATATAGACACTCATATAGCTACTCACCAACCCATGCTGCCACTTACACACCAACTAACAGAATGATACAGACATTCACACAGATTAGTCATTCACCCATGCATTCAGTAAGACACGTTTAATCACTCACTTATACAGTCAGTCATGCACCGACTAAATCAGCCATTCAGTCACTCATACGCCCACTCATTCTTCAATACACCTTCGCGTATATATATATATAAAACATACTTACATTTTTCAGAAACACACAGTCACTGGATGATGTCATCAGTGATAACATTTGAGATGTCATCAGTGATGTCACTGACCATGTCATGAGTGATATAATATGTGACATCATCAGCAGTGCATTGCAGGGGCGCCAATTATAGTTAGCTCAACTAACTATAACGGACAAATTTCTCTGGTTTTGTACGAGTGAAATGTCCAACTAACTATAATGTCCCTGATACCTGTGGTTTTTTCAGAGAATTTCCAAGGTTTTTTAAATGCTAATTTCTAACTATAACGTCTCTGAAATTAACCTATGGTTTTTTCAGTGAATTTCTAAGGTTTTTTAAATGCTAATTTCTAACTATAACGTCCCTGAAACCTATGGTTTTTTCAGTGAATTTCTAAGGTTTTTTAAATGCTAATTTCTAACTATAACATCCCTGAAACCTATGGTTTTTTCAGTGAATTTATAAGGTTTTTTAAATGCTAATTTCTAACTATAACGTAGTAGTCACGTTTGCAGAGTGGTGCAGAAAGGGGTCTGGGCCTCTGACCAGCGCTCAGGAATTCCACAGTGTAGGACTTACAGGAGGTACCAGGAGGGCTTCTTGGCCCCCAAATTCCCTCAGGAGTAAAGTGGACTTCTTCCCCCAACCAGTACTGTGCCAGGAGGCGCGTTTGCAGAGTGGTGGAGAAAGGTGAGCGTGGCCTCCGAAGACCTCTTAGCAATTCCACTGTGTGGGACTTACTGGAGGTAACAGGAGGGGTAGTTGGCCCCCAAGGTCAACCTTAGTGGCCAACAACCCTTCCCATTACCTCCAGTAAGTCCCACACAGCAGGATTGCTAAGTTGTCATAGCAGGCCACGCCCCCATTCCCCACCACTCTGCAAACGCACTCCCTGGCGCACTCTTGGATGAGGATTAAAGTCCCCTTCGCTGCTGGGGGTCCTTAGGGGCCAGCTAGCCTACCTGATACCTCCAGTATGCCCCAGATAGTGGGATTGCTGACAGGTGGACACAGGCCACACCCCCTTTCTCCACTACTCTGCAAACGCGTCTCCTGGTGTGTTCTTGGTTGGGGGATTATGTCCCCTTGAATCCTGAGGGTCCCTGGGGCCAACTAGCCCATCAGGTACCTTCAGTAAGTCCCACACAGCTGGATTGCTGAGAGTGGTCCAAGGCCACGCCCCCTTTTTACACCACTCTGCAAACGCGCCTCCTGGTGCACTGCTGCTCGGGGATATGAAGCCCACTTTAGTCGTGAGGTCCTCAGGACACAAGAGGACCTCTTTGCCCCACCAGCAATGTGCCAAGAGGCACATTTGCAGAGTGTTGTAAAAAGGGGCATGGCCTCGGACCACCTCTCAGCAATCCCACTGTGTGGGGCTTACTGGATGTACCTAATGGGCTAGTTGGCCCCTGAGGACCCTTAGCATTCAAGAGGACTTAATCCCCCAACCCAGAATGAGCCAGGAGGTGCGTTTGCAGAGGGGTGCTGGGAGGGGGCGGGGCCTCCGGCGAGATGCCGGCTTTTCTTTTCTTTTGATATTTTTAGAAGGGGGGCTGTGTGGCCTCCTTTCTCTTACTATTTTTTGGGCCCTGCGGACCCCATCCCCCAGGGCCTGAGCCATTTTTTTTACTTTGTAAAAAAAAATGGGAAAGGGGCCGCACGGCCCCCTCCCGAGGTTGATTTCAGCCCCGGGGACCCCATCCCCTGCGACATGGCCACTTTAAAAAAGAAAAAAACTACCTTTAAAGGAGGGGGGCTGCGTGGCCTCCCTCCTGAGGCCATTATTCACCCCGGACACCCCATCCCCCAGGGCATTGTCTCTTTTTTATTTTTATTTTATTATTTATACGGGGGGGCCGCTTGGCCCCCCTGCCTTGGGCCACTTTTGCCCCGGGGGACCCCATCCCCCGGGGCCTAGCCTCGTTTAAAAAAAAAAAAATGTAATTACAGAAGGGGGGCCGCGTGGCCCCCCTTCCCTGGGCCACTTCTGGCCCCGGGGACCTCATTTCACGGGGCCTGGCCTCTTTGTTGGGGACCGCGGCGGAGCCCCAATGCCCCCACGGTCCCAGCCGGCTCCCCACCTCCTGCGGGAGCCGGCATTGCTTTTGGACAAGGGGAGCTGTTGAAATGCAGCTCCCCTTGTCCAAAAGACAGCTCCCCTTGTCCCCTTGTCCTAGACGTGGAAGCGAGAGCAGGTTTCCAATGACAGGGCGGGAGCCGTGCTTCCGCCCTGTCATTGCAAACTGCAATGTCCTGGAGGTAGGCACCCCAGGACATTGCTGGAGCCAGCCCTGAGGGGTGGCGGCCCCCAGGGCCATGAAGGCTCCTGGATGGGGGCCGCTACATGAATCAGGATTGCCCCCGGGACCTGGCCCACCCGGGGGCTTTAAAAACACAAAGCGCGGGAGACCGTGCTTTGTTTTTTAAAAAAAATTTCAGCCGGATTCGCAGACCCGGCGCGACTCCGGCCAAAAATGTAAAAAAAAATGCTTTTTTGACCCACTGACCAGGTCTAAGGGGTCAGGGTGTTTTTACCCTGCCCCCTTTTCTTGTTTTTCATCGTTTTTCTCATGTTTTTTCCTGTGACTCGGTACCAAGTCACAAGATGGCTGCCAACACTTCCTGATTTGAAGTGTTGGCAGTCAATCAGAAACAAGCTCATGATCGGGAGGGTTCAGTCAGATCTCACAATTCTCAAATATTGATATCTGTAAATCTTTAAACATCTCAAAAACTACTGAACGGATTTACACCATTTAAAGAAAAGCGTGTTTTCTGGACCAAAAGCTACCTTTTTGCCAAATTTGGAGTAATTCCGTTCCGCAGTTCAGGCTGTAGCCTTGTCTAAAGTTTCCTATGGAAATTAACATGGAGAAAACATGTTTTGGGACCCCACCTTTTTTCTAGGCCCCCGCTTGACAAATCACCCCGAAACTTTCAAGACAGCAGCTGACCTGAGAGGGCCAAAAGTTTTGAAAATTTAGTGAAGATTCGTCAAACGGCGCTAAAGTTATTGGCAAATCAAAAAACGTTTTCTAAAAAATATATATATATTTTTCCCGGGAGGGGGGCCACGTGGCCCCCCTCTCCTGGGCCACTTCTGGCCCCGGGAATCCCATCCCCCGGGGCCTGGCCTCAGTGTTGGGGACTGTGGGGAGAGCCCCAATGCCCCTACGGTCCCTGCCGGCTCCCCGCCTCCTGCGGGAGCCAGCATTGCTTTTGGGCAAGGGGAGCTACTAACATGCAGCTCCCCTTGCCCAAAAGCAATTCTGCTTTGCTTCTTGGAAGAGGGAGGAGGTTTCCTGCTCTCGCTTCCAAGAAGCAAAGCAGTGTTTGCTATTGCAGGGCGGGAGCAATGCTCCCGCCCTGCCATAGCAAACGGCAATGTCACGGGGGTTCGGCACCCCGGGACATTGCAGGAGCCAGCCCTGGGGGGTGGCAGTCCCCAGGGCCATCTAGGGCTCCAGGAGGGGGCCACACAGCCTCCCTCCCAACATGTAAATAGCCCCGGGGAGGTGGTGGTCCCCGGGGCCGGGGGGCCGCTACGGACCCCGTTTGTTATTTATTAAATGCCCCGGGGAGGTGGTGGTCCCCGGGGCAGTGTGGTGTGCAGGAGCCCCACCACACTTAATTTTTACAATAGCCCCGGGGCTGCATACATGTTGGGAGGGGGGCCCCACTGCCCCCCTCCTGGAGCCCTTCATGGCCCTGGGGACCGCCACTCCCAAGGGACGGCTCCGCAATGTCCTGGGGTGCCCACCCCCGGGACATTGCAGTTTGCAATGGCAGGGCGGGAGCACTGCTCCCGCTCTGTCATTGCAAACACTGCTTCACTTCATGGAAGCGAGAGCAGGAAACCTGCTCTCGCTTACATGAAGCGAAGCAGATTGCTTTTGGACAACGGGAGCTACATGTCAGCAGCTCCCCTTGTCCAAAAGCAATGCCGACTCCCGCAGGAGGCAGGGAGCCGGCTGGGACCGCGGGGTCATTGGGGCTCCCCCCGCGGTCCCCAAAATGAGGCAGGCCCCGGGGGATGGGGTCCCTGAGGCCATAATTGGCCTCAGGAGGGGGCGGCCCACCACCAAAATAAAAAATCAAGGCTGGCCAGGCCCCGGGGCATGGGGTCCCTGGGGCCAAAAGTGGCCCAGGGAAGGGGGGCCCCGAAGCCCCCCTCCCATATAAATAATTTAAAAGAAAAAAAAACGAGGCCAGGCCCCGGGGGATGGGGTCCCCGGGGCCAAAAGTGGCCCAGGGAAGGGGGGCCACGCGACCACCCTTCTGTACAAATAATAAAAAAATAAACGAGGCCATACCCTAGGGAATTGGGTCCCCGGGGCTGAAATCGGCCTCAGGAGGGGGGTCACGTGGCCCCCTTCCCATTTTTTTTAAATTAAAGTAAAAAGATTGGTGTGGAAAGGGGGCATGGCCTGCTATGAGAACTTAGCAACGCTGCTGTGTGGGACTTACTGGAGGAACTAGGAGGGGTAGTTGGCCCCCAATGTTGTCCTTGGGGGCCAACAACCCCTCCTGTTACCTCCACTAAGTCCCACACAGTGGGATTACTAGGAGGTCTTCGGAGGCCATGCGCCCCTTTCTCCACCACTCTGCAAACGTGCTTCCTGGCACAGTATTGGTTGGGGGATGAAGTCCACTTTACTCCTGAGGGACTTTGGGGGTCAAGAAGCCCTCCTGGTACCGCCTGTAAGTCCTATGCAGTGGAATTCCTTAGCGCTGGTTGGGGGCCCAGCCCCCCTTCTCCACCACTCTGCAAACACGACTACCAGTTAAAGAAGCATTTGTAATGTAATATGTCTTGCATTTGCAAGAGTTAGAGCTATTGGCGTTGTAAATGTAAACGTTTTTTTACTAATATTATTTGAAGTGGAGTGGATGTACATTGTGTGTAGTGGAATTATGTGGTATGTTGTGCAGTGAAATTATGAGGATAGAAAGTATGTGGTATTTAGTGTAAAGGAATTATGTAGAGTGGGATTATGTGTTATGGAGAGTAATTATGTGGTATGGTAGTCTGTGCTGTGGAGTGGTAACCTCAGGTTTAGTCTTCCTCGTTTCCATAGAAGCTAAACTATGAACTCAATGAGACAAAAAAAGAAGAAATCACTGAGGAGCACTTCTGGACCTAGTCAGAGGTATGAGTGGGGCCACTGGAATTATGCGACTGTTTGGCTGCACCGACTTTCGCACAATTATACATCTTCCACATTAGCCACATAATCCATCATCTGCTGCCCAATCTGCAGATTTGATCAAAAAAAGCCTTGTTTCTAGCTCAAACGGCTCAAACGTTACCAAAAATGCAGCGACAAGTGTTACAGCGTGGTGGAAGGTCCTTTGCAAACCTAGAATGGTCACCTGTTACTTATTGCTAAATGTGGGTGTCAAATTGGTACTAATGGTGTGCAAGCCACTCTTGCTTCTTTCTGTGCCTCTCTTGCCTCTTTCTGCATTTCTGTTGCTTCTTTCTGAACCTTTCTTTGTTTTTCTGCACTTCTCTTGCCTTTTTCTGCAAATCATATATACTTTCTGCACCTCTTTTGCCTTTTTCTGCACCTCTGTTGCCTCTTTCTGCACCTCTCTTGCCTCTTTCTGCACCCCTCTTCCCTCTTTCTGCACCTCTCTTCCTTCTTTCTGCACTTCTTTTGCTTGTTTCTGCACTTCTCTTGCTTCTTTCTGCACCTTTCTTACTCTTTCTTGACTTCTGTTGCCTCTTTCTGCACTTCTCTTGCCTCTTTCTGCACCTTTCTTCATCTTTCTGCACATGTCCTACCTATGTAGGCATATTTAGAAATTAGCATTTAAAAAAACCTTAGAAATTCACTGAAAAAAACATAGGTTTTAGGGACGTTATAGTCAGGAATTAGCATTTAAAAAGCTCTAAAATTCACTGAAAAAACCATAGGTTTCAGGGACGTTATAGTTAGAAATTAGCATTTAAAAAACCTTAGAAATTTACTGAAAAAACCACAGGTTTCAGGGACGTTATAGTTAGTTGGACATTTCACTCGTACAAAACCAGAGAAATTCGGCCGTTATAGTTAGTGGAGCTAACTATAACTCGCGCCCCCGCAATGCACTGATGATGACGTCACATATTACATCACTCATGACATGGTCAGTGACATCACTGATGACATCTCAAATGACATCACTGAGGACATCACTGATGACATCATCCTCTTAATATCTGACGCACCTCCTCACACCCTAATATAATCTTTCATACACCCACTCTAAAATACAGACTACCATTCTCGAAACCATAGACACACTAATACCAGTTAGTACATACCCACTCACTGATTCATAGGTCTACACACATCCACTCACTCACTGATACAGTCACTCATACATACAGTCACTCATCAATACAGCACTATCATATGCACTCATACACCTATACAGACACTCACACACCGCCACTCACCCATAGAGTTACTCACACACATAGTCAGTCATTCAAAGAATCGATCACACTGCCATTTACTCACCAATACAGTTATACACACACCACCTCACTTATTCATACAGATACTAACACATACTTACTCTCTTATACAATCTCACATATAGTCCTTTAAACAGTATATATAGTACAAATTTGATAGTTTGTATGTTTTGTGTGTTTTTTGACAATATTAGTGTCCACTGTAGTTTTTTTCTCAATATATTTATTTTTTCCATTAGAAGTATAGGAACACCTGAACGGCGTGCCAATCGATCTTATAAGATCCTGAATTTTGGGCCCCCTTAGAAGTAATCTTGTTAATTCTCCACTGCCAAGCTTGTGGGCAACTTCCATTATATTGCGAAGGGTGACTGCTCCCAGCCGGGATGTTATAGCCCTATATCTTTATTTGATACAACAGTTAAAATTCTAGGAAGGGTCCTGTATAACAGAATCAAGGAGTGGGCGCAGGAGGAGTCCATTTTGTATCCCTGCCAATATGGGTTTAGGAATCAGGTTGGGACAGTTGAGCAATGTCTGAACCTCACCTTGGTCATTGGAAAATATACTGTAGCCAAACAATCCCCTTTATATTTGTTTTTTATGGGCCTGACTTCAGCGTTCAAACATATTAATCGCTCAAAGTTCTGGGCAAACCTCCTTGTCTATGAGACGGATGAAGAACTGGTGCACCTTTTAGCTTATTTGCACAGGGACAGGAAGTCAAGAGTCAGAATTAGTACTTATGGGGACTTTTCAGATGATATAGGAGTTTTTCATGGAGTGAGACAAGGGTGTGTTTTAGACCTGCTTTTATTATTTTATATAGTGATAAGCTTCACCCTTTTTTAACTTCCATTAGCGCAGATGTCCCAAAAGGTAATGGTCTGTCTCTCCTCTCCCTTTTATATGCGGATGACGCAGTGCTGAAGGCACAAACAGCAAAAGCCAGCACCTCCTAGTACAAGCTTTTGTGGATTTTATGGGTGCACTGGATTTGCAAACTAACTTTACCAAATCCTATACTATGGCATGTGGCCCTAAGAGACAACAGCTGACAACTCTTACTGTTGGCAATAATAGTTTAAAATGTACCAGCACTTTTTTTTATTTGAGGTTAATTTTTGCTGCAACTGGATCATGGGCTTCACATATTACTCAGTGTAGGACTAAACTGACAAGGGCAATTGGCTCACTATTTAACTTACCCAAACCTTTGGAAGGGGGAGCCCTTATCCTTCAGTTGCTAATTTATAAAACACATGGAATCAGAATTGCACTATATGGAGCTGAGGTGTAGGGTATCTCTGCTTGTGATACCGTTCAGTCTGAAAAAAATGGGTTTTGCAGAAAGATCCTGGTAGCCCCTTTTCATCTTTCCATCTAATTGGCCATAAAGAACTGGGCACCTATATATGGAAGATTACATTAGAGCCTGACTCATTACTATGACTAGCAGTATGGAAAAATAAGGACGTGAGTCTGGCTAGAGACATCATTATGGACGGCCTCAACTGTGATAAGGACCTTTTAATTCTATAGTTAGCTGACATGGAATTAAACTTCCATAGGATCAGTTTACAGCATGTTTTCACGGACCCCAAGCTTAATACTAATATAAATAAAAAACACGTACAGCAAGCCCTATATAATCTCGATTATACTGCAAGAATGACTATAGAGAGGGAGAAGACGAGTGTGGCAGCCTATATGAATACCTTATAGAAAGCCTACCCACTAGTTACCTCACTAGAGTAGCGGGACGCTGGGAATGTAGCCTACTATTTCGCTTTAGGGGTGGCACTGTGCTTCTGTCTGGGCTTTCAAACTAACCTTGACTTAACACTCTGTCCCTGTGATGGGAGATCTGGCCAGTCCAGGCTGCATTTTACATTCTTCTGTGATTTTAACACTATTTTTTACTCTTGCTTGTTAAAAGAGCAACATTAGCGATTTTAGGGTAGCGTTTAATCTTTTGATCCAACTTGCTGATGATGAGGTAATTTCCTTTGTAGACGCCTTTCTGGAAATGGCTGTACGTGCTTGCAACTCCATGTACATTGAATACGTTTGCACTAATGATTAGGATGTACTGTATTGAATATTGATGCTTCTAAGGTTTTGGATTTTATTTGTTTGTTTTTATGAAATGTATTTTTATTATGTACCTACATGAATCTATGTGCATGTTTGTGCTTTCATAGAT
Organism: Calotriton arnoldi; assembly: GCA_963921515.1. Classification (NCBI taxonomy): domain Eukaryota; kingdom Metazoa; phylum Chordata; class Amphibia; order Caudata; family Salamandridae; genus Calotriton; species Calotriton arnoldi. Next base: position 131,189 of record CAWUFW010019176.1, read on the forward strand.
ACTTTGTGAATCCGAGGAAAGATATCATTTATTCAAGTATAGGAACACAGTATTGAGGCAAACAATATTTTTGACACAATATTTTTTTTAGCTAGATTGCTTACCACTATATTGTGTCATTGTACCGTTTTTACAGTGTGTGAAATGAGCCACTGCTTACATTATGTGTGACATCTCTACCTGACATTCCGTTGGTTGAATTGCATGGGGAAACAGTCGGAACACCGCGGTCTGAACCACGAGTGTTCCGACTACGCAAGCTATACCATGCATGCCTTAACCACTCATATGTGTGCTTAAGGCAGTGCGCGGTCTAGCTGCAGGAAGATGGAAGCAGGAAGATGCCGCGGTGAGGTAAGTGGGGCTGTTTTTTTTAAGGGCTGGGAGGAGGTTGGGCCAGGTTTTAGGGCAGTGGAAGGGGTTGGTGTAGTTTAAGGGACAGCACAGGGGGGTCAGGGTAGTGTACGTTAGGGTGCAGGGTTTTAGGCCTTAGGGCATTGGAGGGGAATGGGTAGTTGGGTTAGATTTTAGTGTGGGTCGGGTTAGGTTTTAGGGCAGTGGAAGGGGTTGGGGTAGTTAAAGGGACAGCGCGGGGCGGGGGTCTGGATAGTGTAGGGTTTTAGGCCTTAGGGCAGTGGGAGGGGAATGGGTAGTTGGGGCAGTTTCTAGGGCTGGGAGGGGGTTGGGGTAGGTTTTAGGGCAGTGGAAGGGGTTGGGTAGTTTAAGGGACAGTGCAGGAGGGGTGGGGTGGGTAGTGTAAGTTAGGGTGCAGGATTTTAGGCCTTAGGGCAGTGGGAGGGGAATTGGTAGTTGGGTTAGTTTTTAGGGTGGGGGTTTGGGTAGGTTTTAGGGCAGTGGAAGGGGTTGGGGTAGTTAAAGGGACAGCGCTGGGGCAGGGGGCCGGGTATTGTAGGCTTTTAGGACTTAGGGCAGTGGGAGGGGAATGGTTAGTTTTTAGTGTTGGAGGTCAGGGTAGGTTTTAGGGCAGTGAAAGGGGATGGGGTTGTTAAAGGGACAGCGCGGGGGCAGAGGTGGGGGGGTCGGGTGGGAGGCAGGGTAGTGGCGACCTTAGCCACAAATGCTCCTTTACCCTTCATGCTTCTACCACAAAATTTCATGGTAAAGGCATGCGTGGTAAAGGAAGGTGTGGTTAAGACGCATTCATGGTTGGGCTGCGTAGTAGAGGCACATGGTGTAAAACCATTTGTGCATCTATCATGTCACCCTTGCATGGGAATATTTGCTAATTTTGGTTGGAACCATTGATCCTCAAATATGGGCATTCCTAAGTGGAAATCCTAGATTTGGGGATAACAAAGGGAGAGGAGTGTGTCCATGAATGTATATAAAGATAAAAGTGAAGTGAAATATAATGCAGGGATGGAATTAAAGTCAATGAAGAAAGACAGAAATGGAAGCAGAGGGAGGAAGAAGAAAGAGAACCCTGACAATGGAAAAGCTAAAGTGCTTCATAGAACTCCTCAGAGTGAAACAGTTGCCTAAAAACCCATCAGTAACATTGAGAGTGCAGAATTTAATAAATGGGAGAGCATTTCCATGAATATTTTAAAGTCAAAATGCAATGATGATCACTATGATAATGGTCTTTGAACAAGAATGTGGTGACTTTGAGAATATTTCAAGTAAAACAATGAGAATTGAAGAATTCAGTTGTGTTAGTTCTTGTTCACAAAAATGCAGTTGTATATCACAATATAGATTACAGAAATAATGTGCTACAAAAATATTACACAAAAATATTCACAACTAAAATGTTATGGAGTTAAGTATGTATTAGTCGGTATATTCACTATTCTTAACTCCACATTTATGTACTTTGAAGATAAGTATACTGTCAAGGTACATCGATGTGAAGTTAATTATAGTAAACTATAATTACCTTGTTTATAGTTTGGTCATCTATAGTTTTTGCTGCAGCATTTTTATAGCATGAAATTTAAAACTCGATATTCCGGTCACATACCCAAATTGCTATACAGTAATCAATGGTGTCAGCCAGATCCACAAATACAGTACAAGTTTGACAATCATTTGCAAAGTGGAAGCTGTTTGCTGTGGTCAGCATTCGCTGTACATGTGCAAGGCTCTGGTATCAGAAGGAACAGACACAGTTCCATTGTTCTTTATCTTACTTCCATAATGTTCATTTAACAATGCACCACATTTGTGAGAACAGTATAAAGCTGCGAAATTCATGTATTTTTTAGCCTTCATTACTTTTACAATGAGCAAAGTTCATTAATTGTAAGAAAGGTCATTCACTGCACCCACCTGCAGGGGAATCTCAGCCTCTTTTTGTTAAGAAGTTTGTGTACCATCTGTACTCTGAAAGACAGAGTAGAGCTCCATCTTTCACTAATGTGCTGCCCTGGGGGCAGCGTGAGTTTGCAGGCTTCCCTAAGGGCAGCGCATTATCAGTAATAGGTGCACTTTCCCTGTTTGCACCAGCCGCACCAAATTGCACAAAAACAGGGACAGTGCCCCCTATTTATACCAGAGCCCCAGAAATTATTAACACCTGAAAGCCATGTGAGGGCATACAAGCAGTTGGGAGAGTGTAAATGTACATCTGCATAACTAATGCATTTATTAGCATAATGTGATCTACATTATTTAATAACATAGGTACATTAATCCTATAATTTGTAGCAGGTGACTGAATTTAGCTATTATGAGCAGCACATGAGTTAACATGTTGCAATGGATTAAGTTAGCCTAATATCAATGCCATTTTGAATGTCACATTTACGCGTTTTAAGGCAAAGAGGCCTGCACATTTTCTTTGTGGATGTTTTGATATGTTTTCTTCCCACTGCAGATGCTGTGTCTTGCGAGATGCCTTCTACTAGTTAGTGAATAGTTGCTTTGATATGTATTAGTCGACTGATAGTGAGGTTCCCACTGGAAGTAGGACAAGATGCGAGGATGGGAGACTCAGGGAAGAGCTGTTTGTACCTGATATTCTCTCCAATGTCAAGGACATAACCATGCATGGATGATTATAATAACATGAGAACAGGGAGTTTACCTACTCACAAAGTCCAGAAGGAGACGATTGGCTCTCTAGAGTGTGAACAAGCTGTAATGATGCAAATCAGAGTTTTCTTGAATTATAATAGTGTGTGTGTTCCTTAGGCTAGGGAATGGAGATGCTTGCTGACTTCAAGCTGAGAAGACCCTTCTTGGCTTTACTGATCTCCACTGCCTGAGTGCAAAGGTGTCATGCCTAAGCATTCCTATTCTTACACCAGAAACCTTCATTTGGTTTTCTCACCCTGACACCTTACTTTATTTCCCTAACTCAAATCCCCTTTTCAACCTATTCTTCCTTAAATTAGATTAGGGATTTCCTTTATCAAACATACTTTCAGGATAGTCTGCATTCCTTAAGCAATTTTGGTTCCTGTCATGTTCTATCTCATGCTAAAATTTCATTTTTTTGACAATTTGAATTTGTAACATTAATGCTTAAGATTTAAAATCTTATTATCAATGCCTTTAACCTGAATAAATCTGTTAATAAAACCTTTTAAACTCACTTCAATTCTCTTTGGCTTTCCTGTGGAGCCCTATTGGTCTTCACTTTTCATTGAAATATATGTAAATGATTGCTCCTAGGTTTCTCTCCTCATCGACTACAAAAGGTCCATAGGAGCAGTGGCAAGGTTTGTATGACAATTATACCAGAAATTTGAGATTCAAGAACCCCTGCTCCATCACAGTCTTATCAACAAATGGTGGTGCTGTCTGCGATGTTTCACTCTGTTTTGTCTGGCTGCCCATCTCCTCTAAGCAGCAATTCTCCCTATCAGGTTTACCTTGGGGATGCTATGGGTGGATGAACAGCCTGCCTTCTTAGCACATCCTAATGGCAGATTTACAAAAAATAATGTGAAGCAGCTCAGTAATCAAGTCGCTGTGCTGTGTCGCACAATAGGAGAGATCACTGCTCAAAGCCATATTTACTAAATATGGCCTGCTGCTGAACTTTTCCTCTTTACTGGCACTCTTTAGGGTTGTCTTGCATCATGAACATTCTTTGGCACCATATTGCACAGGTATATGCATGCTGTCTAGCATATGTTCTCTTCTGGAAGGGTGCACTTAGACAAACTTTAACACGTTTCATATATTGGATGTGCTGTACAGTGCAGCACACATGCTATGAGTGAAATGGTAGGAAAACACCTACCTCAAGGAGGCTTTAGTGTTTGGAAATCTGATCTGACAATATTTGCAGATCTAGCTTTGCAATAATAGTCATGTGTTTTAGTGTTGGCACACCCAACTACCACCCATGGAACGCCCCTGTGTCGCAAAGTAGTGCAAAGCAGTTCAAAGTGCTGTATGTGGTACGTTGTGATTCCTTCAGAGCACAATTGGGGCCAAAGAGAATGTCATTGGCAACAGGATTGATTCCTTTTTCTATTTTGATCACTTGTTTAGAGTTAAAGCCAATAACGCATCTAAATGCTTGTGAAGTCCAGAGCATCAGTGTTTACAGTTATATCCCTTGAAATATATATATGTTTTATGTGCACTCCTGGGGGGTGAAGAATCTGCTCCCTGCATTAACCATGAGTACTTTTGGATGGGTGATCAGGTTTACGCCACTATAGGCCTTATTACGATGTTGGGCGGAGGAAAGTCCACACAACCCCGTTGCGGAAAGCAACCTCCCGACCCTAAGTCGGTGGTTCTGACCTCACTATTATGATGCTCCCACCCATTGGGCGGTCACATGCATCCATTTCACATTGGAAGCTTGAGCGGCGGGCGGAAAAGGCCCGCTGCACAAGCTTCCATTGTGAAATGAATGTTTTGAAACATCCCTGCACTGTGTGGCAGGCACCTCACGGTGCCTGCCACATGGTGCAGGGATGTTTAGGGGGGCTCCATAGGTGCCCTCCAGGCCTAAATGCGGAGAGCCAGGGGGAAAGAGGGCCCTGCTAGGAGCCCCAAATTTCACTTCCGACAGCCTTTCCGTGTCGGAAAGGTCTACATGGAATGGCTGTCGGAAACCAACATCATAATCCCGACGGCAGATCCGCCATCATTAAGGGATTATACAGACTTTCTGAGGGACCGATAGTCTCCTTGAGCCCTTTGGAACCACATCGGAATCCCCCCACAGGTTTAAACTCCGACGGCCGTGATACTAATAAGGCGGTTGGACTTTAAACCTATCATGTCGGGCGGCAAGCCTCTGACTGCTGGTCGGAGGCTTTTCGCCCAAAATCGTAATCAGGCCCTGTATCTCAGTTGTCGGTTCTAGGCCATAAACAGAAAGTTCTTTTTTGAGATACTGTGGCACATTTCCATACATAGAATTATGTGTCGCAGTCAGGGTCATCGATATTTGTTGAGATATTATTATACACATATTTAACTCTCTCACATATGACTTTGATCACTAAATCGCTGCCCTGTGCTCATTTACCTTGAGGTGCACAGACATAATACAGAAAATCTGACCGCCATATGTTGTGTCACATTAATGATTGGGGATGGTTTGATGCAAATCACGTGTTCTGCCACAGGATTTATAATGGTTTTTATTTCTTCTGCAGATAAGTTCTGATTGCTAATGTTTACCCTGTGTTTTTTTCTGAAGGGCATTGCTTCTCTGGTGGCACAAAATAGGCAATGCCTCTAAAATAACAAAGAATGCTGCATCTGTGCTTAGATATTTTTGAATACTGTGATAGTCATTGAAGTGTGATTTCATCTTATGAAGAAACTTTAAACCTATGTCTTTAAGGTCAATATAATTGGAAAATGTGAGTTAAAAAACACAATTTAGTTTTTGAGATACAATGGGTAGGTGTGAAGAACTTCACCTCCACCTTGCTTAAATCATAGCTGCTCCTCTTGTCAGGTGGCACACGAGACAAAACTCAGGGGCTTATTTACAAGCCCCTTGCGCCTCCAGTACGTCACTTTTTCCCATATTAACAGTTATGCATCGGTGGCATAAGGGGCTTGTAAATAAGCCCCTCAGTTTGTACCCTGCCAGAAGAATGTTGACCTCATTTTTTACTGCACTTCTAAAATAATAAAATAGGCATAGGAAACATTGTTTATTGCTCCTTTTACTGGCATGGGAGTAGCCAGGACAGCACACACTGAAGTCTATGAGTATGTAAAATGGATAGTATGCAGTATGGCCAGCCAATTGTTAAAGGTCAGAGAAGTGAGTGCTCACTAGTCTGGCCACATGTGGGTCAGTGCAGTAGCACCTAAGAACTTAAAAATAGGCTTAAATCAATAGAAAATATATGTGATGTGAATGGAGTGCATTTCCCTGGCTGTAAATGGCACCTGCTGCAGTGGCAAAAGAAACATTTGGAACCTGATACTTCTTTTTTTATATAAATTAGGCCCTGTGCTCGACCACTGAGCATTTTCAATGTCAGCAGCCAGAAGTCATATCATCTAGGGTGCATGATATTCCATGGTAGAGAATTACCTTGGCTGCTGACGACAGAGCATTTGTTAAACCGCTCCGCTCAGGGCTTATCTTAGCCCTGACCACTACCTGTTTAATCATCCTCAATAAGCAAATAAAGAAGCCCCCTTGGAGCATGGCTCTCACTGCTCACCCAATGATTCCTTGCAGCTGGAGATATTAGTCATTTGAAGGGGGGGCTGGATGCAGAGAATCACTTGCTCGGGTGAGGGGACATCTGGCTGCTGAGAATCATTATTTTGGTTGGCCTTTGGCTGCAGAAATTCATCTGGTGGACAGCTAAAGTCTTGCACCTACTGGAGCTCTGTCAGATGGATAATGCTAAACTGCTAAATGGGCAAATCAGGGTAAGTTGGGAGCTTTGCTAGACCATATAATGGGGAAGTTTCATGACTTCATGTAACTTGGCAAGCAAAGTTTACAACTTTACATGCCTCTAATATGTAATGCTATCACTCCAAACTGACACTCCATTTCTGCATTGTTTGACATAAGTCTTTATTTAGGGTATGGTGGAGAGGGACATCCACCAAAAAGTGGCAGATACTCCACCCGCTGTACTTAGAACGCTATTGATATCAATGCATTATTAATATGATGGATGGGGCATTCACCACTTCAGTGGATATCCTGCATCAACCCAACTCTAATAAGACCTGTAGCGTCTATGTAGCTTCTATTGCTGTGGGCCGAGGCTGTCACTGAGTTCTATTAAAATAATGATTGTTCACTATTTGTAATTAAACAGTATTTGTGGTGCCTTTGCTCTTTCCTTCAGTCCGTGTCAGTCATCTAGTCATCCCTGCTCTTACACACACTCCTGCTTATTAAAGCAACCAGAAGGAAGAGCAGATGCTTTGGTTATGCTCATATGGCATATTACAAAATTACCTACAATCCTCTGTTTTCCCATATGCTCCCTCCAGCACCATGTTGGAGAATTCAAATAATGCCCCATCAACAGGCTTCTTGGGGTATTGCATGGTCGGCTAGCTGGCTAGCACATCCATTCTTATTTGTTATCCACAGATTAAGATGGCCCAGTTTAACACAAGTGAACCTGAGTGCACCACTGTATTTCTGTATAATGAGACACATGAAAAATGTTATTATAGGGAATTTACCTGACATGATATACATGAAAAAGTGTACATTATTGATGTGATCTTTGACTGATTTCCCAGACCACGCCATTATGGGACACTTAGGGCCTAATTACGATGTGGGTCGGATAGGCTCTGAACGGCAGTGGGATTCTCCTAAACCGTGTAGAAACCTATGTTTCCGACCGACTCGGCAACATTTCTGACCCACCGATTATGATGTTCTCGGTCTGAAGGCAAACCGTTCGGTCATTCCGAATGGGTTCCGACCGGCATTCGGAAACTCCGAGTCGGTCAAAGCTGAATCGTACAGCTCTGTGGACCGTGTTTCCGACCTAAGTATTACGATGTCGTATTCTGACAGCATTTCCGACTCGGTCTGTCCGACGCGAAAAGGTTGTCGGAAACTAACTTTGGGGACCCCAATCCTGAGGCCTCCGGTTGGGGGCTGTGGGGGTACCCAAGAGACCCCCCCTGTAAAACCATGCACAATGTGGCAGGCACCATGGGATGCCCGCCACAGGGTGCAAGGTTTTCCGCAAGCACCCCTTTTTTCAATGGGAGCCTGTGTTGTCGGTCGGAACACAGGCTCCCATTGAAATCAATGGGAGAATTTCCGAACGATGTTCAGAAGCATCGTAATCAGTCTGTTGGACTCGCCGAACGCGAGTCGGTCTGAACCGATTCTGACAAGGAGTCGGTCGGTTTGGTTTCCGACCGACATCCTCATAAGGCCCTTAGTTGTAAATTTGCCTTTTCTCTAAGTAACATTATTCCCAATGGTATGGTAGGTATAGTAGAAATACTAACTCAAGAGTATTCATGTGACTGGTTGAAAATGGGCACAGATTCTGTGAGATCATCACAAACTACACATCTGACTTCAAAGCGATCCCTGTCTTCCAACAAGGAAGGCAGTAGGAAGCCTTTACAAAGATTTTAAGAATCTTTCTGAAATCAAGACTTTTCAGCTTTTGTGAACTTAAGAAAGGAAAGGAATCATTTTCAGCAGGGTGCAGGCATCACAGCAGAATAGAAACTTGCTAGCTCCTGGCAGTCACTTGGGGACTTGTGGATTCTGACTGTCTAACAAGATCTTCGTCTAGGAAGGACACAGAAGAGGACAAGTGTAACTCTTCATTTCTTTTATGATAAAGGAGGGATCCTCTTGTTTGTCCAGACTTGAACAAGGGAAAGCCAGTCCAGCTTGTCTATGCAACGGAAAGTGGAATGGTGTCATTTTAGGTGACTCTCACAGACCATTTCCTATTCTAACAGACAATACGTCAAAATATCTCAATAGACAATGTTTTGGTGCCAAAATCTTCAAACACATAGCCCATCTCCAATGACAACAACTGAAAGGAAACCAACTACATCTAGTAAATACAGAAAGCCAAGTTCAACAATTACCCTGGAGAACAATGGGAGTAGTGTGAATTGAACTTCACACCTTTTTGCCACAAGCTACTCTAGGCCCAGAACATGCAGTCACTAATCCTCTACTATTGGAATGCTAATGAAGGCCAGAAGGCCAACAAATCCAAGTGAGAATGAGTTGCCTTGTGTGATGAGGATTTATTTGCAGCCCTTGTTGAAATGTAGCCGTAATCGCTTAGTGGGTGTATCAAAGAATATCACTTCTCCTCCCCGTGCCTTAGAGCCGGGAATTTTATTTCCAATTAAATAAAGCTCTTGTACATTGTCTTGGACCTACCATAAAACTTAAGGATGGTTAATTTATATAAATACTTAATTCATTTAGGACGTGACCACAATTGTTGTTTTAGTAAAAAAAACATGGTTGGCAAAATTAAACATGAGAAAATGTCAGAAAATAGGAACACAAAGTCACATAACCCACAGACTTACAACACAGGTGCACTTAGGTTAAAATCTGGTGGATAGCCAACACATACATCCATCTTACAGTACACTTGTAATTATTTCACACCTCACAGAGGCAGCCTGGTGGCCTGCCAAGAGTCAGAACTGACGTATGTAAGCAGATGCTATACTTTAAGCTGTGCAAATGCCATTTTAAATATCACATAGAGCTGATGAACTTCAATACAGGTAAAAAAAATCCTGAACATCAAAAGCAAAAAAAGATATGGGGGCCCATAATGGGCACCCAGGTTTTTTTAACAACTATTTAAAAATGGAAAACTGGAATTTTCATCAAGGTGTATAAGCCAGTAAATGCAATCCTAGCCTCATTGACAGCTTGTTCAAACTTTTCAAACCTGTTGAAAACGTTTGCATGTCTAGCTCTGGTATGCCTTCAGTTTAGGATCCAAACAGAATACATTTCATAGTCCATCTTCTGACCTACAATGCCCCTGTATGGGCGAGGCAGAGCTGTTAGCTTTTATGAAAAAAGATAAACATAACAGTTATTTTCAAAGCGCATGTTCACCAGATGGCCGATCATGGTACTGAAGAACAGATGCTTGTGATCACCCTACTTCAGACTATTCATTTTATTGATCTTGAAATGATGAGAGGAACCCATAGTATTCAAACCTTCAGATTCTTGCAGTAGCTACTTAAGTGAGCTGAACCATCAAAACTGTAATGCGAAAAGCACATAAAAACATTATTCAATGACATTTTGAGTCAAGTAAATTAGAAGGGGAGTATGCAACTCACTTGGGTTTTGCAGGGGTGGTGCATTTTAACATGACATATATTACAATGCTACATGTCTGAACAGTCCGAGTATTGATGGTCCATCGTTAATGGTGGGTTAAACCCCTTTGTTTGTGAATCATATCTTATGGAAAGTATGAAAACTTGCATTTTCCATTCATTACATTGATCCCTGTTTAAATAAGGATTGCAAGTAATAATTATGTGATAACTACCACACTGTTCCTGTTTTCCCCTGATAGCTTCTTGCAACGTGCTGCAATTTATTGGTGGAAAATGCCTGTAAACATGCAAAATATGTTGAATGTGGTGTCTCAAATGTTGATTCTGCTTTTGATCCTCATTTCCAATTTGAAAATGTGGATAAAAAGGTATTTACCATAACTGATAAATACCTCATCTTGGTGTAATGGTGTTCAGTGGATGTGGTAAATACTCCACCCTATACAGCACACCTTCGAAACAGGCCTAACTTGCATTTAGGTAAAATAATAGTTCAAGAAACAAAGCTATTCCAAACAATTATGTTGGAACATAATTGATTGTGATTTGAGTAGTTAATATTTGTTATGTAATGAGTGCTCATACTAGGAATTGAGGACATCTTCTACCGGTGTTCCACCATTATATCGATTCCAAAATATTGTGGGACACACATATTGAATCAAAAATCTTGCATTGGAAGTAATATAATGGATTCGAATATCACAGGTAAGAATATATTTTCCAAAGTATTTTTTAATATCGCTAATAAAAATATCATAGTGTTTATTATTGTTGTAATGTATATTGTTTTATGTGCATTTAATACATGTTATTGTTATAAAACATTGAATATTTGTGCGATTTATGTTACATATTTTATCATAATCATTTTATAATTTATTATATTTTAGAGGAAGGATGTAATAATATATATTATTTTTATATTAAACAATATAATTATTATAGTTAAATGTAATTATGTTAGCAACATTTGAAATAATTGAATACTTTTCTTAAATTGTAAACCTTTTTTGAACTTTTTGGCCACCTTTTATGATCTATACAGCTCTATGACAAGAGACTCTTTTTGACTTCTCTCAGCCTCTACACAGTTTAGCTCTTTAAAGGTTTTACGCTTTCTGGAATATTAAACCCTCTTTTCCAGCATTTTCCTTCAATTTTAGTATTTATTTATTTATTTATTTAAGTTACCTTCTTCCCTTTTCCTGTGCACTCCTCTGCACACTGTGGGCACAGTTCCCAAACTGCATGTTAAAGTACATAAGGCTGTACTACAGTAGCACTCATAAACCACAAATTGCTATTCACAAAATGCTTGGTTCTCCACCTCTACTACCTTTTCTCTTTGGATGTCTCTGCACATGTAGGTGTACGTTTTCTGTAGTAAATGTGGGGAGGAGAGAAGAGGAAGTTGTTGGAAAATGGGGACTTCTTAAAATTAAGGAAGAGGTGATTACGGAAATTTAAGGAGAGGTTTGTGGAGGGATACATTAATACAAACATACACTAACAAAAGAGTAATACCATTTCTATTTACAAACTACATTTCTAAAGTTATCAGGTCAAAGCACAATTCAGAAATAAATCTCAATAGCAGGATCGCTGTTTAATCTTCCTATGCCACCAGTAGCTGAGGTCGTCAAAATACCATCTTAATTGTTAGTTGCTGCAGCCTGTGCGTGTGATAGTACAGCACCAATGTGTTCAGGTGAGCTAAGCAAGATGGAGTTGGTTAATTGTCATAATTCTTGCCCTAAGTGCCCATGAGTTCCCTCCTCTTGGCACTGTCTGCCAACTTTCCCCACTCAAAATCATTCAGATGCCTAGCCTCCTTTTGGACCTCATAATATTTTTCTGTTTTTTCTTCCCTGTCTCCTAACCCCTACTTGTATTCCCTGAAACCGCTACAGTTGTGTCCCACACTCAGCAACATCGAACACATGCTAGGCCCTACTCATGTAAATAATAATAATAGAAGGAAAACAACAACAACTTCCCCAAACATCCTAGAATCCACTCACCCCTAACTACCTATTGGTCCCCTAGCTTCTCCCAAAATCCTGATTTGCTAATTTCGTGCTCTTTCTGCAAAACCTTTTAAATGTCATATATAAGACCTTGCACTTTCTGGGTGTTATCAGGAATAAAAGAGCAACACTGGGTGCCTATCATTTTACATACCCCTCCCTCCTTAGCCTGGATACAATCTAAAGCCATTCTATTTTTCATAATCATTCTATGTATTGCTACCATTTTTTGTAATGGCAGAGTGGCAGCGCTGTTATTAGCCAAACTCTGAAACAAGCAGACTTGCTTGCTTACCTTTTCTACATTTTAATGTATACCTATTGAGGGACTAGGTCAACTAGTGAAGATCAGAAGAAAGATTGTCCTGCTCTCTGAAACCGAAAGAAAGACTGGACTCACTTGCCTTGAAACCAGGCCCCAAAAAGTGACTACAAATGTCAGTTGGCTGACCTCCTATTTGAGCTAGGAACACAACAACCTTCCAGAGGCCTTACTCCCTGCAACTGCCCAGCTGACCAGTTCCAATAGGAGTCCCAAGGACCCTCTTGCTGACCTCTGTTAGAGTGAGTCCTAACTCCCAAGTGGTGGCCACCAGACCCTGGACGCGTGGGTGGTGTTAGAGCATCCTTCTCTTGTCCCAAAACTGCAAGAAGCAGTACTTAAAAACTTTTTGCCAACATTCTGTCTAGAGAACCGGCAGAGATGCGGGTTGCCATTGAAGTCTCACCCGCTAACGTCGCATCACTGGATAGCCTCAACTTGCTGGATTGCCCTACTGAAGGAGATCTGACCTCCAGAAAATGTTCTAAGTCCGAACATAGAGGGCTTCTCTGAGACCAATGCTCAACCAAAGCTGATCAACGTTGAGCCCTTCCTGGGCATGAACGCCAGACCTTGCTGCTCGGAGCTTTCATGCCTTCATCGATGGCCAAACTGGGACCCCTCTCTTCAGCAACATACTGTCAATGAGCCCTGCTTTGGATCAAGCTTGTAGCTTGCCGCAGCGAAGACCCATTGATGACCCCTCTTTCCCATAAAAGTCTCTAAGTCCTAAAGTAACCAACATGGTCGGCCTTAACTTTTGACCCATTCAAGCACTATTTTTATTCCAAATTTAAAAATTCACATCTCTGGTTCTGCTGATTGAATTTTTGCCATTTTGGTCTAATTCTATCTATTTAAATATTCTCTGGTATTCAAAATTGGTTTGGAATTTTTCTTGTTTTGTGTTTTCACTTTATTTCTGTTTGAGTACTGCATAACTACTTTACACATTGCCAGTAAGTTAAGCATGACTGCTTTGTACCAAGCTACAAGAGTTTAAGCACAGGTTTATTTAGTGACTTTTGTAGTTCACCCTGCCAATGATTGTGAATATTATTTGAGGAGCAGTCTCAACCCCTTAACAAATACTGCAATTTGTTACATTCATGCATTATGTTTGCACATTTTGTTGCACAGTATCTAAAGGGGATATGTCCTGGATCCACCTACTGGTAAATCAGGGCCTTCCATGCCTTCTGTGGACCTCTTGCTATTGTGCACTCAAATGAGACCCTTGGAACTAGTGACTGTTTGTTCTTTGGCCTTGGAAGAAATCTGGAAGAACAGCACTTGTGGAGTGGCTAAATTGACTTAAATGAGATGACCATGAATGTTTTATTTTAATGGTGTATTTAGCACAACTGTTACTCAAAAGGGTGTTCTGAAGCTTAGAGGATGTAGAATGGGATGAAAGAGATGCTAAACAAACAGGACCCTATTGAAAGAGCAGTGTCTTCAAAGCTTTCCTGAAACTCAGATGGTTAGAAATTAGCATGAGATCACTTCCTAGCTGCCTGTACTGCAATAGAGCACTAGAGCACCATCCAGCATATTCCCTCTTATAGTAAATCTAGAAGCAAGAGCAGAGCAAAGTAGCCTAGCTGGGTGGTAATCTTGAAATGTGCCTGGAAGATGCCTTGAGCTCATCTGGTAGAGGATACAGTGAACAATGCAAAGTGCCTTGAGAGAACCCTTCTATGAATTGGTAGTCAGTGTAACTGAATTTCCAGCAAAGTGACATGAACGTGTTTTTGAAGACCATAAATGATCCACATAGCCTCGTTCTTAAGCAGCTGAAATTTAGCAATCAAGCACTTGGGAAAGCTGAGAAACAGCACATTGCCGTAATTCAGTCTCGAGTTGATCCTTGCTTGAACTGCAATTTTCTAGCACACCAAAGAAAGAATCTGACATATCTTCAATATTTTCAGGTAGACAGAGGCAAGATGAATAGACTTTGTTGATCTAGGTACGTAGTGTCAGAGAGTTATCTAAACATAATTTGAGGTCTTAAAAGCAGTGATAGGAGAAGGCAGGGCAAAGATCAAGGGACTAACAGCAGTCCATCCAAATCTCATTGAAGTTACCAAAGACATGAACGTCGATCTTGCCCTTTTTAAGGCATTGCTTCACATCCAGAGAGCCAGTGCTGAAACCTGGCCTACTCTACTGTTTAACTCTGTGATCAATTGTGTGTCATCCGCATAGATTATAAAAGCAAAGCCATATGACCTAATGAGATAGGCCAGAGATGTAACATAGATATTAAACAAGGTTGGGCTCACAGAAGAGCTGTGTGGTCCTAGTTGTTCGGAAGAGGCAATCTAGTCCAATGCCATAGAGCTGGCACAATACAATATCATGGGTGATGGTGTGAAAGGCAGTAGGGCGATCAACCTGGAATAAAAGCTGCACTGCTGCCTTTGTCAAGCGTCCCAAAAGCCAATTCAGTACTGTCCAATGGTGTAAAACTAGACTGTGCTGAACCTAGTACAATTTTTATCAAGAAAATCAAATATGATTTTTGTTGACATGTTTCCTTAACTTCAGTAGGAATTGCTAGAATCTGAATGGGTTGATGACTGCTTAAGATGTGATCAGTGGAAGCCTTCTTTAATACAGGGGAAAGCTCCATCTCTAGCAGGCCTACAACACTGGGACTATGACAACTGGAAAAAGACTGTTCAACCCCAGAAGCATCATCCATGTTGGGCATATGTTACAAAGAGATCCTGATATAATGGATTAGATGAATCCATTAACAATATGAGGAGTGAGAAGGGCAAATTGCATTAGTCGTAGTAAATACTTTATTCGGTATCCAAGTACCATCAAAGTGTACAGACACAGAATAATACAATAAATAGCATTAATAGCAAATTGCATGATATAAATGGTGGATATGATAGTCAAGCAAATATTTCCTAATGTAGCACAATAAAATCCAAAAGTAGGATTACCAGGAAAGGTCAACCATATCATTGTAAGTTTGTGGTATAAGAGATTTGCTAAGGATTCACAAAGCTCATTCATGTTACACATATGGAAAGGGGTACAAGAAAGATGTAGAAAGGAGTTAAAATCTGGAAAATCTCTTCAAAAGAATTAGTGGGTTAAGAAATGTGCTTTTCAATGTAGATGGCCCTGATGTTTCTAATATTTCTTTTATAGCTTTGAAGAGCTGCTGAATATGTAAGTTTCAATGCATGGTCAATATTATAGTTCTGTCTTCAGCTACACTCTAATTGTTTTGACTCACTGTTAGTATGTACATATTCAGCATAAAGCAAGGATGATAAACACCAAGAATGTCTCTTGCATATAGGCTTCAGATGTGCAATTGCATTAAGAGGTTCAAATAATCATGCTTTCAGATTGGTATTCCAAGCCTGATGTCTATATCAAGAGGGATTGAGAAGGAAGAGCCTAGAGCTTGGCAAAGAGCATCTTGGGAAATTCAGCTTCAAGATCTGCTAACTACTAGCAGAAAATAGTCTTACTATTGTGTATTAGCAAACAATTGAAGTTAACCAGATATGGGTCGGACCAAGTAAGGGGGCCGCACTACAGTATTGTAGAAAAGAAAATATAATATTTAGTGTGTGCAAACTCACATGAGCAAGACCCTGAACAAATAAAATTAATCCAAGTGTTGAGCCCTATATGTCATAACATACTGAAAGTTCCTTCCAAATGTTAAAATCAGAGAGGATCAAATTACTAGCAAGCAAAAACCTTAAATATGGTGATTATTCTAGAAAATCCCAGGAGCGGGTGATATATTGAAATTACAATGCGATAGGGAGATAGAATAATCATAATACCAGTAGCTCAGTGTGCGTAAATATATTTTGTGGGAAGTTCATGACTCATTCACCTATTCAAGGATGGAGAGAATTTAAATTAATTTCTCTAATTTGTGCAGCCCCTCCTGTAAAACAGATAACGCTGGCACACATGTAGTGTTTTTCTAATGGGGCATTCCCTCAATTGCATGGGGACATTGCCCCATGTAACTGAGGGAAGCACTTCGCCTCTGTCCTAGCACCATGTTATAGACAGGGACGCAGAGCCAAAGAAGCCATCACGAGGCACACTGACTGTGAATCCACAAAGTGGTGGAACACAGTCAGTGCTCTCCCTGAGGGCGCTCCTGTGGATGGGGTAGAAGGTTCTCATAGACCCCCCAGACATCCTTCTGTAGGCAGATGCATTCTTTACCTGAACACAGAATTATCTGTCCCACTTGAACGTGCAGGATTGGCACCAGCTGCATAGTGATAGGCAGACTTCAATCAGCCAATCCATCTTTCACTAGTGCATTGCCCCAGCACACCGTGAGTTAGTGCCTGCCATGAGGGTAGTGCGTCATAAGTAATAGTGGACCCTATCGCTGTTTTCATCCAGAATACCTTGTCAAAGATGCACCTTGGCACAATAAGGGACAGTGCACCCTTACTGGAATATGACCCCAGTACAGGAGGCGTATCTGGTAGGATAGCTCACAGGCCAATGTTCCTAATGTGGTAAACTGAGAGTAACATGAAGTCACGGTTTGAATCTTGCTTTGGCCAGCTCAGGCTTTCACTCTTCTGGGTTATGGGAACAGGTGACATGTAAAGTGTGAAGGTGTGGGTATGTGCTATCTTTGGAAAATATTTGCTAGAAAAATGTGCATCATTTTCTTTTGGGTGGGGCTTAAAATCCAAATTTCACTTCCGGCAAAGTTGGCAGTGTTAAATCACGGTTGGCTTTCCCATTACTATAAATCCACCATTGATTAACACAAGTTACGTTCCACCAAACCGAATTAATCTATTGCCCAGCCTTTTTCCAAACACCACTGGGACAAATAACGTAATTGTTTCATACAGGGCTAGCTACAATAAAAGAGGTAAACATTAACAAACGTCATTGGTAGGAATGTTAAACATAACTGCGGCAGACACCACGTTAAGAGAAAAGAAATTAACGATTTCAAAAAAGGCACATATATGCTTGCTCATCTAGCAACGACTCGAAAGTGCATCTTCCCATCTAAGCTCGGATAATAGGTAAGAGCTGAATATTCACTTTCCTTTCTTGTTCTCCTGAATGGATGCAGCACTCGCCTCGGCAGGTTACGTTTTTAGAGGCAGCAGGGGATATTTCGGTCTACATCATTGTTGCCAGTGTTCCTAATACTATCTGCTGATTTTAAAAGCTGTGCCTACCATGCTTTGGGCTTGCGATGAGGTCCCTGGGGATCTGTCCTAGTTTGTGTTAGCAATGAGTAAGACCAAATTTGCATCTGAAAAGCATGTTCTTTTAGGACCTTGAGGTAAGTCAGCATCTTAAATGGAATTAGATACAGCCCAATTAGGCAGTTATTGTGTGTGTGCAGCACCTGAAAGGAGTCTGAAATTAGCTCGACTCTGCCTCGTAAGCCGTTCATATCCAAGGATGTTATAACCTGGCTCACGCTTTCAAATGGTTCCGCAACACCACGGCCTGATTCTACAAGAGCCCTGCTAATTTGTGATTCCTGCACAAACACCTGTCTGCGCATGAATCGCAATTATAAGTGCTGCGACATTTATTGCTCCCAGTCAGTGCTTAATTTGAGCCGGTGGTTTCCAGTGCTCAGCCCCGGCACTTAATCATCAACACCGGTGCTTTTTATGAGCACCAGTTACGCTCACAATCACATTCATTTTTGGTAGGCACAGGCAGATTATTGATTTCCCCAGAATCACAGGATGTTGAGCCAACGCCGAGACTCAAATCTGGTGCCCCAGCTCCGAAGTCGGCAGCGCTGCCATTATGCCACATCCTCTCCCGTCTTTCATGGCTGGTAGTTGGCTCTGTTTTAGGCGGCACTAACAGGAGAAATGGGCTGGTGCAAGCTGCCGCCTAACAAGAGCCCCCACACTTTTTTTTTTTTTACAAATTAACCACTGCTCCCAGTAATTATCAGGGGTCATACATTTTGCACCAATGATAAGAATTCGACAGGACAAGCCTGCAGGAAGTTAATGGGGTAAGGAGGCTCAGTATTTGCCTAGACTTGCAGATTTTTGTGCCATAAACACCAAAATCCACCACATTGACCAATAAATGTAAAAGCACTTCGTAATATGGACTCTCTATTGCACCCAATAAATTCAGAACCCCAGGGCGTCAGATTTCGTAAGGGGGTTGCATATAACCTATGCCTCCAGGGCATTCACAATCAGGCCCCCATTGTGCTGTTCAAATTTATGGGTCTGAAAAGGAGTACTACAGGAGTACTCTTTTATGTACTCTGACATGCCTTTGTGAATCACCCCAGCTTCCTGCTTCATTTTAAACAGACCAACAGCTGTACCTTCCTTTGACTACAATCATGCTCTTTATAAAACCTATTATATGCAGGAGTTAATTCTCAAATAATTAACACTCTTCTGAAAATATGTTTAAATGCCATGCATTTAGAGTTTTTGTACTTTTGTCAAAATATTGCTTTTTTGACTAAACAGCAGAGCGCAACTGTTCTACATTTAGATTTCTTTGCGCTCATTACATCTTCCATACCTTTATTCAAGCAAGAAGTGTGCTATTTCTACTGTCACCTACTGTGTATGCATATAACAGAAACTGCATGGCACAACACTCCAGATATGTGGAAACTGCATTTTAATTTTTTTTAAATAGAACTAAAGACTATCTGCTGTCCTAATCAGATCCCCAGGGTGCCTCCGTCATCACTGTGGAATGATGAATAAAGATGCAAGGGAGATGTTGGGAATTGATAATAGGTTGCATACATGAAATTGGTGTATATTTATGCGTGCATAAAAACTTTGCAATAAGACAGTGGTAATTCCACTTGAAAACTCTTCTTTTTTGCACTGGGATAATATGTTTCTGCATAGAGAAATCCTTTCCACCAGACCCAACAATTTTAGGGGGGGTCCTTACACATTCCCTCTTCTAATCAAGTACGGGAGAGAGAAGCTAAGATCCATTCGGCTTCCATTCAGTAATGAAGTAATCACAGGAGAATGGATAACTTGTCCTGTTTTTACCAGGGTCTTGGGTTCTTGCCGTCTAAAAAAAACCCTCATTCACGTAGTGTTCGTAATTGCGGTATATCTTGGTTGTCCGCTTTCATCTTTTACGTGAACAGCATCATCATTGGGTCTTATCTGTGCTATCCTCCACCAGGAGGGAGACCAACTGGTTATTCGCAGTAGTGATCAGGAATGGTGAGGGTGAGAGTGAAGTGAACTTAAAATTGCCTCCATGCCACTGATTCGGATTTATTTTGTCAGGTATGGGGCAAGGTTAAAAAGGGAATGTGGTGCGTAAATAGAAGGGCTACTGTTCTATGGCACCTGTATCAAAAGGTGAGTGGTCGAGCGGTCGACATGTTTCAGCCCTATAGGTGCCCAGTCAGGTCGGAGGACTTTCTTCAGGACCAGATTTGCAAGTCACTATTGTGTGACGTGAGAAGGTAAGTGAATTTTACTTACCCTTCATCTTTGGGTGTCAGTTGGTGCGCTGAATGGTTATGGGTCAGTTGTACCTATAACTCTAGAAAAGGAGAAAAGACCATCATGACAGTATATACATACATTCAGTATATTATTAGTGTACTTGTGACCGTATCTTGTCAAGGTGATGCAATATACGCTCCTTGCGAGCTTAGAAATCAGTTGAAAAACACACTTGGCGAGGCAATAAAATGAATTTATAATGGCTGAGAGCGTGAGGTTTAGTTCACAAAGTCGTTGCTATAGGTCATTAAATTAAGGAAAGCTCCTTCTTGGTCAAATAATGTTACGGTATAGTATTTGTGTAGCTACAGCCTAATCGTTGTTTAAATGTCCTTGAGTTTTGAAAATAGTCTTTTTGTTGCTATTTATAAGAGCGAGGGCTCATTGACGTGATATGTTGTGTAAAATGGAGGAAAAATGATATCCCCAAGGTAGGAGTGGAGGCTCGTACTATGTAGTTGCTGCCATGATTGGAAACTATCAAATCTCTTGCGCTGTCAGGGTGCGCTTTTATGCAGTGAGCTGGCGGTTTGGGAAATCCCAAATGTGTGAAGCATTATGAAGTAGGTCGGTAGACCTGTGAAGATTTTCGGGCTTAATAAGCCGGGAGGAAGCAAGCACGGCATGCTTAAGCTGTCCGATGTTATCTAAGTATAGGCCATGCCGTCTTCGTGTGAAGGGGCTAATTGCTATAGTGATTAATGGCATACTATCGGCAGCATTTGTGCTTAAAAGATTGGTTTCAAAATAGTCTACGGAATGAAGTGAATAAGTGAAATGATTTTTTTTTTAATAGAGCGTGGCAGTTTAGATTATGGTGGCAAGCTGCTTTGCTGATATGCGATTGTGTCAATAGTGACATAGGGACATTAATTACCTTCATTAAGGGCTTGATAGGCTCCCTCGGAGGATGTGTGGAGTGAGCGCACTTCTACTGTTAAGGTAGAATTTGGGAAAGACAAGGTTAAGGCGAGGTCAGTATTTCCAAAACAGCGCACCAAAGCGTGCGTGTGTCCTTGAGTTTTAATGACGTACCAGTGAGAAGTCTTTGTGGTTGCTTGTATTTTCTCCGTCTGACGTGCTCCGGTGGCGCGGGCCGGTAGTTGAGGCATTAAGTACCCTGATTTACATATGGGCATAGTAGAGAGACTTTCTCTACAGGGAATACAAGATTAGAAAAAATATATGATGTTGCTCTAAATACTAAAAACTATGAGGATTTAACAGTGTGAAAACAAATACATTATTTGGAATGTGTACGAGGAGGATTTTTGAAGTAATACTTTTATGGTCCTCATGGCATGGAACTTTGTATGTGATCAGGCTGGATGAAGCCTTTATTAGTGTGTGGTATTGTACTAAAAACTAACGATGTGTGAGTAAATGTCTCTTGAGGAGGAGAATGTCTCTAGTAGGACTTTGCTTATCTGGAGTGGAGCATGTGGTTCAGACTCCTGTTTGGTTAATTCTAAAGAGAGTTCCATCACTGGTCATGGTCCTTGTAAGGTGTTCTCTCCTATTTGGTGTCTATTTCTTTCCGGGAGTTCTGTTCCAATAATTGTATTGATAGTGAGGCCTGAATATGATTTATCTTGGGGTCGCGATCTGTTCTCATTTATCTACTGTTTTCTCTTTTACGGTTATTGTGACGTTGGTTGTTCATTGGGCAAAGGTGTGCCAGGGTATATTGTCGTTCAGCCCCACATCGTGTGTCTTGAGAAGATGCACCCAGCGTTGTTCTTTTAAAAAAAGAATGAATTCTGCATTGCTGTTCTTTGTGGTTATTGTCTCCAAGACGACCCATTGGATTTCGTCGGCTGTATGTTTGGTGTTGATGAAATGGGTACTCATCTTTGTCGTGGCTTTTTTGCATTTGACATTGCTCTTGTGTTCAGTGAATCTTTGTTTGATTCTTCTACACGTCATCCCTATGTATTTCAGATCACAGGGGCATGTAATCATGTAGATTACATGCGTGGTGTTACAATTTGTGAACTGTCGTAGGGTCCATTTGAAGTCGGGCTTCAGTTGTAGGGTTTTAGTGAGATTGCAGACTCAGCAAGACCCACAGGGGTAGTGGCCAGTGACGGGGGCTAAGTTCCAGGCCTCTCTAACGGACTCTATTCCTCTTTTTGATGCTGGCAGTGGTCTTGTATGTACTAGTATATCGCAGATGTTTCTTGTCCTTTTGTTAGCTAATCTAGGCTTTGGCCATTTAAGTGCTCCTGATGTCAGGATGCGCCAGTTTCTGTTTACGATCTTTTTTACCGTATTTGAGACTGTATTGTATGTTTTGTTACACAAGTTAGTATGTCTTCATTTTGTTCTTTTATGGCAGCCTCTAGAAGGTTTTCTCTGTGTTGGTACCTAGCTCTCTTCTGACATTTGTGTATGACTCTTTCTGGGTAGTCCCTTGCTTTGAGTTTCAGGCTGAGGTCTTTCGCTTGTGTTTTGTAGTCTTTTAGCTTGCTACAGTTCCTTCTAATCTGTAAGAACTGACTGTATGGGAGGTTTTCCCTCAGGGGACATGGGTGGAAGCTGTTATACGACAACAGACTGTTCTTGGCTGTGGGTTTGTAAAACGTCTTTGTCTGTATAGTGTCATTTTCTATGTATATGGTGATATCTAGGAAATCCAGTGTGCGTCCATCTGCTGTGTACGTGAATTTGAGGAACTCATCCCTGCAGTTAATCCAAGTGTGGAATTCTGGTAAACTCTCAGGGGTGTCATTTCAGATCATGATGATGTCGTCAATGTATCGCTTCCAGAATAGTATCTTTGTTCTGTACGGATTAGTGTTACAGAGAATATGTGTGTTCTCAAAGTCACTGACATAGAGGCCTGCTATGCTGGGGGCGAATGTACTGCCCATCGAAGTCCCGTGTGTCTGTAGGAACAGTGTTCCATTGTATTAAAAAAAGTTCTCAGTGAGAGCTAGCTGGCAGCATTCTAGTACAAAGTGTCTTGGGGTGTTATGCTTCCATTGTTGCTTGAATAGGATGTTTTCAATTGTCTGTAGTGTTCTCTGTTGTGGCAGGCTAGTATATAGGCTCTCCACATCGATTCCTACTAGGCACATTAATCCTTCTTGGAACCTCAGTCCTTGTAGGTGGTTGAGTAGATCCCGGGTGTCTTTAAGATATGTGGGGGTCTCTTGGACTAGTGGTCTCAATTAGTGGTCGGCGAATTGCGAGAGAGGCTCGAGTATTGAGCCGATGCCTGAGACTATTGGGCGGCCTGGTGGTGGTGTTCGGTTCTTATGTGTTTTTGGTAAAGAGTAAAAGTAAGGCGTTCTGGGAGATTTTGCCTTCAGGAAGTCTGCCTCATTTTTGGATATCCATAGGTTCATTTCAGCTTCGTCCACCATTAGGTCAATGGTTCGTTGTAGTCTTGGGGTGGGATCGGTGTTCAGGACTTCATAGAACTTAGAGTCTGATAGGAGATCTGTGCACTGTTTGTCATAGTTAAATCAGGGTACTTAATGCCTCAACTACCGGCCCGCGCCACCGGAGCACGTCAGATGGAGAAAATACAAGCAACCACAAAGACTTCTCACTGGTACGTCATTTAAACTCAAGGACACACGCACGTTTTGGTGCGCTGTTTTGGAAATACTGACCTCGCCTTAACCTTGTCTTTCCCAAATTCTACCTTAACAGTAGAAGTGCGCTCACTCCGCACGTCCTCCAAGGGAGCCTATCAAGCCCTTAATGAAGGTAATTACTGTCCCTATGTCACTATTGACACAATCGCGTAGCAGCAAAGCAGCTTGCCACCAATATTTAAACTGCCACGCTCTATTAAAAAAAAATTCATTTCACTTGTTCACTTCATTCCGTATACTATTTTTAAACCAATCTTTTAAGCACAAATGCTGCCGATAGTATGCCATTAATCACTATAGCAATTAGCCCCTTCACACGAAGACGGCATGGCCTATACTTAGATAACATCGGACAGCTTAAGCATGCCGTGCTTGCTTCCTCCCGGCTTATTAAGCCCGAAAATCTTCACAGGTCTACCGACCTACTTCATAATGCTTCACACATTTGGGATTTCCCAAACCGCCAGCTCACTGCATAAAAGCGCACCCTGACAGCGCAAGAGATTTGATAGTTTCCAATCATGGCAGCAACTACATAGTACGAGCCTCCACTCCTACCTTGGGGATATCATTTTTCCTCCATTTTACACAACATATCACGTCAATGAGCCCTCGCTCTTATAAATAGCAACAAAAAGACTATTTTCAAAACTCAAGGACATTTAAACAACGATTACGCTGTAGCTACACAAATACCATACCGTAACATTATTTGACCAAGAAGGAACTTTCCTTAATTTAATGACCTATAGCAACGACTCTGTGAACTAAACCTCACGCTCTCAGCCATTATAAATTCATTTTATTGCCTCGCCAAGTGTGTTTTTCAACTGATTTCTAAGCTCTCAAGGAGCATATATTGCATCACCTTGACAAGATACGGTCACAAGTACACTAATAATATACTGAATGTATGTATATACTGTCATGATGGTCTTTTCTCCTTTTCTAGAGTTATAGGTACAACTGACCCATAACCATTCAGCGCATCAACTGACGCCCAAAGAAGAAGGGTTAGTGAAATTCACTTACCTTCTCACGTCACACAATAGTGACTTGCAAATCTGGTCCTGAAGAAAGCCCCCCGACCCGACTGGGCACCTATAGGGTTGAAACATGTCGACCGCTCGACCACTCACCTTTTGATACAGGTGCCATAGAACAGTAGCCCTTCTATTTATGCACCACATTCCCTTTTTAACCTTGCCCCATCCCTGACAAAATAAATCCGAATCAGTGGGACGGAGGCAATTTTAAGTTCACTTCACTCTCACCCTCACCATTCCTGATCACTACTGCGAATAACCAGTTGGTCTCCCTCCTGGTGAAGGATAGCACAGATAAGACCCAATGATGATGCTGTTCACGTAAAAGATGAAAGCGGACAACCAAGATATACCGCTATTATGAACACTACGTGAATGAGGGTTTTTTTAGACCGCAAGAACCCAAGACCCTGGTAAAAACAGGACAAGTTATCCATTCTCCTCTGATTCCTTACACATTCCCACCATGGCTATAGATTTCCTCTTGCTCTTTACAGTAGTAAATCTCTGACCATATTCAGGGTGGCAAGTTGCCCTACACAAAGTTGTGAATACCCTTAAACTTTCAAGATCTGTGTGTTCACCTACTGTGGAAGGTATCGCTGATTTGGAATACCCACTGCACTCCTGATGTAATATTACAGGGGAGCAAATCACTTTGTAAGTATAAGCTCACATCTTTTTAATGCAAAACATGAATGACACCCAGGTACTTATAAAATAAGCCATTTGTGCACTGTTGGAGCACAAATCGTTTAGTGACTTGAGCCCCCAATATTTTGTCAACTCTTTTCCAGGAAGTTTTATTTCCTGTTGTTACAAACGTTATATGTACCACTGCCTATTCTGGTAAAAAAAAAAAAATTGCAGGACCCAAATTTATCTTAGGAGGGTACCACCTACTGAAACTGCTAGCACCACTCACATCCACATAATTGCTGCCTACTGCCAACTTGGGCACTGCCCACTGCTCTGGTCCTACTACATCACCTCATACTGCAAGTTTTCCTGATTGAAGGGAGGGCAATGGCTGGTATGCATGAATGAGTGGTTTTCGCTTACATCTTTAGCTTATAGTTTTGTTTCCTGTGCAAGCTCACAATACAGATTAAAACTTCACAAATCTTCCTGAACAAACAAGCAAACTAAAAATAAGCACATGTGACGCACCAGAAAACTGAAAAAAAGGTAGGCCTACATTGCCAATGTGTTAGACCTGTCAGCCTTAGTGTGGTCATCCCCAAACCTTTTGCCTTCTTCCCTGCAATTTTGCTGAAATATGTTTTCTTTGGCCTTTGGCCTCTGAGCACTTTACCACTGCTAACCAGGGCTAAAGTGCTTGTGCTTACTCATCTAAACATGGTAAAAGTGGTTGACTCCTGTTTGCCATATTTAATTTACTTTTAATCCCTTGTAGAATGCCACACCATATACCGGGGCCTGTAAATTAAATGCTACTAGTGGGCCTGCAGCACTTATTGTGCCAACCACTTACGCAGGCCCTCAATACATGTCTTCTGCCTGACATTGCAGCCTGACTGCACTTTTAAACTGCCACTTCGACTTGGCAATATAACATCCTTGCCAAGCCTTAAACTTCCCTTTTATTGTATATAGGTCACCCCTAAGGTCAGCCCTAGGTATCCCATAGGGCAGAGTGCATTGTAATTAGAAGATTGTATATGTACTTTTAAGTTTTTCATGTTCTGGTAGCGAAAGACTCCGAAGTACGTTTTTCCCTACTGTGAGGCCTACCTGTCCTATCTGTAGGATAACATTAGGTTACCTTATTACATTCAATAAGTGATAATATTTGATTGGGAACACGTAAGCATTTCATGTTTGTTATCTATGAAATTGTAATGAAAAATCCTGTTTAATGGTAAAGTCGGATTTTAAATGACAATTTCGATAATGCCGCTTTTAGAAAGTTAACAAGAGAGTGGGGAACCCAATAGACCCTTGGAGGCTTGGGTAATCTAGTACATTGTCAGGCAAAAATGCCTACAAGGGATTCTTTCTCATAGTAGTGTTCATGTATTCTGAAATAAATCTTGATAAGCTCTGAACAGTAGCTTATATTGAATTATTATTCAAAATGATTCCTTATTTAAACGTGAATCAATCTTAACAAAAGTTTAACTTGAAAAGAACAATACAAGATGGGTGTATACTTATTGAAGCACACATTTATGTGAAAAAATGAGAAGTTTAAGGGTACACAAAACTAAATTCACATATAGACAAAAAGTGACCGAGATTTAACATTTTTTTATAGCATTTCTCACACTTTTGTAATCACCCATTTCATATGTTATATAAATAGAGAAATTGTCGCCCAAGGTGCATTGCTGGATGGCCTGACTTCACACTTGCTCCCTCCACATACTTCTCCACAGCAGCAAATCCTGTCCATGTCCAGTTAACCCTCACCAAAGGGGTATCTGGCCCCCTGGAACTCTTGTCAGCCACAGCCTCCTCCAACTGGAGATTTTCAAATTAAAAAATGAGACTAAGTGCAGACAGAGAAATCTTCAGCAGTTCCCGACAAAGACATCCTCTCCTCGGACGCTGCCTGTAGCCTTGTCCCGTTGATCTTTACATTATCAGAACATTTTTCAAGAATTTCTTCTAAGTTCAAAGGTAAGCGCTGACTGGGCCCAATCTACTTTTTGCATCTGACCCTCATTCCATTGCAGTCAGCCATATTTTTCGACTTTGACCTGGGCTTGCGCAACTAAATGTCCGTGGTTGGTGCTTTGATCTTTTAGGCGCTCATTTTTACTAAAAACATTTAAAATTCATAACTCCGGTTCTTCTGATTGAATTTTTGTTGTTTTATGTGTCAAATAATTTATTACATTTTACTCTATTTTTCTAAATTGGTGTTGGATTTTTCTTGTTTTGTGTTTTCACTTTATTACTGTTTGTGTGCTGCATAAATACTTTACACATTGCTTCTAAGTTAAGACTGACTGCTTTTGTGCCAAGCTACCAAAGGGTTAAGCACAGGTTAATTTAGTGACTTTTGTAGTTCATACTGACAGGGATTGTGCCTGTTGCTTGAACAACGACAAAAAACAACAATATCTCAATTGGTATCATTAGGGGAGTCAGTTAAACCGTATGTAAAACACATTACGAGGAAGGAATGAGGGAGACTCATGACAAGTTTTAAAAAAAATGTGCACATAGCATCATATATTTAGGTTCAAAGTTTAGAAACGGTACAGTTGTATCAGCACTGTAGGCATGGAATGCATAAGCAGCCCAAATTGGACTTGGTGCACAAATGTGCTCGTGACACATATAAGTGGCGACGCAAGTGATAAAGTGAAAACAGCGAAAGGCGCGCGGTGACACAAATGTGAAATTATATACAAGTGACTGTGTGGTTCAGCACGAAATAATTTACAATGGTTGCGTGGGAACCGATTGAGCGATTTAGATTGAACCACACGGAGTTGGGGCACCGTCAATTGCGCTGAGGAGTCAACAATGTTTCGATCCTATGGAATCAGGATCATCTTCAGGACGGGGCTGCTGTTTAAGTAGTGCTGGGGGGTCAGGCTGGTGGAGGTAGCTGGAGTTTGGGGGGCTGGTTGAGGTGAAGGCACGGCGAGTGGTCACCAGGGGGTCGTGGAGCTGGAGACTGAGTAGGACACGGTCCCGTGTCCTCACTAGAAGGTAGGAGTCAATCCGGCGTGGTGAGATGGGCAGAGCGTGGCGTGGAGGGTTCTGCGCGAGTCGGTCTGGGCGGGGGCCAAGGGGAGCTGCAGTGACGGGCAACTAGAATGTTCGGCCGGGGTGCCGTAACTGATAAGGCGGCGTGCACGGCACCGGGGGCCGGCGGGTCAGGAAGACTCTGTGTAACTCTAAGAGGTGATGCCGGTACTTAGTTTCGATAGATGCGGAGTGTATCCGTTCGGATGGGGCGGCGCTTCTGTCAGCCGTTAACCGCCACGATCGTGTCCGGTGTTGCTTGAACAGGCATCGCCCCCCATTCAACCAACAGCCCAATTTTTGAAACAATGTTCGAATTGAAAAGCATTTCACAATTTTTATGGAATGCATTACTTTATTAATGCATCTTCTTGAATCATATTTTACCTTGTTGTTATAATTGATGACAGAAAGGTCAGCATGCAGTCACCCTAAATGTGGTCTCTTGATGGAGGAGTGCTGAACTTTAGATTTAAGAGTAGTGTAGATTCCAGACTGCTAATGCCTGTAAGTGTTGCTGGCCCTCAATATCTCAGTCTTGACACACCTGTTTTGGCCAGGTATCACTAACACATGTGAGGTTATCTGAGCGATGGTTCACCTGTCCTGTCCCATTCAATACTATCATGCAAACAAGACTGACAGACCTGGTCCGAGACGAGTCTTGGCCACTGTTCTCTGCCAGTGTGCAGGCACATGGGTGTCAATTCACAAAATACCAGGGGTAGCGGGCATGACTTCACATAACCTCCCTTTGACCAAATAGCATCACAGTAAGTGACATCATATGATCTTTGAAATGTACTCTCCCGGGGAGTGATGTCACATGGCCTGAATCCCAATGACATCACAATAACTGACATTGCTGAAGTTAAGAGATTCTTAGTTACCAAAACAGATAGATCTCTATTTTATATATCACCTGCTTTTTAAATAGGGTGCTGACATGATAGGAACATGACACACTTCTGGTTTTTACTCCATGAAAAATCATGTGTTTGTTGGAAGAGGAAAATATATTGCCACTAAAATACAAATATCAATGTGAAGTCAAATTATGTATACCTCAAACTGTCATGATTTAATAGTTTCCCTAGTATACACCTTAAGCATAAATGGTATTGTAAAATTACAAACAGACACACAAAAATATTTAAATAACAATATATATGTCCATCTTTATGTAGTCCAATGTGAACAATGTTATTGACATAAATTACTCCTAAGCATTGTTAATACATTTTGAAATCATTACTAAGGGGCCGATTATGATGGCGGGCGGACTTTGTCCGCCCGCCATCGCCCCGGTAAATGGGACCGCCCGCTATGTGTGCGGCGGTCCCGCACATGTGATTAGGATGCCACCGCCACGGTGGCGGTGGCATCCCCCATTTCCAGCATTGTGGCGGGCGGTGCTCACAACACCGCCCGCCACAGTGCTGGAAATGCATGTTGTGCATCTGCATGCACAACGTGACAGGCACCGCTCGGTGCCTGCCACCTTGTGCATGCAGATGCAGGGGGTACCATAGGTACCCCCATGTGCAGCCCCCACCCCCCAACACCCTGGGGGCCCGCAACAGGCCCCCAACAGCAAAGACCGCGAGCCTTTCCATGGCGGCGACGCCACCATGGAAAGGCTCATCTCCGCCGGCATCATAATATGGATGGCGGTGTCTTGCAGACACCGCCACCATATTAAACCCTTTTCCGCCCGGTCGTCTGTCCGGCCGGGCGGAAAACATGCGGACGGTCTTACCGTCTGCCGGGCTCCCCTCTGCCATGGTAATATGGGGGGGGGGAATTTGTTGGCGGAGGGGCGATTATGGCGGGCGGATTGCCACCGCCTTGCGGGCGGTGGCAATCCGCCCGACATCGTAATCGACCCCTAAGGCATTATTATTCACTACAGCACAGAGGTGAGGTTTGATTTCAAACACATACTTTTCTATGTGTTCACAATAATAAAAATCTGCAACATCTTGTTTAAAAATGTGTAGAGTATACATTGCACTGTTGTACACTTATTTGTTTTACCGAGATAAGAGATGAATGCCTACGGAGCTCCAGAAAGTAAACCGTGGACTGCTCAGCACCACTTATCTTCTGTACCTTCTGTTCTTGGCATTTCCTATGCCTTAAGGCTCGTAAAGGTAGTATCAGAGGTCCCAAAGGAAAAACTAGGGGTCGCAGCTGTGATCTCTGAAGACCCCCAAATAACGTCTATGTACAGGCAGGGTTTGTTCCTGTAACTGCACCATAGGCCACTATCCTTAGCATATCATGTAAGAGGTAGGTATCTGCTAGAGTGGAGATGCAAACATTGTTACCTATACCTCATTTTACCTATTAAATACTAGGAGCTTCACGTCTGCGTTCCTAGGAACACAAGGATTATTTCTGGAGTTAGTTTTGAAAACTTCAGTCATCATTTACACAATGATGTGGATAGTCCTTTTTTGGTCAACTTATCTCACTAATTTCTTAAGAAAATAATTTGCACTCACAATTTACCAAATAATACTTTCATGAGATTTCCAGCCAAAACAAATATCACAAAGGGACCTTATCTCCTCAGGCAAGCACGTAACTAATACAATACATATCCAGTTATTTGGACTACCCTCAAACACCTGAACCACAAGGCCAACTTGATTGGTACACCTGTCCACAAAACAATTAGCCTCCAAAAGCTTATCCTGAGATTTCGTACATGATTGAGAGCCAAACACTCTACAAAACACTTACCAAGATGCAATCACCCCTTCAATGGAAACAACACCACTTTTGACACTTCCTCCCATTCCTCACAAAGCTGACCCAAGTTTGCCAAGTTCCTTTTACACAAATGCTGTTCTGCAAATGGATACCATGCATCAATGTTTGAATTACATTTGCCTTCAATCTAGAATTCCCATTCCACACAGAATCCTGGATACATAAGATTTGATAAATATGATAACATTAAAATTATCAATTCTCAAGCCATTTTTGACATCTTTGCCCTAGCTGGATGCAGCATCATTAGATGCCACAAAGGAGGCATTTCTCATATACACTGCAACAGCTTTATTTGTAAAAAGAAAACCTTTATACTCCGCCTTTGCATTTCTGAATGTAGATTGGAACTCCTCACACAGAGAAGCCATCAATTTTTAAATTCATTAGCCACCCTCAAAATTGATGAACAAATGTTATTGATAAATTGAGTGACCTCATCACTTTCGAACAACCTTTTTAAATAAAGAAAATATATTTAGGAGGTTTGAAGTTAAACCGGAGAAATCAAAAAAGATCCTTCAGTCCTCACCTTTCAAAATATATCAAAACTTAACAAGCTTGGATAACTAGATAGCCACTTTACATACATTAAATAGAAAGTGCCCAGTGTAGTTACAAGTGACCTAATTGAATTCATATATGCTTAACCACTGAAGTTTACTGGTCAGACCATGTTCTAATTCAAATGTATATTCACTTGCATCACTTGCTTTTTCTAACTCATTTGATGCCCAAAAACATTATAAAGGCATCCTTCAATCTTATACATGAAAGTACTACATCAGAAGCAATGAAAGAAATTGTCACCAAAACTCATTTCAGCCACAATGTCAATAATTTCCATGGTATCAAAACGTCATGAAATCAATTGGCAAGAATATTCCTTATTTCAAACTCAAAAAACGTTCTGCTATGGCAGGTATCCGTGTTTTTCTAGAAGAACACACTCCACGTGGAGGCACTCAAAACAGGACTGACACTCACCAATAGCCCTCAGATGTGGATTTCAGGCAAAACATGACTCACCAGTCTTCCCAGTGCTTTCTGGTTAATGTGGTCGATCTGTGCAAAGTTGCAGTTCTTCCAGTGAGGCAAAGTTTGATCACTTTTTAAATGTCTCATTGCATTTTCTTAGCACTGCATACGTTTTGCTCTTCGCATGCTCTTCAGTGGAGGCCTTAGGTACTGAGTGTCAAACTTGTTTGCAGCATAGCATTTAAATACAAGCACCTTCTTAACTGTTCATCATACTGAGTGTTACTGCAAGGCTCATTCCCCTCTAGTGCGTAGCAATGGGCCACAGGAATCATTTTGTACAACAAGAACCTCCAAGGGGCCGTACTCAAAACAGGAATGGCACTCACCAATAGCCTTCTGCTAATGGTTTCAGATGAAACATGACTCAGTAGTCCTCCCAGTGAATATTGGTCAATATGGTGCATCTGTGCAAAGTTGCAGTGCTTTCAGTGAGGGCAGACTTCAAAATGATTGATTTCTTCCAATATTTGAATTTTATGGCCTCTGACATAAGTGTTTCATTCATTGTAAGCTCTTCAGTAAAACACAGAAGGTACTGAGTGCCAAACTTGTTTGCAGAGTCTAAGATTTGAATATGAGTGCCTTCTTAACTGTTCCTCAAACAGCATGTTAGCATATCTCCTTTCTGCCGGATTCTTAGCAGTGTTTCCTGCCTCTGAATGACATCTGGTATTGGGCTCTGTGGGGCCGTTTCTTTTTTATTTTCTTAGTCAATATTTATCATCTTTTCTATACTTTATTGTTTTTAACCAATCCATGCTCCAACATATATTTTGGCTGCTGTCCCAAAAATACTTGTAGTGACTTTCCTATATATTTAGTAACCATATTATTAAATTCAGTTACACATCATTTTCACACATGAATGAATTAAATGAATGAAATAACACTTCTAAAGCGCGTAGCTACCCGAAGGCATCCCAGCGCTGAACGATTCATAGAGGTGAAAGGGACACCTAGGGGAAAAGCCACGTCTTTAGGAGTTTGCGGAAGGCCAGATGATTAGGTTCCTTCCGCAGGAGCAGAGGGAGTGTGTTCCAGAGCCCGGCGGCAGTCACAGTCTTTAGGGTCCATGTTTTGCAGCAGGCGTCAGCCACGGATTATCAGCCCAGTACTCGAAGGACACCGTAGGTAACAGTGATGCGACATGAAATTCCTTCCCAATGTAGAAGTAGTATGTGCTTCTATTTTCTCACACCTCGAATTGTTTTCAGATAAATGCTTATTAAAAAAAAATCTAATTGGATTTTGCTTTAGCAGTTGTTTGAATCGGTATATCATTTTATAATCAAATGCATTCTTTCAAATTCATCTTTTCTACATTTATTAATTAAAGATGAGGTCTGAGACCACGAACACAGCAATACCAAAAGCAATCAAATGTGTTCAACAATATAACTTCCTAGGTTGGAAATTGTGTCATAGAACAATGTGTGTAAACAGATCTGGAAAACCTGTGACAACAAAGGTGTCAAATAGCACTCTACTCTATATCTGTGCTCACAGGGCCTGATTCACAGAACTAACTTACGCCAAAAACGTAAAGTTAGTACTTTTTGGTATTCACAGAATACACTTACTCATTTTGGTATTCACAGAATGAACTTACTCATTTCAGTATTCACAGAAGTTAGTAGCCCTAACTTTAGGACTCCTAAATGCCTTCTGTGAATACCGAAAGTCTTAAAGTTAGGATTTTTCTCAGTTTAGGAGCAGTAAAGTTAGGACTTTACTACTCCTAAACTGAGAAAATCCTAACTTTAAGACTTCGGTATTCACAGAAGGCATTTAGGAGTCCTAAAGTTAGGACTACTAACTTCTGTGAATACCGAAATGAGTAAGTTCATTCTGTGAATACCAAAATGAGTAAGTGTATTCTGTGAATACCAAAAAGTACTAACTTTACGTTTTTGACGTAAGTTAGTTCTGTGAATCAGGCCAGTAGTTTCCTACAAGGTGGTCTGTTGTGCTTCGACTTTGACAAATCCATATCATGGATAAAGTATGGCTAAGGCTATGTTATTAGGATACTGCAGGTCACTGAGGATTATTGTGACCATACAGAGGCTTGAAGCTGCAGGCTGAGTTATTTTATAAGGCCATAATACTCTAAGGAGACTTGCAGTTTTCTATACATGTATTCTTTAAAAGTATATTTCCTTACAGTGCATAGTAGTTGTAGGTGCTCAACATCCCAATGTGTTTTGACACCTTTGATCAGTTCTGACTTTAAGGGACATCACATAACATTCTGAGATGAGTATGATTCTAACTATACTTTTTGAAAAAAAACATGGGACCCAAATTGCAAAGAGATGATTTCTTAAGTGCCCAAATTGGTTAAAGTTGTCACACATGACTTGAAGCCACACATTTTTATACATTGGTACTACCAGCTCACTTGTGCAAAATGTACATGATAGCAGCACACACAGTCCAGTGGATGTCATTTAGGGGTCACCATGGGACAAAATCAATGCCAAGAACAGAGGGGTGGCTCCACACTCCTTTTTGTCTGTATGTTTTTTTTATTATTACACTAAAAAAGAATAATATTATTTATTATTAGTGTATAAATAATATAACACACTTAGGGGCCGATTCCGATCTCGGCCGGTAGGGCTCCGAATCGGATTCGGCTTAACCGGATCCGATTCGGAGCCCTATTTCCCGACCGATCCGTACGCGCGTCCGGGCGAGCGAGTACGATGCGTATTTGCCGATCGACTCGTCCGGGCGTCCCGACCGCTCCGACCGACTCGATCCCGGGTTGAACCGCACCGACCGACTCGCCCGGACACGACTCGCACCGCGCAATGGAGACGTTCCCCGGCCGGGTAAGTACGATGCGCGCCGCGAGCAGTCCGACCGAGCCGCGCACTCCGGCTCGAAAGAGCTGTCGGAGCCGTACTTTGGGGGTCCGTGTCGGACCCCCCTGTACGCGTAGCCGCGCGAGTCGCACACAGGGGGACCCATGGGTCCCCCCTACCTGTGCGTGTATGGCGCGAATCGCTTCGCAGCATACACGCTGTAGGGGGCGCCCTTGTCCGCATCGCACCCATTGAGTCAATGGGAGCCCGCGTACGCTTTGTACGACGGGCTCCCATTGACTTCAATGGGAGTCCGACCGACTCGAGTCCGATGGCATACGTGCGCATCGTACTCGTTCGGTCGGACTGCACGGGTCCGATTCGGTCGGAAATCTCTCCGGGTCCGGCTCGGTCGGGGAGATTTCCGGCCCGAATCGGAATCGGCCCCTTAGCTGGAACGTACTTTTGGAGGCAGCTGTGGTAAGTAACAATAGTCTTAAATCTATGTTGTGTGGATGCTTGTGGGTGAGAGTGTGCTTAAGTGAGAGAAAGCATGTGTATGTGTGAGCAAGTTTCTGTATGTGTAAAGTAAGTATGTACGAGTGAAAATGAATGAGAGTCAGTGACAAGTAGTGGATGAGATTGGTGACCAAATTCACTAATCTTTCACACAAGGCAATGCTGCACGGCCTCCCTTGTGTCAAAGTAAGAGATATCTAGTAGGGGTGAATAGACATAATATCGAATTGCAAATATCGAATTGCAGTAATATCGAAGTTGTAATATCGAATGTCTCATAATATCGAATACATGAATATCGTAGTCAAAAATATCGTTTTTTTTTTATTTAAAAAATATCGAAGTATAAAATATCGAATAAGTAATATCGTCAGTAGATAATATCGAATTGTTAGTGTTGTAAAAAATATCGACAAAAAAATATAGAAAATGTAAAATATCATTTTTTAGTTAATATTTAAATACTTTGTATTGCTATTCATTTTGTATTATTTTAATTGTTTGAATATTATTTTTAAATTGTATAAAAAAAATGTTGTAACATATGTTTTAGGAGCGGGATGTTTGGTTATTAGGGGATAAGGGTGGGGAGTATTTTAAAAATATTAGTGTAAATTTAGATATTAATTTTAAAAAAAATTAAATTAGAAATTATTTAAAAAACGAAATTTATATTAAAAATATAAAATATATGTTTTGTTTTAGGAGCGGGATGTTGGGTTATTAGGGGATAAGGGTGGGGAGTATTTTAAAAATATTAGTTTAAATTTAGCTAATAATTTAATATTTTGTAAATTAGAAATTAATTTAAAAAAGGAAATTATATAAAAATATAAAGTAATTTTTTTTTTAGGAGCGGGATGTTGGGTTATTAGGGGATAAGGGTGGGTAGTGTATTAAAAATACTAGGATAAAATGTACATATTAATTAAATTTATTTAAAATTAGAAATTATTTATAAAAACGAAATTTTGAATAAAAATATAAAAAGTATGGGTTTTTTTAGGAGTGGGATGTTGCGTTAATAGGGGATAAGGGTGGGTAGTATTTTAAAAATATTAGTATAAAATTGATATATGAAATGAAAATTTCGAATTTTGGAAATAATTTCAAATATGAAATTTAAATTTAAAATTTAAAAATAATTTTTTGTTTTTAGAGTGGGATATTGTGTTATTAGGGGAGAAAGTTGGGCAGTGTTTTAAAATTAGTTATATGAATTGATATATTTAAATACAAAACTTTAAATAGAAAATTAAAAAAATTAGAAAGTGAAATTATAAAAAGGAATTTTTTTTTTTTAGAAGTATGATGTTGTGTTATTAGGGGATAAGGGTGGGGAGTGTTATTTAAATATTATTTTAAAATTAATTATTAAATTGAAATTAAAAAAATTGAAATTTATTTGAAGAAATAAAGTTAATTAAAAATAGAAATTATAGGTTGTTTTTAGTACTGGGATGTTGGGGTATTAGGGGAAAATGGTGAGGTTGTTAAAATTGTAAAAAATATATATTGAGGGGCCCATTCCGATCTCGGCAGTGGGGCTCCGAATCGGATTCGGCTTAACCGGATCCGATTCGGAGCCCTATTTCCCGACC
Organism: Calotriton arnoldi; assembly: GCA_963921515.1. NCBI lineage: Eukaryota > Metazoa > Chordata > Amphibia > Caudata > Salamandridae > Calotriton > Calotriton arnoldi. Next base: position 168,432 of record CAWUFW010019176.1, read on the forward strand.
GATTCGTACGTGCGTCCGGGCGAGCGAGTACGATGCGAATTTGCCGACCGACTCGTCCGGGCGTCCCGACCGACTCGTTCCCGGGTCAAACCGCACCGACCGAATCGCTCGGACTCGACTCGCACCGCGCAATGGAGACGTTCCCCGGCCGGGTGAGTACGATGTGCGCCGCGAGCAGTCCGACCGAGCTGCGCACTCCGGCTCCAAAGTGCAGTCGGAGACGTACTTTGGGGGTCCGTGTCGGACCCCCCGGTACGCGTAGCCGCGTGAGTCGCACACAGGGGGGACCCATGGGTCCCCCCTACCTGTGCGTGTACGGCGTGAGTCGCTTCGACGTGTACCCGCTGTAGGGGGCACCCTTGTTCGCCTCGCACCCATTGAGTCAATGGGAGCCCGCGTACACGTTGTACGACCGGCTCCCATTGACTTCAATGGGAGTCCGACCGACTCGAGTCCGATGGCATACGTGCGCATCGTACTCGGTCGGTCGGGCTGCCAGAGTCCGATTCGGTCGGAAATCTCTCTGAGTCCGGCTCGGTCGGAGAGATTTCCGGCCCGAATCGGAATCGGCCCCTTAGTGTCCAGCATCTTCCTGACTTAATACTGACTGGAGTGGGAATAGTAATTTATATATGTTTAGTGTCCAGCATCTTCCCTGACTTAATACTGACTGGAGTGGGAATAGTAATTTTATATGTTTAGTGTCCAGCATCTTCCCTGAGTTAATACTGACTGGAGTGGGAATAGTAATTTTTATGTGTTTAATGTCCAGCACCTTCCCAGACTTAATACTGACTGGAGTGGGAATAGTAATTTATATATGTTTAATGTCCAGCACCTTCCCTGACTTAATTTTGACTGGAGTGGGAATAGTAATTTATATATGTTTAATGTCCAGCACCTTCCCTGACTTAATTTTGACTGGAGTGGGAATAGTAATTTATATATGTTGAATGTCCAGCACCGTCCCTGAGTTAATACTGACTGGAGTGGGAATAGTAATTTATATATGTTTAATGTCCAGCACCTTCCCTGACTTAATTTTGACTGGAGTGGGAATAGTAATTTATATATGTTTAATGTCCAGCACCTTCCCTGACTTAATTTTGACTGGAGTGGGAATAGTAATTTTATGTGTTTAGTGTCCAGCATCTTCCCTGACTTAATACTGACTGGAGTGGGAATAGTAATTTTATATGTTTAGTGTCCAGCATCTTCCCTGACTTAATACTGACTGGAGTGGGAATAGTAATTTTTATGTGTTTAATGTCCAGCACCTTCTGAGACTTAATACTGACTGGAGTGGGAATAGTAATTTATATATGTTTAATGTCCAGCACCTTCCCTGAGTTAATATTTACTGGAGTGGGAATAGTAATTTAGGGGCACATTACGATGGCGGGCGGAAGCACCACCGCCGTGCTGGCGGATGCAAAAACCACCAGTTACCGCCGGCACGCAGCAGTCCACACGCCCGTCCAATTACGATGCGAAAAGTAGGCCAAACACCGCCGGCAAGCCAGCAACACCGTCCGCCATCAAAGTGCGCCCGTACATGTAGCGGCGCAGCCCAACTGACACACACCGTCCGACGAAACACGTCCCGCCCGGCGCATAAATTACGATGCCGCAAACAAACGGCTCCCACGGCCAAGAGATACCGTACGCCAAACCGAAGCGGTAACACGGATGCCGAGCACGGACAACGAAGAAGCGGCTCCCCGAGCATGAATCCAGCACTGCAGGCACTCCCCATACTTCTGCTGATGCACCACCAAGGACGCAACGTACCGCGGAGACGCAGGTAGGCACACACACAACAAGTGCACGCAAACAGCGCACACAGTGCAAGGGCGGAAAAAGCGGACAACCCCCCACCAGCGCGTGTACACTACACATCCACCATCGCATCCACATATGACACACAGGCCAAATCGTAACATCGCAGAACACATGTGTACACACCACCTGGGACTAGTAACCAACCACCCCGTCACGGCCCAAAAGCGCCGATGACGCCGCCACACATGCGCACAACGCAGAGGCCAACCGCAGCGCCATGCATGCGTCGCACACAGACACAGGGACACAACCAAGCAGCACACACATCAGCCCCACCCCGAACGCACATGACACGTGACAGGCCGGCCACAGACATGTCCCCAACGCCCAATTCACGGACAACACCCAACGCCACACAACCGACGCACACATGTCAGTGAAGACACGCAACAGCAGGACACACCCCAGTGTAACAAACATGGCGTAGCACACAGCGGCGGCAACACCAACTAGGAGAAGCAGGGCCCCTTCGGGAAGAGGAACGCCAGTACCTCACAGAAACACCCATACCACCCTGCACATATGAACAAGACATATAAAACGGAACACCAAAGAGCCCGGGGACCGACAACAGGTGGCCCAAGAATAACATCCACACACAAGGCCCAACGCAGAGCGGAAAGGCAGCCTGCCGCCCACACAAGGGAGAGCAGACAGCACTGAATGACCTTCCATTCCAACTCCGAAACCACAGCCCTACGACAGAAGCCGGTGAATACAGCCATTGTCCAAGAATAGACCAACACAGGCATGCCGAGGAGACCGACCACAGGGCAGATAGCGCATATCACAGAAGCACACAACGGACGGGGAAGAAAGAAGAAAACACTCCCCCATGTCGGCCACATGCAAGTTAATTGGAAGGAGTCACACAGCACTGACCTTGAACTGTCTGAGAAGCATGTGGGAAGAGGGCCCGTGTCCTCCAAACAAGCCAACAGAACACAAGTCCTGTCTCCCCACGACTACACAGAGCTCACAGCAACCCCGGAGCGTGCACATTGCAGACTGCACACACAGCCGGAGCACGCCACCTCAACGAACCGCTGCGAAATGGCAACCGCAACACACCTACTCAACTACGCCGAACAGCTCAAGCTGTACAAAACCAACCTGTGCCATACATTGGGATGCGATCTCCTGTCCCTGCTGAACGTAAGTTACCGACTGACTTACCGCATCACATTGTTCAGCTGCGTCATGCCCGTCTTCTACTGTCGGAGGTGTCCCTACCAGCATCCCGTCGAGATATGCCTCTCCAACCCGGCATGTCTGAAGGCGGACCTGCTACCACTACTCCTCCCTCTGGACGCACACGACAGGGCCTGCTCTGCCTATGGGGGCATGGCGTATGTGGCCAACATCGCACCCGCACTGAAATGGGACCACTGTGCCTCCACACGACGGATCATCGATAACAGCTACATCGAATGTCACCCAGCATGCCCCATCATGGTCCTCCAAGGGACAACCTACGAACAACACCTTGACAGCCACCATCCGCTTCATTGGCTGGCAAACATGTACACCACCAATGACATGGAAGCCCTGCTGGACGGCATCGCATACCTGACAACCTGTAAATACGTCGGACCACAACGCAGGTTCCCCGAGTGACCTATGATGTCCAACCCCGCACCCATGCTTAGCTTCCGCACGGACTGGCCAGTCACCACCACAACAGCCATACCAAACGACCGGCAACTGTAACCACACCATCAACGACATCGCCATGACATCGGATATGACCGGGACATGCACACTGTTCCCCATCACATCCAGGAACACCGCATGCATCGTGGGAGGCAGTGGCATGGGCTCTGTGTATCGCACCCACATGGACGGAACTGCACGAACAACCAGGACACGACATGGATCCAGCGCACATGGACACACACACCGCTCAGTGGACATGAATAGGTCACCTGGAGTCTGTGGGTGCTGCACCCTCCCACCCCCGCCCCGGGAATCCCATACCAGGACCTTTGCATGGACGACAAGTGCATACAACAACAACACGACCCCAGTGACTGTGACATGTCCAGTAACCACCACAGTGCAACAACAAGTGGCACGCCGCTGCATGCACGCAAGCACATGCCCTGATGTCAACTCACATGCACGCGTGCATGAGGAACAACCGCAGCAAACCTGTCACATGGAACTGAGATGGACTGTGCCCATGATGCCAAGCGGTCTGGTAGGCTACATGTATACCGTCTGTGTCAAAGTCCGCAGCTCCGCAGCTATACGTAAATGTACATTAGCACAGCCTTGGCCAAGCAGATGTCACTCTGAAGCCCACATCCCACATGCAACAGCCAATCACATGTAACCCCACACCCTATCCCATTTGCAATCATGCTCAGTATATCCTCAACATGTATTCCGCTGCCAGTAGTGTCCACTATACTGCATCACAGAGGACAGAAGACTCAATATAATGTTTGAAACAAAAACTGTCTCCGCTGACTCATTTCACAAGTACGAATGAGAGAGGATGAGAGTATGTGAAGTACACGGCAGTCGTGACATGACCATGTAGTCCACTGGTATTGGATGTCAACGCAAATGAGTAGCACCACTGTGGAAGACACACATGTGTCGTGTGAAGTCGTATGGACGCAGTGCTCAGGTGGGTGGGTGCGACGGGTAGATGCGCACATGCCAAGTTGGAGCACGCCGTGTTGGGAGGGGTCATAAACAGTACACCACCGCTTCCCTGGGCATTGTGAGAGGACACCTGTCGGGGGGAGTGAACACGTGTGTGCACAGCAGCCGGGCACACGTACAAAGCGGTACCAGGCGCACCTCAGCCCACCCTCTGTGGACAAGCTGGATCCTGTTGTGCGCCCGCCATGCCCCTTGACAAGGCACACACAGCCCCAGTCGACCAGGTGTAACCCCAACATAGTCAATCCGCACAGGCGATACAGGGCACGGGATGGCAGTGGAGCATGGTGTGTGAGAGGTCTCCTCGCGCTCCTCCTGGTCATATCACGCAGGCAATAGAACCTCAACGTCTAGCATGGCACAAGTCACATGGAAGTGTAGGGGGACGCACCACAGCACGAGCAGCACTGACGTCACGGGAGGTGGCTCGCACCATCCCATCCATTGCCCATCATACCAACCACGCCACATGCCATTGCGACTAAGTGCAAGCGCGTGCGCCACCACCCCCGAGCCCTCCCCAGAGAGGCCAAAGAGTGAATGTGTGGGCCATCAGCCACAGACGGACGCGGCCTGGCCGCAAGGGCAGCCACAGCCACTGGGTGTCGCAGGTGGCGGATCCGGAAGGCGAAGACTGTGATGCATAGTCCATGCAGGCCGGGTCTCCATTTGGGGCACCACGCAGGTGGACGGCGTCCCGCAACACATCATACCCTGAGACAGCCCACTCGTGCAACTGGACCCACACATACACTCCTTGCCCTCTCTGGTGCGAGCTTGGGGCTGCCTGTGCAAGCGCTAGCCTCGCAGGTGAGCATGCATATTGGGGGAGCGAGGGGAGGACATGAGGGCTGGGGCGAAGATGACTGTATCACTGTCAGTTAGTACAAGGGATGACCCAGATGTGGAAAGGAAGAGACGTGTCCCGTGTGTACTGCAACTAGTCGCCAATCCAACTACCCCCCATGTCCGGAATGTAAGCCCGCACCTAGGCCCGCCCATCCGCCACATCGAACATACCACCAGCACGACAACCTTCCCATTCGAAACACTGACTGGGGGTGGCGACCAGTGTACAATCATGTGTAGCCTACCCACGCGTACATGTGGGCCCTCCATGATCCATGTCACCTGCGGCAAAGTCATGACATGCGCAATGAGGGAATTGAGGAGAGCTGCCCGCCCCACGCGCAGAAGGTGCATCAGCTCCACAGACCCAGCAGCGAGTCCAGCAGGGGTCACATGTGCAGGGGCAGCTGTGCCTGGTGTGAAGGCACATGCATATAGACAGCACATCGACCAATGTGTAGTCTGCCCACATCTACAGTCCATCATCATGCGGACATAGGAATTGAACACAGGGCAACACATCTCAGTGGGTGCACCCACCGTGACCAACAATGCGCAATCATCGACGTACCCGCCCTGTGCATGGCCCCCCACCCAACGGAGGCACATCCAGTGCCACCATCCCACACACACAAGCCTTCCACGGAACATGCTGTGTCCAATGGTCAGTACAGAGTCAGCGCCCATCTGGTGGATCCTGAACAGGAGACACATGCACACACATGCCAGCTCCCACTATGTACGACTGCCACCTGGCACGTGCAATGTAACCTCTCACCTGTGACATGTGACTGCAAGCACACAGCCGTCTTGGCATGGGGCTGTCAATGTGGACACCTGTCAATGTTTCGGGAGGTGTGATCCGTACAGTGCTGTACATAGGGTGCAGTGCTGACACCTACTACTGTCTCATATCCCCTCGTGCCACAGGTCCCACTTGTTTTGGCCACTCAGCCTCTGCCCACATCGTCGTCGTCGTGTGCCATACTCATCCAGCCGCGGAAGCAGTTCCATGCTCAGCAGACATTCATGTTGCCGTGGCGTTGCCGCTTGACGGATATGCAGTCAGTCCCCATCAGCACGCCCCGCAAGTCATTGGGGCCTAGATCCCCATGTGCATGCACATGGCAGTGGTTTGTATCACTAGCCATTGCCATTGTTGGGAGACCTGTGTAAGTGTATTGTGGCCGTGCCGCCCCAGCTTGACAGCTGGGCTGTGGCTCATGTGCTTGCTCAGTCATGTCAGTGATGTGTATGCGAAATTGCTATGTGTCGTGTTGCTTTGACATGTGTCCTCTGCCATTGTCCCTAGGCGGAGACCGAACATTGACCGCCCATACCAATTGCTGGCAGACATGGAGGATACGGAGGTCATTAGGAAGTTTCGGCTGGACAGGCCAACCCTGCATCGACTGTGTGCCATGTTAGAACCCCATCTCCGTCCCCGCAGGGTGTATCCGACTGCTGTCACCCCCACGGCTAAGGTGATGGCCGCCATGCATTTCTTCGCCACTGGGTCATTCCAGCACACAGTGGGCAGTGGAGGAGGGATGTCCCAGCCCATGTTCAGCAAGGTGCTGAGGGATGTACTGGCAGCCATGATGCTGTACCGGAACAGGTACATCCGCTTCCCCAGGGCTCGTGAATTGGCGGCAGTGAAGGGTGCATTCTATGCTCTTGGCAGAATCCCACACGTCGTTGGAGCCATTGACTGCACACATGTCGGCCTTGTTCCACCACAGGCCACTGAGCACCTGTACCGCAACAGGAAGCACACGCACTCCCTGAATGTGCAAGTGGTGTGCCTTGCGGACATGGTGATCACCCACGTGTGTGCAAAGTTCCCAGGCTCGGCCCATGACGCACACATAATGCACAACAGCATCTTGCCACGACTGATGTCCAATATGCAACAGGATCGTGCCTGTATTGTCGGTGAGTATGTGGAGTGGTGTAGCGTGCTGGCTGTGCGATGCTGTCCCCTGTCCAGTTGGATTAGCAACGGTTCTCTGTGTCCCTCACACCCAGGTGACTCTGCGTATCCGAATGGGGCATGGCTGCTCAGTCCATTGAGGAATCCTCGCACCCCAGCAGACGATCGCTACAATGAGGCACATGGGAGGACCAGACGTGTGGTCGAGCGTACCTTTGGCCTCCTCAAGTCCAGGTTCAGGTGCCTGGACTGCACCGGGGGTGCGCTGGCGTACTCCCCACAGAAGGTGTGCCGGATAGTGGTGGCGTGCTGCATGCTGCACAATCTGGCCATTCGGAAGCAGATCCCCCTCATCGTGGATGACGGAGATCAACCAGGGCCCCAGCCCGCAGACCAGGACAGCTCGAGTGAGGAGGACAGCGGAGAGGAGGAAGCTGGTAATGTGCGGCAGCAGCTCATCGCCCGCTACTTCACTTGACGGTGAGTGTCCATGTACGATGGCTGATGTGGCTGTATCTGTGCAGGTGTGTGTGTGCTGTGTCAGGGTGGCCGTTTGTTCACTGCGTGCTGTGTGTCAACGCTCCATGGCCAGGGTAGTATGCCACTGTTGGTGGCTGTGGCATTGTGCCCTATTGCTCTGTGCGATGTGTGTACATTGCTTGTAGTTGTTGACATGTACTGTGTGATGGGTGTGTGACACACTCATTGAATGTGCTCCTGTTCTGTCTCCCACCCCTAGGTCCCTACAGGCCCTCCGGATTCAAATGCCATGCCACGCATCAGGTGCCTTTCCGCCCAAGGTGGCCGTTGTATTCCGTACAAATAAGACACAGGGCACAAACAGCAGTTAGTGAAAAAGGTGCATTTATTACAAACTGTGACATGTGATTGTGTGTAAGGTGATGACAAAAGTGGTGCGTGCAGTGACAATGAGCTGTCGGTCATGGCTGCGTGATGATCAGGGTGTACCCACTGGTTCTATGTCCATAGTCCAACACACACATGCCATCCAGATGGCTGTGTGGAGTGGGATCGTAGTCCAAGTCAATGCAGTGGCTGGTCAAGGAAGGCTGGCGGAAGGCTGGCTGGCTGCCTCACTTGCGACTGGAGCGTGCGAAGTCCTCCCGGGAGATCTGTTTCCTCTTCGGACGGTCCCTTCCACGTTTGCGAGGGGGGGTGCCTGCTTGCGACATGCTGGTGGTTGAGGTGTGATCACTGGCTGTGGACGCAGGGGAACTGGACACTGCTGCTCCACCCTGCGCCCCGGCAGGTGGTGGCGGAGGGGGAGCTGCTGTCCCTGGCTGTGACCTCACCGCCACCACCAGCTGTCCCATGAGGTCCACGATTTGGCCCATACGGGCGTCCATGGACCTCAGCACCCCCAGCACCTCACGCGTGTCTGAAGCAGACTGGACCCATTGTCCTTGGGCCTCTTCATAGGCCCCAAGGACTCTGGCCATGTGAGGCAGGGCATGGCTCCCAGGGGAGGCTGGCGTTTCCCTGACCCTGCTCCTCCTACCAGTCCTGCTGCCACCGGCCTGCCCACTAGCCACATTGCTCACCACGGTCCTCGCTGTGGCTCCCAGGGTGGATCCAGTCGTCCGGGCCACCACCTGCGCTGGGGCTGGTGCCAGCGAAGACGTGGCGGTGGTGGCGGCGGTGGTGGTCGGTGCGGCGATGGTGGCGGTTGCGGCAGTGGTAGTGGCCACAATGACCGTGGGTGTGGCCGCAACGACAGTGGCAGCAGGGGGCTGTGAATGTTCAGCAGCCCTGGATGATGGGTTGGTGGGTAGGAGGGGTCCTGGGGAGCGGCTGGGCCCTGCCACACCAGATGGGCCTGCTTGGTTGTCCGTGTCCGAAGAGGAGGACAGATCCTCCAGATCCGTGTGTCCTCGTTGGGGGCTTGTAGGCTGGCTGTGCTGGCTGCTGGCTCCATCCCCAGCATCCAGCAGTTCGTCACCTGTGGAGAGAATGAGATTTGTTATTGTGTTGCACCTGGCGAAGTATGTATTTGTCGTCTGACATTGACAGTTCGTGCAATCTCGTACATGGGTTTCCCGGAGGCGTGTGTGTGGCTGTAGCATCTGTAGTTGTGTGTGCTTGGCAATGGGACTGTGTGCTGTGCACATGTGGCATGGGACGGATTGGCCATGCCGATGGGTGTGTTGCTGTGCCCCTACTTATTGTGACTCTGGTGTATGCGGGCTCCTGGCCCATCCTGGGTCTGGTTTGTACTTTGCTTTTGGTGTTCAGATGGGACGCTTAGGAACGCATATGGCAACATGGGGGCCATGCCCCAGATTCGCATTTGGGAGGGGATATGCTTTTGGGGTTCAAATGGAACGCTCAGGAACGCATATGGCAACATGGGGGCCATGCCCCAGATTCGCATTTGGGAGGGGATATGCTTTTGGGGTTCAAATGGAACGCTTAGGAACGCATATGGCAACATGGGGGCCATGCCCCAGATTCGCATTTGGGAGGGAATATGCTTTTGGGGTTCAAATGGAACGCTTAGGAACGCATATGGCAACATGGGGGCCATGCCCCAGATTCGCATTTGGGAGGGGATATGCTTTTGGGATTCAAATGGAACGCTTAGGAACGCATATGGCAACATGGGGGCCATGCCCCAGATTCGCATTTGGGAGGGAATATGCTTTTGGGGTACATGCTGTGAGCCATGGGTGCCGAACGTGACATGTGTTGTGGCAGCATGACAGTGCATGGTTTGAGGTGTGTGCATGCTTGACATGGCCTGCATATTTGCTGTCTGTTGTGATTACTGGACATGGCATTGGACGCATCGTTATGAGTGGGTGATGGTTGTGTGCCAGCCAACGTATTGCAATTGTCCCATCTCCTTGGTGTGCGTGCTGCCCTGTGCCATGTGCATCACTGCAGCGCTCGGGGGGGGGTGTGGCCCATGTTGTGTGTTGTTGCTCACAGTGTGTCGTGCGCTTCATTGACTTCTGGCACATGGTTGGTCATGGGCATGTATCTTAGCGTGACTGCTATATGTGTGGCAGCTGTGCGGATGACATGCCTTTCATGAGACTGGGGCTGACGGATGGGATGGATGGTATGTTGTATGTGCATGGTGTGTCTGTGTGTTTGATGGGTTCAGTGGTGTTCGTGTGCATTTATGTTGTTCTGCTCTGTTGCGTCTAGTGTTGTTTGTCTTACATAGGCGTAGTTGTGGGGTGTGTGGTTGACAGGCAGTAGGGGCTACATGGACAGGACTTCAATGGTGTTTCGGTTGTGTGTGATGAGTTGCACAGTGGCTGCCGTGTGGTACTATATTCAGTGTGGCTTGTGCATGCAGACGTGGCTCCTTGGGTGTTGCTATGTCTGTGATGGGTCATGTGGGGTGTGAGTCTGTTGTTCATGTCCGTGTGCACATTGTTCACTTGTTCGCGACGGTGGGCGGTGCTGCGTGTTCGTCTGCTACGTGACATGTCCCATGTGTTGGTCGTGTTATGGTCCTCATGCCTCCAGTAATCCAGCCCTGTCCAGTTTCCCACCTGCAAGTTGTTCGTGCGTGCACTGTACTGGATGCCACATGGCTCTAAGCGGGGGGTGCTCCATGTTGCAGGTCTGTGGGGGTGGGGGGTGTTGTGGGTCGTGGGGGTGGCTGGACACCCACTGACACCGATTGCTGTGGACCGTGATGTCTGCCTTTCGGCTGTCGTTGTGCACTGCGGTGGCTGACACGTGGCTGTGGGGTGTGGGGGATGCTCCTCCTTGCTGTGCTGTGGGACTGGGGCCTGGTGTGTGTTGTACTTGGGCTGTCCACCGTCCCACCCACTGCACTTTGTGTTCCTGCCACTTACCTGTTACTTGTCGGTTAGTGCAGCTGTGGCGGACACATGGGTGTGGTGGGTGCTCGTTGTGGCGCTTCTGGCATATTTGGGGACCTGTTGGTGGTTACGTGGCTGGCTTAGTGTACACATGTCCCCACGCATCTTACAGTTGTTCGGTTTGGGCTGTGTGTGGTAGTGTCTGTTGCATGTGTGTGTGATGTGTTGTGTATTGTGTGCTGGACATGGGGGTGTTTGTCCCTGGGAGCTGTGGCATGGTGGTAGTGCATGTGAGTACATAGCGGTGTGCTGGTATACATTAGTTTGTACTTACCAGCCTCCACTCCCCTGTTAATCCGGCGAGGATCTCCGGATGGATTACGACTCGCACCTTCTCCTCCCACGCTTTGAAGGTCTTAAAGAGCGCGGGATTCCCTCCGCCAGTGACGGCAGCCAGCTCTCTGTTTTTGCCCTCCTTCTTCTTGACCAGGCTCTTTACGTCATTCCAACGTTTGTTAATCTCGACTCTGTTCCTGGGCAGGGTCCCGACTGCATTGACCTGGTCTATGATCCGGTTCCACATTCTGTTTCTGGTGGCTAGTGGTGTGTGCTGGACCATGTTCCCATAGATTTGTGGGTACACCTTGATGATCTCGTCGACCATGACCGTCAGCTCCATGGGCGTGAACTTGGGCTTTCTTTGTGGTGCCTTGGTGTTTGTGGTGCTGGTGCGGTGTGTGTTGTGTATTGTGCTGGGGGTTTGTGGTGCGGGTGTTTGGTGGTGGTGGTGGTGGTGGTGGTGGTGTTTGGTGGTGGTGGTGGTGGTGGTGGTGGTTGTGATGTGTGCGTTTCTGTGGTGTGCTGCTGTCCTTGCTGTGTCACTGTGTCCTCTCCTCTCCTCTCTGGTTTGCAATGTAGCAAGGGGTTGTGGTCTGTGGGAGTGCTGCTTTTGTACTCACCTATGTGGGTGTGTCCTCATGGTCTGTTGTTTTCAGGTGTGTTGTGTCTGGGGTTCTGGCCTTTGTATTTTTTGTTTGACCGGGGGGTGTTTTCGGGATGTGTACTGTGCTTGTGTATTTGTGCGTGCCTTGCTGTGTGGACTTGTTGGCCATGTTGTGTGCTATTGGTTTTGTGTGCGGATGGTTTCTGTGCAGGTACGTTGGCGCCATGGCTTCTGCCGTGTCGATTCTCATCGGCGTTGTTTGCGCTGGCGGGCGGTATATTTGTTGTTTTTCCGCGCTCATGTCGGTGCGATCGTAATTTCACGTGCGGTGTGTCGGCCGTGAGGGCGGGCGGTTTTGTGTTGTCGTGCGTGTTTCCGTCCGTGGCGGGCGGTTTGACTCCGACTCGGACGTTGGCGGGCGGTATTTTGTGTGCTTTTTCGCCGATGGCGGTTTTCGGTTTGTGTAATCGTAATGGCGTGGTCGGTGTTCAGGCGGTGTGTGCGGGCGGATTTTTGCCGCTTCCATGCCTGGCGGATTCTTTTACGCCGGGTATCGTAATGGGCCCCTTATATATGTTTAATGTCCAGCACCTTCCCTGACTTAATTTTGACTGGAGTGGGAATAGTAATTTATATATGTTTAATGTACAGCATTTTCCCTGAGTTAATACTGACTGGAGTGGGAATAGTAGTTTATATATGTTTAATGTGTACCACCTTCTATGATTTAATATTTATTGTAGTGAGAATAGTAATTGTTATAGGTTCAGTGTCCAGCACCTTCCCTGAATTAATACTGAGGGGCCGATTCCGATCTCGGCCGGTAGGGCTCCGAATCGGATTCGGATTTACCGGATCCGATTCGGAGCCCTGTTTCCCGACCGAATCGTACGCGGGTCCGGCCGAGCGAGTACGATGCAGGCACCCGCGAAAACTCCGACCGACTCGAACTCGGCTTCAACACGCTCCGACCGACTCGCATGGACACGACTCGCACCGCGCTATGGAGACGTTTCCCGGCCGGGTAAGTACGATGCGCGCCGCGAGCAGTCCGATCGACTCTCGCCGTCCGGCTCATAAAAGCTGTCGGAGCCGGACTTGGGGGGTCCGCGTCGGACCCCCCTATACGCGTAGGCACGCGAGCCGCACACAGGGGGGACCCATGGGTCCCCCCTACCTGTGCGTGTACGGCACGAATCGCTTCGCCGTGTACACGCTGTAGGGGGCGCCCTTGTCCGCCTCGCACCCATTGAGTCAATGGGAGCCCGCGTACGCGTTGTACGACAGGCTCCCATTGACTTTCAATGGAGTCCGACCGACTCGAGTCCGATGGCATGCGTGCGCATCGTACTCGATCGGTCGGACTGCCCGAGTCCGATTCGGTCGGAAATCTCTCCGGGTCCGGCTCGGTCGGAGAGATTTCCGGCCCGAATCGGAATCGGCCCCAGAGTGTAGTGGGAATAGTAATTTAAATTTGTTTAATGTACAGCAGTTTTTATTATTTAATGCATACTGGATTGGGAATAGTAAATTATATATGGTTACTGTTTAGTATTTTTTATTACTTAATTATAAGTGTAGTGGGAAGAGTAAATTATATATTGTTTATGTTTACCACCTTCAATCAATATTGTTTAAATGTATTGGGAATAGTTAGTGATGTATGTTTATGTACAAATATATTTTTAGAATTATTTATTATTTATATAAAATATTTATATAACAAATATGTTATTTGCTGTGTATTTATTTTTTTATATAAAGAGTTGTAGGAAAATTACTGTATGTGTTTTTATATGTGAAGAAATATAAATGTGTTTTATTATGTGCAGTGATAATGAATTTTTATTGTGTAATTGATGTATAGTTTATAATTTACTAGTAAAAAAACAATATGATTATTTATAGTTAATTAAAATGGTACATTTATCATATTAATATGTTTAAGTAAAATATTTAATAATAAGATATACATATAAAAATAAATTAGACATTTTTTATTTTCAAACAACTTTTATTTTTGTATAAGTAGGTAGAAAGAGAAAAAAAAATTATTTTATTTATAGAATGGAATAGAAATTATTAAAAATACACAAAATATGTCAATTTTTATTTAAGGAACATAAATTATTTTACATACATTTATTAGTTAATTGAATTTTTTAAGGAAAAAAAATGTTATGTTATTATTTTACAAGAGTTGTAACATTGTAATATATTTATACAAATTATATAACTATTTTTGGCATATATATACAGAAAGTAAAGCATTGTATGTTTATTTATTATTTAATATTGTAACATTATAATGCTGTAGTGAATATTGTTTATCATTTACAAATAATTAGCACTTTATTACATGTAAATACATTTTGAATGAATATTATTAGTATATAAAATATTAATAATATTAATTATTACATTGTTGTATTGCATGACATTTTTTTTTTAAACAGGTAAGTTTTATTTAACATTTCTACATAATTAATATGTATTTTTTATAATTAATATCATTATAAAAAAACATATACAATTATAATAATAATAAATATATTTTTATATTTATTATTATTATAACTTTACAAAGTATAATACAATATATAATAATTTTTAAATATAGAGAAAAATTTGTTACAACATAAGAAAAATATATGTGAAATTTATACTTTGCTATAATGCTTTTTTTAACATTATTCCTTTTTTAAACATTTATTTAAGCAGCCATTTTTAGTTTACAGGGACTATTTTGTAACCGCGTACTGTTATTTTGGGTCATTGAGGATCGGAGAAGCTCGCGGTTTGAAGCTGCGTCACGTCGAGCAAGGTAAGGGAAATTTTACTTATTTTTCTAACTTAATACTTATGTTTTAGTGTAGTTAGGACATATATATTGTATTTATAGTTAGGTTGTTGCGTTTTTGGTGTGCTGTACTTGTTAGTTATATTTTAGTGAGATGTCGTGAGTTAGTGTTTGAGGCGTAGTGTAGACAGACGATAATATGACTAAATATGTGTTGTTTTGTTGATATAAATTCATGTTATTGTATTTAATTAATGTATTTGGGTGTATTTGTGTGGGTGGGTATGCTTTCAATCTTTTTTGCAGCTTCATTTTAATCGACTTTACGTTGGAGACACAGACGCATTTTAAAAAAAAAAAAGAACTGTGTATTAGTTTGTTAAACTAATATTATTATTACAGTTTCTTTTATTTTTTGGTATTTCCTGGAGCGATTTTTATATTTTTGTATCTTTTTCGGGGTTTTGAGGGTTTCCGTTATTTGGATTTCGCCAGGATGGATTTATATAGGACCTGTTGGATTTTTGCATTTTTTTGGGGGCTTTTTTAAACTTTAACATGGATTAAAAGATAGATGCAAGGATTATTACTTTTTGGAATACATCTTCTACAGCTACATAAACCGTAAGTCTATTTTTTTTAAATTAATTGGGTGGGAAATGTTGTTAAAATTAATAGTGTGTTATAGTATATTGTGATAAATATTATTTATTTGTAAATATATATTTTTTATTTAAAAAATATACATCACAAATAAGTAATATTTGTGAAAATATAATATTAATATATGTGTGTAAAGTGTTTGTTTTGTGAACGAAAAAATGTATAATAGCTGTGGAACTTTAGTTTATAAAATGCTTTTGGCTATTATGGATAGGTAATCTAGGCCTCTTGTTGATGGGTATAGGGTAACCTGACTTTGCAGTAGCTCAAACATTTTTTTAGTTTGTTTAGTTAATTTGGGACATATTTGAGTTACAGATTGTTCCATCCGTAATTCTTGATAGCTTTGTTCTTTTTGTATAGATTGTAGTAGTTTTTGTAGGGTAGGTTTACCTTTGCTTGTTGTTGCTTGGAAGGCATTATGCCATCCTTCAACACTATTATTTGTTTTAGCTTCTTTGTTTAAGGTACTTAGGGGCTCATTACGATACCCGGCGTAAATAAATCCGCCAGGCATGGAAGCGGCAAAAATCCGCCCGCACACACCGCCTGAACACCGACCACGCCATTATGAGTACACAAACCGAAAACCGCCATCGGCGGAAAAATCACACAAAATACCGCCCGCCATCGTCCGAGTCGGAGTCAAACTGCCCGCCACGGACGGAAACACGCACGACAACACAAAACCGCCCGCCCTCACGGCCGACACACCGCACGTGAAATTACGATCGCACCGCCATGAGCGCGGAAAAACAACAAATATACCGCCCGCCAGCGCAAACAACGCCGATGAGAATCGACACGGCAGAAGCCATGGCGCCCACGTACCTGCACAGAAACCATCCGCACACAAAACCAATAGCACACAACATGGCCAACAAGTCCACACAGCAAGGCACACACAAATACACAAGCACAGTACACATCCCGAAAACACCCCCCGGACAAACAAAAAATACAAAGGCCAGAACCCCAGACACAACACACCTGAAAACAACAGACCATGAGGACACACCCACATAGGTGAGTACAAAAGCAGCACTCCCACAGACCACAACCCCTTGCTACATTGCAAACCAGAGAGGAGAGGAGAGGACACAGTGACACAGCAAGGACAGCAGCACACCACAGAAACGCACACATCACAACCACCACCACCACCACCAAACACCGGCACCACAAACCCCCTGCACATTACACAACACACACCGCACCAGCACCACAAACACCATGGCACCACAAAGGATGCCCAAGTTCACGCCCATGGAGCTGACGGTCATGGTCGACGAGATCATCAAGGTGCACCCACAAATCTATGGGAACATGGTCCAGCACACACCACTAGCCACCAGAAACAGAATGTGGAACCGGATCGTAGACCAGGTCAATGCAGTCGGGACCCTGCCCAGGAACAGAGTCGAGATAAACAAACGTTGGAATGACGTAAAGAGCCTGGTCAAGAAGAAGGAGGGCAAAAACAGAGAGCTGGCTGCCGTCACTGGCGGAGGGAATCCCGCGCTCTTTAAGACCTTCAAAGCGTGGGAGGAGAAGGTGCGAGTCGTAATCCATCCGGAGATCCTCGCCGGATTAGCAGGGGAGTGGAGGCTGGTAAGTACAAACTAATGTATACTAGCACACCGCTATGTACTCACATGCGCAACCACCATGCCACAGCTCCCAGGGACAAACACCCCCATGTCCAGCACACAATACACAACACATCACACGCACATGCAACAGACACTACCACACACAGCCCAAACCGAACAACTGTAAGATGCGTGGGGACATGTGTACACTAAGCCAGCCACGTAACCACCAACAGGTCCCCAAATATGCCAGAAGCGCCACAACGAGCACCCACCACACCCATGTGTCCGCCACAGCTGCACTAACCGACAAGTAACAGGTAAGTGGCAGGAACACAAAGTGCAGTGGGTGGGACGGTGGACAGCCCAAGTACAACACACACCAGGCCCCAGTCCCACAGCACAGCAAGGAGGAGCATCCCCCACACCCCACAGCCACGTGTCAGCCACCGCAGTGCACAACGACAGCCGAAAGGTAGACATCACGGTCCACAGCAATCGGTGTCAGTGGGTGTCCAGCCACCCCCACGACCCACAACACCCCCCACCCCCACAGACCTGCAACATGGAGCACCCCCGCTTAGAGCCATCTGGCATCCAGTACAGTGCACGCACGAACAACTTGCAGGTGGGAAACTGGACAGGGCTGGATTACTGGAGGCATGAGGACCATAACACCACCAACACATGGGACATGTCACGTAGCACACGAACACGCAGCACTGCCCACCGTCACGAACAAGTGAACAATGTGCACACGGACATTAACAACAGACTCACACCCCACATGACCCATCACAGACATAGCAACACCCAAGGAGCCACGTCTGCATGCACAAGCCACACTGAATATAGTCCCACACGGCAGCCACTGTGCAACTCATCACACACAACCGAAACACCATTGAAGTCCTGTCCATGTAGCCCCCACTGCCTGTCAACCCCACACCCCACAACTACGCCTATGTAAGACAAACAACACTAGACGCAACAGAGCGGAACAACAGAAATGCACACGAACACCACTGAACCCATCAAACTCACAGACACACCATGCACATACCACATACCATCCATCCCATCCGTCAGCCCCAGTCACATGAAAGGCATGTCATCCGCACAGCTGCCACACATACAGCAGTCACGCTAAGACACATGCCCATGACCAACCATGTGCCAGAAGTCAATTAAGCGCACGACACACTGTGAGCAACAACACACAACATGGGCCACACCCCCCCGAGCACTGCAGTGATGCACATGGCACAGGGCAGCACGCACACCAAGGAGATGGGACAACTGCAATACGTTGGCTGGCACACAACTATCACTCACTCATAACGATGCGTCCAATGCCATGTCCAGTAATCACAACAGACAGCAAATATGCAGGCCATGTCAAGCATGCACACACCTCAAACCATGCACTGTCATGCTGCCACAACACATGTCACGTTCGGCACCCATGGCTCACAGCATGTACCCCAAAAGCATATTCCCTCCCAAATGCGAATCTGGGGCATGGCCCCCATGTTGCCATATGCGTTCCTAAGCGTTCCATTTGAACCCCAAAAGCATATCCCCTCCCAAATGCGAATCTGGGGCATGGCCCCCATGTTGCCATATGCGTTCCTAAGCGTTCCATTTGAACCCCAAAAGCATATTCCATCCCAAATGCGAATCTGGGGCATGGCCCCCATGTTGCCATATGCGTTCCTAAGCGTTCCATATGAACTCCAAAAGCAAAGTAAAAACCAGACCCAGGATGGGCCAGGAGCCCGCATACACCAGAGTCACAATGAGTAGGGGCAAAGCAACACACCCATCGGCATGGCCAATCCGTCCCATGCCACATGTGCACAGCACACAGTCCCATTGCCTAGCACACACAACTACAGATGCCACAGCCACACACTCGCCTCCGGGAAACCCATGTTCGAGATTGCACGAACTGCCAATGTCAGACGACTAATACATACTTCGCCAGGTGCAACACAATAACAAATCTCATTTTCTCCACAGGTGACGAACTGCTGGACGCTGGGGATGGAGACAGCAGCCAGCACAGCCAGCCTACAAGCCCCCAACGAGGACACACGGATCTGGAGGATCTGTCCACCTCTTCGGACACGGACCACCAAGCTGGCCCATCTGGCGTGGCAGGGCCCAGCCGCTCCCCAGGACCCCTCCTACCCACCAACCCATCATCCAGGGATGCTGAACAGTCCCAGTCCCCTGCTGCCACTGTCGTTGCGGCCACACCCACGGTCATTGCGGCCACTACCACTGCCACAACCGCCACCATCGCCGCACCGACCACCACCGCCTCCACCACCACCACGTCTTCGCTGGCACCAGCCCCAGCGCAGGTGGTGGCCCGGCCGACTGGATCCACCCTGGGAGCCACAGCGAGGACCGTGGTGTGCAATGTGGCTAGTGGGCAGGCCGGTGGCAGCAGGACTGGTAGGAGGAGCAGGGTCAGGGAAACGCCAGCCTCCCCTGGGAGCCATGCCCTGCCTCAAATGGCCAGAGTCCTTGGGGCCTATGAAGAGGCCCAAGGACAATGGGCCAGGTCTGCTACTGACACGCGGGAGGTGCTGGGGGTGCTGAGGTCCATGGACGCCCATATGGGCCAATTCGTGTCCCGTATGGACCAACTCGTGGACCTCATGGGCCAGCTGGTGGTGGCGGTGGGGTCACAGGCAAGGCCAGCAACACCACCTCCGCCACCACCTGCTAGGGCGCAGGGTCGGCCAGCAGTGTCCACTTCCCCTGCGTCCACAGCCAGTGAGCACACCTCACCCACCACCAGCAGGTCGCCACCACACACCCCCTCCCAAACGTGGAAGGGGCCGTCCGAAGAGGAAACAGATCTCCCGGGAGGACTTCGCACGCTCCAGTCGCAAGTGAGGCAGCCAGCCAGCCTTCCGCCAGCCTTCCTTGACCAGCCACTGCATTGACTTGCTCTACGATCCCACTCCACACAGCCAGCTGGATGGCATGTGTGTGTTGGACTATGGACATAGAACCAGTGGGTACACCCTGATCATCACGCAGCCATGACCGACAGCTCATTGTCACTGCACGCACCACTTTTGTTATCACCTTACACACAATCACATGTCACAGTTTGTAATAAATGCACCTTATTCACTAACTGCTGTTTGTGCCCTGTGTTTTATTTGTACGGAATACAACGGCCACCTTGGGCGGAAGGGCACCTGATGCGTGGCATGGCAATGGAATCCGGAGGGCCTGTAGGGACCTAGGGGTGGGAGACAGAACAGGAGCACATTCAATGAGTGTGTCACACACCCATCACACAGTACATGTCAACAACTACAAGCAATGTACACACATCGCACAGAGCAATAGGGCACAATGCCACAGTCACCAACAGTGGCATACTACCCTGGCCATGGAGCGTTGACACACTGCACGCAGTGAACATACGGCCACCCTGACACAGCACACACACACCTGCACAGATACAGACACATCATCCGTCGTACATGGACACTCACCGTCAAGTGAAGTAGCGGGCGATGAGCTGCTGGCGCACATTCCCAGCTTCCTCCTCTCCGCTGTCCACCTCACTCGAGCTGTCCTGGTCTGCGGGCTGGGGCCCTGGTTGATCTCCGTCATCCACAATGAGGGGATCTGCTTCCGAATGGCCAGATTGTGCAGCATGCAGCACGCCACCACTATCTGGCACACCTTCTGTGGGGAGTACGCCAGTGCACTCCCGGTGCGGTCCAGGCACCTGAACCTGGACTTGAGGAGGCCAAAGGTACGCTCGACCACACGTCTGGTCCTCCCATGTGCCTCATTGTATCGATCGTCTGCTGGGGTGCGAGGATTCCTCAATGGACTGAGCAGCCATGCCCCATTCGGGTACGCAGAGTCACCTGGGTGTGAGGGACACAGAGAACCGTTGCTATTCCAACTGGACAGGGGACAGCATCGCACAACCAGCACGCTACACCACTCCACATACTCACCAACAATACAGGCACGATCCTGTTGCAGATTGGTCATCAGTCGTGGCAAGATGCTGTTGCGCATTATGTGTGCGTCATGGGCCGAGCCTGGAAACTTTGCACACACGTGGGTGATCACCATGTCCGCAAGGCACACCACTTGCACATTCAGGGAGTGCGTGTGCTTCCTGTTGTGGTACAGGTGCTCAGTGGCCTGTGGTGGAACAAGGCCAACATGAGTGCAGTCAATGGCTCCCACGACGTGTGGGATTCTGCCAAGGGCATAGAATGCACCCTTCACTGCCGCCAATTCACGAGCCCTGGGGAATCTGATGTACCTGTTCCGGTACAGCATCATGGCTGCCAGTACATCCCTCAGCACCTTGCTGAACATGGGCTGGGACATCCCTCCTCCACTGCCCACTGTGTGCTGGAATGACCCAGTGGCGAAGAAATGCATGGCGGCCATCACCTTAGCCGTGGGGGTGACAGCAGTCGGATACACCCTGCGGGGACGGAGATGGGGCTCTAACATGGCACACAGTCGATGCAGAGTTGGCCTGTCCAGCCGAAACTTCCTGATTACCTCTGTATCGTCCATGTCCGCCAGCAATTGGTATGGGCGGTCAATGTTCGGTCTCCGCCTGGGTTAAATGGCAGAGGACACATGTCAAAGCAACACGGCACATAGCAATTTCGCATACACATCACTGACATGACTGAGCAAGCACATGAGCCACAGCCCAGCTGTCAAGCTGGGACGGCACGGCCACAATACACTTACACAGGTCTCCCAACAATGGCAATGGCAAGTGAGACATACCACTGCCATGTGCATGCACATGGGGATCTAGGCCCCAATGACTTGCGGGGCGTGCTGATGGGGACTGACTGCATATTCGTCAAGCGGCAACGCCACGGCAACATGAGTGTCTGCTGAGCATGGAACTGCTTCCGAGGCTGGATGAGTATGGCACACGACGACGACGATGTGGGCACGGGCTGAGCGGCCAATACAAGTGGGACCTGTGGCACGAGGGGATATGAGACAGTAGTAGGTGTCAGCACTGCACCCTATGTACAGCACTGTACGGATCACAGCTCCCGAAACATTGACTGGTGTCCACATTGACAGCCCCATGCCAAGACGGCTGTGTGCTTGCACGTCACAGGTGAGAGGTTACATTGCACGTGCCAGGTGGCAGACGTACATAGTGGGAGCTGGCATGTGTGTGCATGTGTCTCCTGTTCAGGATCCACCAGATGGGCGCTGACTCTGTACTGACCATTGGACACAGCATGTTCCGTGGAAGGCTTGTGTGTGTGGGATGGTGGCACTGGATGTGCCTCCGTTGGGTGGGGGGCCATGCACAGGGCGGGTACGTCGATGATTGCGCATTGTTGGTCACGGTGGGTGCACCAACTAAGATGTGTTGCCCTGTGTTCGATTCCTATGTCCGCATGATGATGGACTGTGGATGTGGGCAGACTACACATTGGTCGATGTGCTGTCTATATGCATGTGCCTTCACACCAGGCACAGCTGCCCCTGCACATGTGACCCCTGCTGGACTCGCTGCTGGGTCTGTGG
This sequence comes from Calotriton arnoldi, assembly GCA_963921515.1. Taxonomy (NCBI): domain Eukaryota; kingdom Metazoa; phylum Chordata; class Amphibia; order Caudata; family Salamandridae; genus Calotriton; species Calotriton arnoldi. The sequence continues at coordinate 191,098 of CAWUFW010019176.1, forward strand.
AGCTGATGCACCTTCTGCGCGTGGGGCGGACAGCTCTCCTCACTTCCCTCATTGCGCATGTCATGTCTTTGCCGCAGGTGACATGGATCATGGAGGGCCCACATGTACGCGTGGGTAGGCTACACATGATTGTTCACTGGTCGCCACCCCCAGTCAGTGTTTCGAATGGGAAGGTTGTCGTGCTGGTGGTATGTTCGATGTGGCGGATGGGCGGGCCTAGGTGCGGGCTTACATTCCGGACATGGGGGGTAGTTGGATTGGCGACTAGTTGCAGTACACACGGGACACGTCTCTTCCTTTCCACATCTGGGTCATCCCTTGTACTAACTGACAGTGATACAGTCATCTTCGCCCCAGCCCTCATGTACTCCCCTCGCCCCCCAATATGCATGCTCACCTGCGAGGCTAGCGCTTGCACAGGCAGCCCCAAGCTCGCACCAGAGAGGGCAAGGAGTGAATGTGTGGGTCCAGTTGCACGAGTGGGCTGTCTCAGGGTATGATGTGTGGCGGGACGCCGTCCACCTGCGTGGTGCCCCAAATGGAGACCCGGCCTGCATGGACTATGCATCACAGTCTTCGCCTTCCGGATCCGCCACCTGCGACACCCAGTGGCTGTGGCTGCCCTTGCGGCCAGGCCGCGTCCGTCTGTGGCTGTTGGCCCACACATTCACTCTTTGGCCTCTCTGGGGAGGGCTCGGGGGTGGTGGCGCACGCGCTTGCACTTAGTCGCAATGGCATGTGTCGTGGTTGGTATGATGGGCAATGGATGGGATGGTGCGAGCCACCTCCCGTGACGTCAGTGCTGCTCGTGCTGTGGTGCGTCCCCCTACACTTCCATGTGACTTGTGCCATGCTAGACGTTGAGGTTCTATTGCCTGCGTGATATGACCAGGAGGAGCGCGAGGAGACCTCTCACACACCATGCTCCACTGCCATCCCGTGCCCTGTATCGCCTGTGCGGATTGACTATGTTGGGGTTACACCTGGTCGACTGGGGCTGTGTGTGCCTTGTCAAGGGGCATGGCGGGCGCACAACAGGATCCAGCTTGTCCACAGAGGGTGGGCTGAGGTGCGCCTGGTACCGCTTTGTACGTGTGCCCGGCTGCTGTGCACACACGTGTTCACTCCCCCCCGACAGGTGTCCTCTCACAATGCCCAGGGAAGCAGTGGTGTACTGTTCATGACCCCTCCCAACACGGCGTGCTCCAACTTGGCGTGTGCGCATCTACCCGTCGCACCCACCCACCTGAGCACTGCGTCCATACGACTTCACACGACACATGTGTGTCTTCCACAGTAGTGCTACTCATTTGCGTTGACATCCAATACCAGTGGACTACATGGTCATGTCACGACTGCCGTGTACTTCACATACTCTCATCCTCTCTCATTCGTACTTGTGAAATGAGTCAGCGGAGACAGTTTTGGTTTCAAACATTATATTGAGTCTTCTGTCCTCTGTGATGCAGTATAGTGGACACTACTGGCAGCGGAATACATGTTGAGGATATACTGAGCATGATTACAAATGGGATAGGGTGTGGGGTTACATCTGCTTGGCCAAGGCTGTGCTAATGTACATTTACGTATAGCTGCGGAGCTGCGGACTTTGACACAGACGGTATACATGTAGCCTACCAGACCGCTCGGCATCATGGGCACAGTCCATCTCAGTTCCATGTGACAGGTTTGCTGCGGTTGTTCCTCATGCACGCGTGCATGTGAGATGACATCAGGGCATGTGCTTGCGTGCATGCAGCGGCGTGCCACTTGTTGTTGCACTGTGGTGGTTACTGGACATGTCACAGTCACTGGGGTCGTGTTGTTGTTGTATGCACTTGTCGTCCATGCAAAGGTCCTGGTATGGGATTCCCGGGGCGGGGGTGGGAGGGGTGCAGCACCCACAGACTCCAGGCGACCTATTCATGTCCACTGAGCGGTGTGTGTGTCCATGTGCGCTGGATCCATGTCGTGTCCTGGTTGTTCGTGCAGTTCCGTCCATGTGGGTGCGATGCACAGAGCCCATGCCACTGCCTCCCACGATGCATGCGGTGTTCCTGGATGTGATGGGGAACAGTGTGCATGTCCCGGTCATATCCGATGTCATGGCGATGTCGTTGATGGTGTGGTTACAGTTGCCGGTCGTTTGGTATGGCTGTTGTGGTGGTGACTGGCCAGTCCGTGCGGAAGCTGAGCATGGGTGCGGGGTTGGACTTCATAGGTCACTCGGGGAACCTGCGTTGTGGTCAGACGTATTTACAGGTTGTCAGGTATGCGATGCCGTCCAGCAGGGCTTCCATGTCATTGGTGGTGTACATGTTTGCCAGCCAATGAAGCGGATGGTGGCTGTCAAGGTGTTGTTCGTAGGTTGTCCCTTGGAGGACCATGATGGGGCATGCTGGGTGACATTCGATGTAGCTGTTCTCGATGATCCGTCGTGTGGAGGCACAGTGGTTCCATTTCAGTGCGCGTGCGATGTTGGCCACATACGCCATGCCCCCATAGGCAGAGCAGGCCCTGTCGTGTGCGTCCAGAGGGAGGAGTAGTGGTAGCAGGTCCGCCTTCAGACATGCCGGGTTGGAGAGGCATATCTCGACGGGATGCTGGTAGGGACACCTCCGACAGTAGAAGACGGGCATGACGCAGCTGAACAATGTGATGCGGTAAGTCAGTCGGTAACTTACGTTCAGCAGGGACAGGAGATCGCATCCCAATGTATGTATCGTGTTGGTTTGGTACAGCTTGAGCTCTTCGGCGTAGTTGGGTAGGTGTGTTGCGGTTGCCATTTCGCAGCGGTTCGTAGAGGTGGCGTGCTCCGGCTGTGTGTGCAGTCTGCAATGTGCACGCTCCGGGGTTGCTGTGAGCTCTGTGTAGTCGTGGGGAGACAGGACTTGTGTTCTGTTGGCTTGTTTGGAGGACACGGGCCCTCTTCCCACATGCTTCTCAGACAGTTCAAGGTCGGTGCTGTGTGACTCCTTCCAATTAACTTGCATGTGGCCGACATGGGGGAGTGTTTTCTTCTTTCTTCCCCGTCCGTTGTGTGCTTCTGTGATATGCGCTATCTGCCCTGTGGTCGGTCTCCTCGGCATGCCTGTGTTGGTCTATTCTTGGACAATGGCTGTATTCACCGGCTTCTGTCGTAGGGCTGTGGTTTCGGTGTTGGAATGGAAGGTCATTCAGTGCTGTCTGCTCTCCCTTGTGTGGGCGGCAGGCTGCCTTTCCGCTCTGCGTTGGGCCTTGTGTGTGGATGTAATTCTTGGGCCACCTGTTGTCGGCTCTTTGGTGTTCCGTTTCATGTGTCTTGTTCATATGTGCAGGGTGGTATGGGTTTTTCAGTGTGGTACTGGCGTTCCTCTTCCCGAAGGGGCCCTGCTTCTCCTAGTTGGTGTTGCCGCCGCTGTGTGCTACGCCATGTTTGTTACACTGGGGTGTGTCCTGCAGTTGCGTGTCTTCACTGACATGTGTGCGTCGTTTGTGTGGCATTGGGTGTTGTCCGTGAATTGGGCGTTGGGGACATGTCTGTGGCCGGCCTGTCACGTGTCATGTGCGTTCGGGGTGGGGCTGATGTGTGTGCTGCTTGGTTGTGTCCCTGTGTCTGTGTGCGACGCATGCATGGCGCTGCGGTTGGCCTCTGCGTTATGCGCATGTGTGGCGGCGTCATCAGCGCTTTGGGGCCGTGACGGGGTGGTTGGTTCCTAGTCCCAGGTGGTGTGTACACATGTGTTCTGCGATGTTAGGATTTGGCCTGTGTGTCATATGTGGATGCGATGGTGGATGTGTAGTGTGCACGCGCTGGTGGGGGGTTGTCCGCTTTTTCCGCCCTTGCACTGTGTGCGCTGTTTGCGTGCACTTGTTGTGTGTGTGCCTACCTGCGTCTCCGCGGTACGTTGCGTCCTTGGTGGTGCATCAGCAGAAGCATGGGGAGGGCCTGCAGTGCTGGATTCATGCTTGGGGGAGCCGCTTCTTCGTTGTCCGTGCTCGGCGTCCGTGTTACCGCTTCGGTTTGTCGTACGGAATCTCTTTGCCGTGGGAGCCGTTTGTTTGCGGCATCGTAATTTATGCGCCGGGCGGGACGTGTTTCGTCGGACGGTGTGTGTCAGTTGGGCTGCGCCGCTACGTGTACGGGCGCACTTTGATGGCGGACGGTGTTGCTGGCTTGCCGGCGGTGTTTGGCCTGCTTTTCGCATCATAATTGGGCGGGCGTGTGGACTGCTGCGTGCCGGCGGTAACTGGTGGTTTTTGCATCCGCCAGCACGGCGGTTGTGCTTCCGCCCGCCATC
>CAWUFW010019177.1:0-195375 GCA_963921515.1 Calotriton arnoldi
GCACTCATAAATTCCCCGCTCACTGCCCAAACATAAATATGAACTAGCGGACTTCATAACAGACCAAAATTTGGACATATTATTCATAACAGAAACCTGGGGGAGACCCATCTTCTGGTCCCGACTTCTGCACCGCAACCCCCGGAGGAGCATGTGCATATTCAGACAGGTCAGAACCATTAAAAAAGGAGGAGGATTAGCAATTATATATCGGAGACAAATACCTAGTCAGGACAGAAACAACCTCTACCATGACCTGTGAAGCCGTAACTTTCTCTGTAACGCTTCAATCACTCACAAACTTTCAAAGGAACCCTTCTTTATCGTCCTCCAGGCCCTCGAGCGGGGATTCCTCTCTGCTTTAGGTAGCTTACTGGAACCTCTAGCAGGAGAATCAGACTTTACCTTTTTGGGTGATTTCCAATTTTCACCTAGAAGCCCTTGAGCGACTTGTGACACCTCTCAACCCACTCATTACAGAATTGGAGGCAGCGGACCTCACGCCAGCTGGTGACCGGCCCCACTCCAGTCAGCGAAATGTCATACGGTCGGCAGTGGCTCTCCACTAGCAACAGCCACAAATATCACTAACAAAAACTATGCCCCTAACATGGACTGACCACTGGGCAGTCTTGTCTTACATATTCAGGCAAAAATAACTCGCCCTCCACACACCATCGCCACCCCACCTACTCAATTCAAAGCCTGGAGTTGCCTAGATCAGCAACTCCCTCAAAACACATCTGTCATCCACCAACTACGAGCCCACACCAGATCCTTCACTTGCTTCATCTAATTACTCTGAGTGGCTTAATAATGCCTTCAACCTCCTAGTACCCATCGAAAAATGTCTCCAAAAATAGGATCCACTCCTTCTGCCCCCTGGTCTCTCGGATGGCTCTCCGGCTTGAGAACAACGTTGCAGGAACCTCGAGAGACATTGGCGCAGAGGCTACAACGTCACCGACAAGCTCCAGTTGCAAGGAAGCAATCTCCAAATATAAACACCTCATTATACTGGAGAAAAGCAAATCACTATCTCAACCAGATAGAGTCGGCCCAAAAACTCCACCAAGCAGCTTTTTCTAGTGAGTCTCTAAATTGTCAGGCTCGGCAATAAATCTTCCAATAATGGCCCCCACCCAAGTGCGTTTGCAATGCCCTGTGCAAACTCTGTTCCTAGAGAGAAGGGTTGGTAACATATACGTCAACTTCGCGGCCCAACCCTAAACCTGACCATTCCATCGGCTACTCCGATAACGAGGAAAACACCCCCTCCTTCTCCACTTTCGCTCAAGTCTCACCAATTCAGGTCAAAGACCTCATTCTAACCATCCTGATCAGGTTCCCCACTGACCCTTGCCCTCCTGCCATTTTAAAACAGATTCCTGACACATTAGCCCAAACCTAACAGACATTTGTAATGCCATGTTTAACACACAGGTATATGCCCCGCGGCATGGAAAAGAGCTATCATCAAGCTGCTACTGAAGAAGCAGCACCCTGAGATCCTTCAGAAACAAAAAATTACAGACCTATTGCAAGCCTCCCTTTCCCAGCCAAAATATTTGAGAAATTAATGAATTCACAATTGACCCACTACATCGAAAACAATAACACTCCTGAATAGAAAGCATAATTCGAAGCTTCAGGAAGGGTCACGGCACAGCTACTGCCCTCATTAAAGCAGCAGATGAAATTAGAACAATCTTAGACCAAGGTGGTACGGCTGTGCTTGTGCTGCTAGACCTGTCAGCAGCCTTTGACACGGTCGATCACGCCACCCTGATCGGTCGTGTCTCAAACATTGGCATCAAACTTAAAGCCAAAGATCTTCTAGCCTCCCCTTTCTTTCCTAATCGCACACAACTAGTGAGTCTCGGCGACTACAAGTCCTCTCCCCTTTTACCCTCCCATGTGGTGTGCCACAGGGTTCCATCCTTGAGTCCGACACTCTTTAACATCTACGTGTCGGACCTGGCCAGGGTTAGCAAAACCCATGGGATGGAGTCTTACCTCATGCGCCGGCGACACACAGGTGGTGCTGGCGATCCACAATGATGGAGGAGCGGTGGCGGCTAGATTCCCAAAGTGGAATGCTTGCCATCAGTACCTGGATGGCCAACAGCTGCCCTAAAGTTGAACTCCGACAAAACGGAGAGTCTTAATTTTTGGCAAACTCTATCCGGTTTTGGTCTTCCATTTGGTGGCCCATCACCGAGTTGGGTCTACCACCTCCGCCGGTATCGAAAGTTAGAAATCTAGGTATCATGTTTGACGTCATTCTAACTTTCACATCTCATGCCAATGCAATCGTCTCGTCATCCTTTTACACACTAAGGATGATAAAAAAACTCTTACCCCTTTCTTCCACCCAACGCATGGAAGAACCCTTATCAGCACTCTAGTAATGTCCAAAATCGACTACTGTAATGGCCTTTTTCTTGACGCCCGAAAAAAGACCACCAACTCGGCTACAGATGGTACAGAACTTCGGCTGCTAGAATCATGACAAGCATCCCCAAATACCGACCAATTGCATCAACGGTCCGAGAACTGCATTGGCTACCAATAACAAGCCGAATCAAATTTAAAGCTCTTTGCACATTGCCTTCAAGGCCATCCGCAAAACTGGACCAGACTTCCTGAAGAGAGGCCTTGTGTGGAGTATATTCCCAACAGAACCTTGCGCTCATCAACGGCCAACTTACTCACCGATTCCTCGAGCGAGAAAGGTGTCTCTTGGGGTGATAGAAGACTCACTGTCGCCACCGCCAAGATTATGGAACACCCTTCCTCTGCATATCAAATCCTGCCCAACTTTATTTGCCTTTAGGAAGCTCATCAAGAACGTGGCTTTTCAATCACTAGGCACCCCCACCTTTGGACCCATCCCCTAGCACAGTCCACAGGCGCCGAGACACCCAAGTGGTATTTGTGCGCTCTAGATTTTAAAAGTCCTGTCCATCATCCATGTTTCTGATTGTTGAAGCTTTATTAAATTGTTTGCAGTAGCAAACATAATTATTCTTTTCTCTTTGCATTTGTTGTCATAGAGAACAAAGGGTTCTTCATTATGAGTTATAGATAGTTCTGGGGGAATTACCACCCCTTGAAAAGTTTTTGGAGTAGGTGTGGTAGTTGTTGTGGCTTTTTTGGTGCGAGCTATAGTTCTTTTTAATGAAGAAATAGAGGGCATTTGCCCAGTAGCATGTTTAGGTACTGTAGGCAGCATTTCTTTCAGTATTTGACTGGTAGGTTTCTGTGAGCTACTGCTAGCTTCTCTAATGTCATCAAGGGCATTCCTAACGTCTATTTCAGTAACATTTGGAGGGTGGTTATGCTCCCTTGTATACAAAACAGTTGTTTCTCTAGTTGTTGCCCGACCATAACATTTATTTGAATAGTACTTGCTACATTTCCAATTGACTTTCAGTCCACTTTGCTTTTCCTGGGTATAGACATACCCCATGTAACATAGCAAAATGTTTCCTTTTTGGGATGTTATAAATTGGGCGCATTCTGTCATTGTGATGTTGTAAATTCTACAACAAATGTATATTAAAATTATTAAAATGAATATCATACATGTTTATGTTTTAATAAATACACATTTTTATAAATATACATACAATGTTGGTTTTGAGATGCTTTTAAATGGAGATGTTCTTTCTTTGTTTGTTGAATCCTGTTAAGTTGTGGATTTTTCTGTAGGAAGAGTAAAACATATTTTTACTTATTTTGTTAAATTTGTACATGGGGTGGGGTGGGTGTTTGGGATGGAGTTGGGATTTGGTTTGGTGTTTTACATGTTTTTAAAAGGCGTTTTGCTGAATACTTACTTTATTAGTAAGATGGTTTTAGGAGGTGATCTGTTATTTTTTTGATGATTTGAGAATTATCTGTAGAGGAGACATAAATCGAAAAAAGATATATATTAATTATTTGAGTATGATAAATATTAGTTTTGAAGATTAGCATTACTGTTATTTTATAGATGGTAATTTACTTACTTTTTGAAGAATGCAATAGTTTTTTCTTTGATGAAGTCCTTGCTTCTGGTAGAAATCCGGCAGAGTTTCGGCTTCCTTATTGTTTTGGGTTTAAGGTGTAAAATAAGAATAAGTTTTCCTTCTTTATATAGTGTTTGTTTAATTGTTTGGTTAACCTCATTGGTTCATTTTAATATTGTGTGTTTTTATTGGTTGATATTTATTGTTTTAATTGTTTTGTAGTTGTTTTCTATAAATGGAAAACGCTAATTAAGAGTCAGTTTTTTTTTTCCACTTGTTGAATTATTTAAATGTGTATTATATTATATGTGATGTTAAAAAATGTGTGTATATAATGTAAGTATGACATTTAAATGATTATTAATAGTGTATTTATTATTTAATGTTTTAAGCTATGTTTTAATATTTTCTAAAATTATGTATTTGCTTGTATTTTATATGCAGTGTATGTTTATTTATTAACTATATTTATGGTGTTTAATTTTGTGTGTTTTTACTTTTTTTTGAGTTGTCGATATTTTTACAAAAACGATAATATTGCTGTCTATATTATTGTGATCGATATTTTGGACATGTATATTTTTAAAGGATGTTCGATATTTTAGATAACGATAATTATGTGTTCGATATTACTGTAATCGATAGTTTAGGATGACGATATTTGGGGGTCGATAATAGTGTGTTTTTTTAATTAAGTATAGGGTATCGATATTAGTGTCGTCGATATTTTTGTGTCGATAAAAATGTAGGTCGATATTGTGTCTGTCGATATTATGTCAGTGATTCAAGACACCTCAGAGGGCACCGCCGCAATGCCGCACCGCGACCCTGGTCTCACCAAAAACACCTGCTGATGCCGCCACTGAGCTGTTGCTCGCACCGCGACCTGTGGGTACGGCACTCTGCAACGCCTCGCTTCATGGCGCCGCCTTGGTATCCCCGACGATGCCGCTCCACGCCGAAATCAATGCCGCTGCCTGCACCGTGGTTCGAGGGCACCGCTCGTAAAGTTACATGACACACCGCACTCATCCCGCACCGCAGCCTTGGCCTACCGACACCGGCACCATCGACTCCAGTTCGGCAGCCGACGACAGCGCTTCAGCAACAACGACGCCGCTGCTTGCACCATGACCTGCCAGCACTGCGACGAGCACCGTATCACTTTGCACCGTGACCCTGGTCTCACCGATGACGCCATCTGACACCGCCACTGAGCCGCTGCTCGAACCGCGACCTGAGGCATCGTACGCCGCACCGCTGCACTTCGCACCGCAGCACCCGATACCTGCCAACGACAGCGCTCCTGATTTCAACAGCAAGGAGTTCGATCTGCAACGCGTGTGACTTCAAGGGCCCGACGACTCCTGCACCAACGCCTGCGGACACCGTGCTTTCGCAGCGCAACGAGAGGCCTCGGACGCCCTGCATTTCTAAAGATACTGTTTTGCGGGTCTTCCCGACACCGTAGTTGGCATGCGACCCCGTGGTCAGCCAGAACTGTTTGGATTTGTTTGTTCACGACGCCATGATAGCCCCAGACGGAGCTATCAACTTCAAGGAACTTTATTTCAAGGTTATTTTGATAACTGAAGATTTCTAAGTACTGTATTGTGGATTTTTATCATTTTTGGTCTTGTCTTAAGTATATAAAAATATTGGATATTTTTCTAAACTGGTGTGGTGTCCTTTTGTAGTGCTTACACTGTATTACTATTGGTTATGTGCAAATGCTTTACACACTGCTTCTAAGATAAGCCTGACTGCTCATGTCAAGCTACCTAGGGGGTGAGCAGGGGTTATTTTAGGAGTGTAACTCCCTTATCCTGACTAGGAAGAAGGGTCCCTATTTGGACAAAGGTACCTACCTCTGCCAACTCGAGACCCCCATTTCTAACATGCTCTTTCTACCAAACATGATAAAATTGGACTAAACCTATTTGGCACATTTAATTCACTTGTATGTTCCTAGTAAATGGCACTACCTTTACCCAGGGTCTTTCAATTAATTGCTACTAGTGGGCAGTACTTAATGTGCCGCCCACTAAAGGAAAACTTTAAAACATGCCTCCAGCCTGCCACTGCAGCATGTGTGTGCAGTTTTAAACTGCCATTTCAGCATGGTGAAATCAACCTTTTACCTGGCCAAAACCTTACTTTTTAATACTCGTAAGTCAACACTCTAAGGTAAGCACTAAAGGCTCAAAGGGTGGGTTGCATTGTATATAAAAAATTCAAATTCGGACATGTGTATGTTAGTTCTACATGTCCTTGCAGTCAAATATCCTAAAGCAGTTTTTCTCTGTTGTAAGGTCTATCTCTTCCATTGACTACCAATGGGTTACCTTATTACATTAAGTAAGTGCCAACTTCAGATTGGGAACAGATAGGATAGGAGTGAATTTGAGCTCTTGATTGTTTGAGGGCCTGACACAATCGATTACATGGTGACGATGAAGGGCTGTGTATACATTGTGTCCCCTCTCCCTTTGCATCACAAAGTGTTGTCCTGGGGGTTATGTTTTACCGGGCTTTAATCCCGGACGTTTTCCCTGCAATAAGGAGCTTCTCCGATGATGGACAGTAGTAGCCAGTTGGGATTGTCACCCAATAGGCTTATGGTGGTAGCTTACATGACTCGTTTTCAATTTGGTATGCCTTAATGGTTAAGCACCTAGTAAAAAGTTGGTTTTGTGCCTATGTATGTACACCCCGTTTTCTGTACCAGAATATTTAACTGGTTAGTTCCCTTATGCAGAGTGTTCTGAAAGGGGATTTAGTTTGTGAAGTTTTTTATGCAGTGTATGAAATAGGGCATTCGTTTTGTTTTGCCATATGAGTGGAGGGTTTTCCTTTTCCCTTCACGTCCCTCTAAGCTCCTTTTTGTGATGAGACTTTCTTGTGCCAACCAACTGTGGCTTTCTGCCAGTGTCCAGGGTCACATGACTGTAAATGGATCCACTGATCAGGTTTGTATATTGCATCCAAACAGTGAGACAAAGGGGGTTTAAATGAGGATAGGATGGACAATTTTTAGACGATGGCTGGGGATGGGATATACCCAGCCCCATTAGACTTCAGAGGGCCTTGCATATAGCACAAAGAAAGGAATTTGACACCAGGCCTGGCCTGCCTTTTGCCAGCCTTGACAGTTTAGAGCCCGACCAAGGGAAAGGGGAAGAACTGACAAGAACCAGTTTTGGAGATAGTCAGGAAATTATCCCACACAAAGCCTGGCACCAAGTATAAAACAGGACCTCCAGAACGACACTTCAGAACACTCTGGGATATGTGGAAGATTCAGAAGGAATTCCCTGCTGCCAGACAGTATTTGCACTGCTGCTTGAAGGACTGCCTTGCTGTCTGAGGAAGGAAGTTTGGACCTCCTTGCCTTGATGCCAGGTCTACCCATAGTGACTCCAAAGGTCAGTTAGCTGACCTGTGTGATCTACAGGGATACAACAAGCTTCCAGATGGCTCCCTCAACTGAACAGCCCATGCCATGCTGATGGCCTCTGCTGAAGTGAGTCCTGATCTGCTAAAAAAGCCCCAAAGGTGATTATCCTGAAGTTGAATTCTTTGGGGACGAGGCTGTTTCCACCAAAACTCTGCTGCATGCAACGGCCGCTAAAGTAAGGCTCTGGTGAAACCTGCTCTTTGCACCAACATTGACAGTTCATGACTACTAGCAACACAAGACCTGCACTTTGTGCTACAGCAGTTGACAACCGCCAACATGAAGCTCAGTGTTGTATGAATCTTCGTGCTACTGCAACAATAGTCTGCGACGTTCGACTGGCTCTTTGCGCTAAAAACAACCACCTTGCGGCATCCTCCATCACAAATGGAACTCTTCACACAGGACTTGAGAAGGTGACTTTTTAGCGGGACTAACCTGGTATCTGAACCAGGCTCGCGCTCCATTGTAGTCGGTCTTAACTTGTGACATTTTCCCTGTCTAGGGCGACTAGATGACAGTGATGGAGCAGAAAAGTTTAGCCTAAAATAAGTGCCTTAATTTGTGCAAATATTAACATGAGAATGCCTAAGGAATGAAATAAAATGCCTTTACTTAAATGTGCAAATTAACGTGTAGCATGATTTTTTTTTGTAGAAAGCACCTATTTCTATCATAATTACATTGTCAAGCCAGATTAGGCCTCATTTATGTTTTTTCTACTTCTGTCTTGACTTTCTTTTCAACTTTCTCTTAAATAAATACAAGCCTTTAGCATATAATGCACAGTGCTGTATTAAATAAATAATTCATGTTTGACTTCTTTAGCTGCCACCTATTCACAATAATGAATACTAAACAGCATATTAAAACAATGGTGTATGCAGGAGAATGTGAAGCTTTTGACTTACTTTCTGTAAAGGTTACAGCTAGAATGTTCCTGCTTTAGAATAGTTCATTGTCACGCATTGGTGTTCTGAATAGTTAAGTAATTTAGACTACAGGGTTTCTCGTGGGAACTCAGAGTGAACTTAACGCACATGGATGTTAGCAACTAAGTAGACGTTGTGTAGATAATACCTTGCCAACTTCGTACGTTTACCGTGGGAATGAATAAAGAAGCAGCTGATCATCGGACAATCCTTTTTCATTGGTTCGAGATGACTTAACACCAGCGTGGATGGATACATGTGTTTCTGTGTTTACTCTACTTGTTTCTAGTTAGATTCTAGAGAGCTCTTCCATCACTTTTCCTTAGAGCACGCTCTTAGAGCTTTATGCTGCCCAGACTGGTCCAAGCTATTTTGTCTGTGACCGTCCTTCTTCCTTAGCCTTTTGCCCTATTTTGCTGTGAGCTATTGCTGACGGTGATTTTGAGATTTAGATGATTTTCCAGAATAACTCTTCATGAGGAGGCCAAGTAAATTCGGATTCTATTTAAATGCTCCTTAAAATTCTCACTCTTTTCTGAAAGGATACTTTATGGGTTCTGGTAGGTTAGGATTCGCTAGAGTAGAATAGGGACTTAGTTAATAATTTCCTTAATGGAACACGCTGTAATATTATTGCTTGTCTCTAACCATTTATTTATCTTGATAGTTCTGCAAACAGATTTATCTAATTTCTAATTTTGAATAAAGATGCTAAAAACAAAATACTAAACTTCAATGATGAATAAAGGTTTTAGAACTATTTTAAAACTCTCATCATTGACTGAGCATAAGAAATCGCGTTTATTGAGGTGATGTTGACTTATGCTCAATTCTAAAAGAGTGGCAAAGATCCAGTCAACCTGAAGAAAAACAAGGCACAGAGTTGGAGACCACCTTTGTAAGTCACAGGTTGAACTGCTTTATTTAAAATTATTTCTGCACCAGCAGTTTCTGGTAGCAGAGATATGGGTCACGACCTGAATGGGGCTATAAAATAATTTCCCCAAGTCAGAATACATTTCCTGATTCCCGAATCCAGTGTCCAGAACTTGAAGATCTGACAAGACAGTATTATAAGTCGATTACGATTTTGAAGGTGTGAGTATTAATAGGGCGATGTGTTGCTTATGGTAGCTGTGTTTTTGGTTTAGACAATGGTATTGTGAATATGAATGAGTGAGTCAAAAGAAATACTAACAAGCTGTTGAAGATAAGTGGTTAAAGAATTCAGGCTCAATTGTAGCCGGGGTATAAATACATAAATTGAATAAGATGACTTGTTTGCATTATAAGGTGTAGTGTGTGAGGTACCATCATCTATACTATTGACATAGGGAGACTAATCATTATTGTGAATGATTAACATTGATCGGTATTAGTAGAACCTAATTGAGCAAATGGGTGAAGCTGTATTGATTTGGGTGATTTTGCACTGGTCGAGATTTCACTTGCAATTGTGGAAAATATTCTTGAGTGATTGAGATACTATTTTTTCTATAGTAGAAGCAAACAAGGAGTTTAGAGGTTTATAGTCGAAGCTGTGTGAACGTGAGGAAAATTGTAAAGAAGGGTGAACTGCTGTAAGGAGTGAGAAAGTACGTCATATTCTTTCATGGAGGGATTGGTTGGTTGATTTGCTTTTGTGCTGGGATTGGTTGGTGACGTCAGAGCATTGTGCTGGGATTGGATTGCTAGAAGTGAATAACGTATTTGGATTTGACAAAGAAAATTGGTAAACTATTATCTTAAGTTGGATTGGTTTATTGAGAATTGATGCATACTGAAGGTTCACTTACAGAATATCGACCACAAAAATATAGATGTTAAAAAATCGAGGTAAAAATATAGAATGCAAAAATATCGACTCCTATACTTAAACAGGTAAGTACAAAAATATTGAAACAAAAATATAGTTTACAATAATATGGTGTATTAAATATCGAATTTAAAATATATATAATTTAAAATATTAAAATAAACATAAATTCAATACTAACTTTAATTTATAAAAAAATTAAATGTATATTTGAACAAATACAACAAATAAATTTATTTTAAAAAATGTAAACACACACACGTACACACATATATATATATATATATAATTATACATATATAAAAAATATAAACTAATATTTTAATTAACAGTATAATTTAAAAAATACTAAATAGCATAATATTCAAAAATATATGTAAACATATTTAAATATACCAAAAACATAAAATATCGAAGAAAGGGACTCAATTTAATTTAAAATAAAAATTAAACAACACACATTTTACAATTTAATTAAAAATAAGTTGCAAACAAAAAATATTGCAAATTATAATATTATTATTATAATAAATCAAACACATAATTATATAAATTGCAACATCAAATAAATTATTACAAATTAAAATATATATATATATACACATCCCACCACATTAAAAAGAAAACATTTTTCAACTAAATAGACATAAACATAATTACTCCCACCTAAAACAACACAACAGTAACAAAATATTTTACACCACATAAAAATAAGATTTGCTATTCTAACTACAATAAATATAAAATTACATAACATATAACATTACAAAATACTATAATTTACTATTCCCACCACACTTAACACAGCAATAAAATGTATAATTAACAAAAAAAAAGCAATTACCACTCCAGTCAGTGCAACAGTAGGGAAAGCGCTAGATTGCGGAGGGATAAAATTTACTATTCCCACTCCAGTCAGTGCAACAGAAAAGAAAGTGCTGGCTTGCGGAGGGGTAAAATTTACTATTCCCACCCCAGTCAGTACAACAGTAGGGAAAGTGTTGGATTGCAGAGGGGTAAAATGTACTATTCCCACTCCAGTCAGAGCTACAGTAGGGAAAGCGCTGCATTGCGGGTGGATAAATTTACTATTTCCATTACAGTCAGTATAACAGTAGGGAATGTGTTGGATTGCAGAGGGGTAAAATGTACTATTCCCACTCCAGTAAATGCAACAGTAGGGAAAGTGTTGAATAGCGCAGGGATAAAATTCCCACTACAGTCAGTTAAACATTAAAAACAAACAAAATATCTTCAACAAAAGAAAAATATTAAAAAAACTAAGGGGGTCATTAGGATAGCGGGCGGATCGCCACCGCCCGTATGGCGGTGGTGATCCGCCCGCTATTTTCCACCGCCCGCTTCACATTTTTTCCCCACCGCCATATTACGATGGTGGTGGGGACCCAGGCGGACGGAAAGACCGTCCGCTGGTTTTCCACCGGTAGGCAATCGGCCTGATTGCCTACCGGGCGGAAAAGGCCTGCAATATGGTGGCGGTGCCTTGCAGGCACCGCCATCCATATTACGATGGTCGGCGGTGCAGGGCTTTCCATGGCGGTGACTCCGCCATGGAAAGCCAAGCGGATTCCACATTCGGGGGCCCGTTGCGGGCCCCCAAGATGTTGGGGGGGTGGGGGGTGCTCATGCATTGTCATGGACATGGTGGCAGGCACCTCGCGGTGCCTGTCACCTTGTGCATGACGATGCACACAGTGCATTTCCAGCATTGTGGCGGGCGGTGCTGTGCCCCCCGCCCGCCACAATGCTGGGAATGGAGGATGCCACCGCCACGGTGGCATCCTAATCACCTGTGCGGGACCGCCGCACCACTGGCGGCTGGTCCCAGCACCACTAGGGTGGCGGGCGGACGAAAGTCCGCCCGTCATCCTAATAGGCCCCTAAGTAAATAAAAAAATACATAAATGTGTTGAAAAAATATATATATATAAAAAATTTAAAAAGTAAAAACATATTGTAATGTTAAATACATATCACAAATACCTACAAATATTATTATAAATAAAATACAAAAATGATTTTCATACAAATAAATATTTTTATTTAGAAATTATTTATTAACAAAAACATTAATTATTACATACATTTAGTTTTGTTACTTCCCACCCTACAACACCACAAAACTCAGAACCTGCACCTAAAAAATTATATTCATCATCATATTAATTTTCATTGATTAAATATTAATTATTAATTAAATATAAGCAATGTACTTCCCACAATATACCCACACAAAACACACAACACAATTAATTATTAAATTTGATTACTGCAAATATTTGTCTGATGTGGTTCGTTGTATTTCTCATCAGGTTTCGGCAACAACTCAAGATCCGCATCAAAGACAGTGCCACGACCTCAGCCCTGGTGACTGGGTCGTGATAAAGACCATGTTCGAAAGACTTGCCTAGAACCTAGGTGGAAAGGCCCCTTCCAGGCCATTTTGACAACAAATACGACTGTTAAGTGTGCTGAAAATCCAAACTGGATTCATGCTTCTGTCTTGTTTTTCATTTGAGGGCACCTAAGTAAGACTTCAAAATACCAGGGCACAACGTGAACACTCTTAAAAATAGGATCTACACACTTTAAAGTACCAAAATGCAACATAAACAAAAGCCCAACACTCATTTGCCAAGTAAGAGGAATATTTGTTGCAGCAAGTTCCCATATGTCAAATGGCAATAAATGCATATAGTGAACGTAAATACACAAGAATAAATGCATAGAAAGATTACTGCATATACACAAGAATAAGGTAATTAGAACTTGAAATACATCACCGGCTGTCTGTCTTGCATCTCCTGTTAGCGCGGCTGGGGAACCCATTGACAGTCTCAGCAGGAGCTTTCAGCCAGGAAAGGGCTCTAGGTAGTGTGCCCACTCCTAGAAGAGTTCCTGTCAAAGCACCAAGAGGTGTCCATCTTTATACTCTTTACTAACATGGAGAAAGACTTCTAGAAGCTCCCCCTCTCTTCATCTGCACTGTAGGTGCTGGCTAAACTCTCTGCGTTGAGGTCACTCAACGGAGCAGGCCAGGCTCTGATGAGATCTGAGGCAGAATTCTTCACTTTCTCATCCTTGGGCACTGTATGCCTCCCACACTATCTGTTCTAACAGCTTATCTCTCTCGCACTGTGAAATGAGAAACATACACAATCCTGTGTGTGCGCTAGTAAACTGGGCCTGCCTGTATTCACAATTGAAAGGCAGGGTCAGACAGATACAAGAGGAAACCGTGCTCATGAATTTAATTAAAGCAACATGAAGTCAATGGTCAACACATGATCTCACAATGTAATAATTCCTGTAGCATTACACTCCACCCCTTGACCATTGACTAGTAATTAGCATAACTTATAGGCAAAAAAGTCATAGTTCTAGGATGAAACAAAGATATAAAGTTAGGCACACATTGCGTACAGCAACAAATAGATATCAGAATACAAATTAAAATGAAAATGACACTTAAAATATAGCGAAGTTGCCCAAAATCAGGCAAAAATCCAAATAACCAATCCCACCACCCCTTGTCCACATCTTGTTTTACTCCCTTGATTAATTAATGCAATGCATTAAGATGCAAATGGATGGATGTGGAATGGTCAAATAAATTGAAACAACACAATCCTTCAAAATCTGCACAGCCATGGTTAAGTTTTAAAAGCAAGTAGTCAACAGCAGCCCTATTTTGTAAAGTGGCTTTTCTTGTTCCCTGAACATCCAATAGCAATTCAGCTAAAGCTGTTCAAGTTTCATTTATATTTTTTACCATTAAACAAGCAAGCTTGTTTATTATCCTAGTAGTTACACAGTTAACCCAGGAACAGATGTAGCTAGACTAATATAGTCAGTTTTGGATAACAAAGTAATTTCAGAATCACAGTCGTTAGATAATTGAAATGCATCTTTAGCATAGTGAAAACATAAAGCTAAATGCAAAGGAAACATCATAAGTCCTAATTGTGTTAAGGCACATGGTCCACCAGTCAGGTTAGCTCTAATATAGGTGTATGCTGTGTTGCCACACAAAGAGAGCCATTCCTTGGGTAATTTAACATGCATTTGATACTGGAGGTTGAGTCCCTTGGCTGTGGGCACCTGTGGACCCTCCCGGTCCCCTCCGGACACACACAAACACAGTCCAAATAGGGCAATCAGGACATAAACATGCCATGTTGTGATCTAGAGAAACAGAGAACAAATGAGTATTATTTATTCTCGCAAATAGCATTTATCAGCAGGCACATATTCCCAATTCTCCTCTCCAGGTTTCATTGCAACCAAGATGTTGTCTTTTCCTGTAGCTTTGACTTCAGCGGGTTCAAGAGGGTTTTCGGGGGGTTCAATACATACTTTGGCTCCTGGGCTCCTTTTAGTGGAGCTGAACCCTCCCTGTCCTCATACAGTAAGAAGGGCTGGGGCAGTCCCATTCGTAACAATTCCTCCATAAACTGGTATTATGATAATCTGAGCAACTCGATCCCGGGTTGCACTACTAAATCAGTGTGTCCACTGTTCAACAGTATCACTTTTATCTCTCCTTGGTAATCAGAGTCTATTACCCCTCCCAAAACTTGGATGCCTTTCAAGGCAAGCCTGGAGCAAGGGGCAATCAATCCAAAATGCTCTGGGGGAATCTGAATTCCAACCCCGGTTTCAATTAAAGCTATATCTCTGGATTTCAGTCTGTGCATCTGCAAAGCATGTAAATCAAGACCTGCAGCCTCTGGGTTGGCATGATAAGGAGCCAAGGCTCCGGGATTGTCTCCCAGTACAAGATAGTGTTAGTGGCCATGTGAGGCTAAATCTGCAAAGCTGGTGTCAACATTTGCATTAATAGAGTTTCTGCATCGGTCAAAGGCCTGTTGTTCAAAATTAACAATGCATCATGCAAGTTATCTCTCCAACCTTTTAATGACCCATCCAACATTTTTTCCAGCTGAGCTTTCAACAATCTATTCTTTATCTAAATGTTGAATCTGAAGTGAGAAGCATTGTCACTTTGGATCTGCAATGAAATACCATAATAAAAAACAAGTAAATTCAATGTTTTTGAAGTATTCTGCTGAGTGGCTCGTTTACATGGAAAGACTATCAAAAAGCCAGAGTAAGTATCCACCACTGTACATGCATACTGACAAACCCAACTAATTGGCATTGGCCCAATGTAGTCGATCTGCCATATTGTCCTGGCAGCTTTCCCCTACCGAACTGACCTCACACCACCTGTGAGACTGGTCTGTGTTGTGTATGCTGACAAATGGGACATTGCATAATCGCAGTTTTGATGAAATCTAGGGCAATATAATGCCTCTATTCTCTGCCCACCTGCAGCCGTATTACAGTAAGTACCCTGGGGGCCCAATGGGCATTTTCACGTGCAGTGCACGCCCCGGGACACTTTGGTATTACAGAAGGGGGCGCAGACGCTTGTGCGTCCTCTTCAGTAATACCGATAGCGCTGGAGCACTACCTTCAGGGGGTGTTCCCTCATTTGCATAGGGGCATGCCCTATGCAAACGGGGGAATTCCTTTGCCTCCTCGCCCGCGCCATATTACAGACGTGGGCGCAGAGGCAAAGAAGCTCTCAGGGGGTGCACTCACAGGTGGCGCACTGTGAGTGCATCCCCTGAGAGCAGCCTTCTGGAGGGAGAAAAGGGGTCCTTTGGACCCCCCAGCCATCCCCTTGCAGGCGGGTGCAGTCTCACATGAATGCGCTGCCCCCAGGGCAGTGCGAGTTTGCTGCTGCCCTGAGGCAGCGCATTCATCGTAATAGAGCGCATTTTCATTGTTTGCGCCCGGCGCACCTTTTAAAAGGTGCGCCGGGTGCAAACAATGAAAGTGCGTAATATGGCCCCTGTTAGTGGCTTTCTCTCCCAGGTGTCCACATTTTTGATGTGCCCACTTAGCAATTCCCACCAAATCAGAATCCTGTGACTTCACCTCGGCCTCCAATATTTTGGCTTTTTCATCTGCAAAGGAATTACACCACCGTTCTAATGAGTCTGTTGGGCAGTGGGCATCTACGTGATATACAGTAACTGTGCTTTGTGGTAACATTTCCCAGATCTCTTGCCACAACTCCTTACCCCACACCTCTTTTGAATGTATCATCCAGTTATGGGCATGCCATGTGGGAAACCAGGTAGCTAACCCATTAGCAGTAGACCATGCGTCTGTGTAAATGAAGCACTTTCCAGGTAATTCATATTTCAAAGCCTGATGCACAGGATTTGAAGGTGGCACAGGGGGTGCACCACCTGTGAGTGCACCCCCTGAGAGCTTCTTTACCTCTGCGCCCGCGTCTGTAATATGGCGCGGGTGAAGAGGCAAAGGAATTCCCTCGTTTGCATAGGGCATGCCCCTATGCAAATGAGGGAACACCCCTCGAAGGTAGTGCTGGCACTTTAAGTGCACCAGCGCTATCGGTAATACTGAAGAGGACGCACAAGCGCCTGCACCCCCTTCTGTAATACCAAAGTGTCCCAGAGGTGCGCACTGCACGAGAAAATGCCCGTAGCGCCCCCAGGGCACTTACTGTAATACGGCTGCAGGTGGGCAGAGAATAGAGGGATCATATTGCCCTAAATTTGATTTTGATTTGATCAAAACTGCAACTACAATTCTGCAAACTGGCTACTCTTTCCCTCTCCGGTAATAGTTAACAATTTCTTGTTCACAGGATTGTACGACAACACTTTCCAATGCCTCTTAGCCCCCACATTTCTGGCTGAGCCATTAGTAAACCATACATGTCTTCTTAAGACAATGCTGCAAACGGCTCACCCCACTTCACAGGGGATTTCAGTATCTCAGGCACATCCTGTAACACCTCTGTATATTTCACTTGGGTCTGCACCACCTGCTCATGCAACACTTCGGCACCTCTGGGGCCTACTCGGGCTCTATCTTGTATGTACCACTTCCAGTTGATTATGCTGGCTTCCTGCACATGCCCTAATCTATAAGTCTTTGGGGAACTCATCAACCATTGCATTATAGGAATCTCAAGTCTCAAGATCACATTGTGCCCCAGATTCAACTGCTCAGTGTCCACCAAGGCCCAATATCATGCAGACAGCTGCTTTTTAAATGGGGTGTACCACTGTCCAGAATCTTGTAACTTCTTTGCCCAGGATCCTAAAGGCACCCTCCTCTTTTCTTGTTTCTGCCAAAAACTCCAATTAGCATACTGCCCTTGGACTGTCAAATTAAGCTCAACATCCCCCTCTCGTACTGACCACAAATTCAAGGCACGCTGTATAGCTTCTTTTGATGATTCAGATGCATTCTGTTGCTGCTCTCCCCACTCAAACTCATGTTTCTTTCATTTAACATTGTACAAAGGGGCCAAAATCTTTATCTTATTTCGCACTGATGTATTTAGCAATCCATTCATCAAATTATGGAAACACCTATGAAAATTGCAATCTTCATTACATCCTCTTTCATTCTTTGCATTTAATTCCTTTAATGTAAGCCAGGGCTTAGCAGCAAACACATTGGCCCCATACAAGAAAGTCATCAGCCATATTGTGCACCCTTCAGCCCCCTGGTACTCTGAGAAATTAAGGCCAAAAAAAGAAAACATGTTGTCGTCAGGAAAAGATCCGGAGAAGTAACTATGCCCCAGAGGAAAAGCAGAGATATAAACTACAGATTTAGGAATACACGAATCTGATCATCTCTGAAAAAACTCTTTTTTTTACCAATAAAATCAGATCTGCTGCTAACTCGTCGGAGAGCTGTTTCAGATGGTATCCAGCCTCTCTACTCCATCTGCTTCATCTATAATACCCCCCACAAAACATTTTTGTGACAAACTAGTGACTTACTTCAAAAATAAAGTTGAGGAGGTATTTAATGACCTGATTCTCAATAATGGAACCAACTACTCATTACAAGTCATCACTCAACCAGATCAAAGTCAACAGGCTCTTTGTGAGTTTCCAGCTGTCCCTCCTGAAGGTATGATTGAGCTACTAGTGTGCTGCACAAAATAGTTGACTTTATTGCACCTCCAGTCTCTTCGCTGTTTAGCAACATTTTAAAAACTGGGACCTTCCCCACAGAATGGAAAAAGGCTTCCATTTTGCCACTTTTAAAGAAACAATCTCTTGACCCGGCTGAAGAAAAGAACTACCGCCCTATATTGAAACTTCCCTTCCTAGCCAAAGTGCTAGAAAGACATCTCAATTTCTTTCTTACTAAGTTTCCGGATCAAAATGACATCCTGTATAAATCCCAATTTGGCTTTAGAAAAGCCCATATTATGGAGGCTGCGCTAGTCACAGTATCAGAGGAGGTTAGGGAAATCCTTGATCGTGGAGATAGGGCTGCTGTGATCCTTCTGGATCTATTCGCAGCCTTTGACACAGTAAGCCACAAAATTTTGAAACAGCATTTGCTAGACATAGGTGTCCAAGTCTCTGATTTCAAGCTTCTTTGTACCTTCTTGGATGAAAGAGAACAAACTGTTAGTATCGGAGACTTTAGGTCAAAGTCTTTCTCCTTACCTTGTGGAGTCCCGCAGGGCTCCTCGCTAAGCCCCATCTTATTCAATATCCAAGTGACCCCTCTTATGGGACTGATAAGGTCATACGGTTTTTCTACAGTGTGTTATATGGACGACACTCAAACTGGCGTTCCTGTAAACAACAACATTGAAGAGGTGGATTCTCATTTCAACAAATGCATTAGTGCCATTCTTAATTGGATGAGCACCCATTGCCTGAAATTAAACTCAGGAAAGGCTGAGGTTCTCCTTTTTGGGCGGGACATCTCCTTTTGGAAAAAGTCTTGGTGCCCAGGCGTTCTTGGCTCAATTCCTGTCCCAGTGATTAAAACAAGGGATCTCTAAATAGTTTTTGATACAAACCTTTCCTTTAGGGACCAAACCAACCACCTAACATCCTCATGCTTTCACACACTAAAAATCCTGAGGAAAATCCTTCCGTTTCTATCATCAGACCTACAAAAAACAGTGGTCACCTCACTGGCTCTATCAAAACTAGATTATTGCAATGCCCTCTATGTTGCAGCCCAGCGGTGTGTTCTGGGTAGACTCCAGAGAATGCAAAATGCAGCAGTTAGGGTCCTGAAAAAAATTAAACAGTTTGAACTCGTGACTAAAGCTAGGGAAGAACTCCACTGGTTGCCTGTCAAAAAAAGAGTTACCTTTAAAGCACTCTGTATTGCCCACAAAGCATTGCACCTTCAAGGCCCTGAAACTCTGATGAACATATTTCCATGGAACACCCCAAACAGATCACTACGTTCTTCCACAACTAAGAAGCTGTCTGTTTACCACAACCACAAAGCCTTCTGGGGAGATAGACGGTTCTCCCACATCACATCCTGTCTTTGGAATCAAGTGCCAGAGAACTTAAGAAATACCCCCAACTTTCTGGCGTTCAGAAAGCTAATTAAAACTTGGCTGTTCACTTTCTCTCTGTAGACTCTATATCCTGATCTCCTTTTCCTTGCATTGTAGGCAGTGCCAAGATGCCCTAGGTCATACGTTGCATTTTACAAATCAAATCAAATCAAAATCTGTTGGCGGCCAATCTGACTCAGTTGGGTATTTGTGTGAACATCCATCTGCCGCTAACTGCAGTAAAGTGATCTGCACACTTTCCTGAAAATTCCTAAACTCATCTTGCACAATAGGATCATTGCTTAGTATACAAAACTTTGCTGCATCTCCATGATCTAAATGCACTCCCTGGGCCCCTGCCAAATGCACCTTTCTCATGTTAACCCTTCCTCTTCACTTCTTCCACTTATATTTTGCTACATGCACCACCACTTTTTCAGCCACAAGCTGATAAGTTTCCAGCTTCTCTTGCAATAATTTGTTCTGCCAAGACAGCATTGCAGAAGTATTCTTGGCTTCCACTAGCTGTTCTTCCATCGCTTCAGGCTCCCTTTCTAACTGAATACATTTTTCATGCATTTCCCTATAAGCATTTAAAAGGATCCAGCCTCTTTGACCCAATGTACAAAGTTCTGTTCCTTTTTCAATTGGAACTTTTTACAAGTAGGCTAATACATCTTCTGGCTGCGCATCAAACATACACGCACTCCAAATTCTCACTCAACCCAGCACAATGTGACCACTCATGAGCAAGCTGACTATATGGAATTAATTCCCACCCTGGTATTTCATTTGGTATCTGTGCACACAAACACAAGACCCAGGAGAAGGAACGAGTATTGGATCAAAAAGAGCAAATCGACAAGCTGATTGGCCACAAAGCTATGAGCACAGAAGCCAGAAAAGAAGCACAATGAATGCACAAATACCAGATGGTATACCTGAAGATACTGAATCCAGTGATGAGAGTGTTTCAGAGCAGAAAGAACAAACTCTAAGAAGATCCAAAAGAGCAAGGGTGCTTTGTCAAAGGTACTCAGCACCAGAGTGGTCATACTACGTGAACACAGCATTGAATGCCACTTTAGAAGACTTGTGCAAAGGGAACCCTGAACTGTTAGAGCCCCCTTGAGAACAATCTGGAAAACTTGAGGGGAAAACAATAGAAAAAGCAAAAGAAGAAGAAGAAACCTTAAAGAACTCATTGATAAAACGAATTGTGTTGTTAGACCTTTATTATTTTAGTCTTTTATTTTACAGGAGATCAACCTAGGACTGAGTGAGCAGTAGATGAAAAAGGATAACATTTTAGAAGAACACAGACTAAGGTTATGGATTATGTATTTAGTACCGAACTTTAAATAGACTAATACCGAAAAAGAAAAACAAAACAAGAGACAAACATTATGAACTCAAGAAGCGTGAAACTGACTCAGAGAGAAATGTGTTGCATTAGAAATAACTGTAAATATAACATACTTTCAATTTTTGTAATAACTCTAATAATGATTTCAATAGTACTAATAGGATTTTATTTAACACCTGAGGCAGAGAACAAAAAATAGAATTCTACTAAACCATACTTTAGCCTAGTAAATCAAGTTAACTATTCCTTTGTGAGCTACAAGAAAGACGTTTTCTCTACTAAGGTTTACTTCAAGTTAGTTCAAGAATACACTAATGATATGAATGCTAAAAACTGTTATGTTTGTGCACACTTACCCATATCAGTTTCAGAAGAAGTAACATACTACCACATGCCTTTGTCTTATGCTATTTCATGTAGCATTCTACTTTCCTTAGTTTATAGAAAAGGACATTTCAAATATTTGTATTCTACCCATGATCTGATACTTTCTAGTGTTCCTTTGATAGAAAGCATGAATATAAACCTGCAAGTAAAAGAAATGGATAATACCTGGTATTATTTCCTACCGAGTAGGTCTATAGATAGTGTACAGGCTTGCCAAAATAACTTAACCTGTTTAATGAGGTCAGTGGAAAAAATATATTTAATGGCTTTAGAGGAAAGATACACTAACATAAACCGAACTTGTGACAAGAGAAGTGATGTTTTAGAAATGCCTGGAAGAAGGAAGAGAATAAATTTAGAAAGAAGATGGCCTACCCTAGATTGAGATTAGAAAGTCAGCACAATGGAAAACTTTGGTTTACAGGAGAAGGACACCTAAGCAAACTAAACATGTAGTAATCAGTAGTTGTGAACACACTTTTGAACTAACAGGGGGGACTTAGCAGATCTTGCAGTACGATGAGAATGCAATTCCTGGAGTTTACTATATTAGGGGACTAAATGCTTATTTCCTATTGCCAACAGACTGGGAAGCTATTTGTTACTTAGGCATACTAATCCTTAAGACGTATCACGTGAAAAGTTTAGATGCATTAACAATGACACCATCACATAGACAAAAACAAAATGCTAAAGCTGCAACAGGTCTAACAGGAGACATATTTGGAGCAATCATTCCACCTGTAGGAACAATTTTAAATGGTAAAAAGATTGGAACGTTAGCTACTGTTGTTGACAAAATGGCAATGAGTGCATCTGGAGCTTTGCTTATAATTAACACTAAGCTAATTGCTATAAGGTCTATAGTACTCCAAGACAAACTTGCACTAGATATCTTACTCACAGAAAAATGCGAAGTCTGCCAGGTGCTCAAATTTACTCACTGCTGCACATACATACCTGATGGAAGTAAGGGAACAGAAGACTACGCAAAGAACATTTCAGGTTTAGAACCTGAATTACACGAATTGGAAACACCAAGGGGCCGATTACGATGGCGGTCTTTGGCACATCTGCAGTGCTGGCAGTGGCGGAAAACATCCTTTTCCCTTGCGTCTGCCGTATTACGATGGATGAAGATAGCCCATTTTCCGTCCGCTGCGGAGTTACGGGATCCGCCAGTGTTTTCCTTCTGCAACGGTGGAGGAGGGAGCCAATAGAGAAAGACCGCCGTGTGGAATGACGTTACGACCGCCGTACAAATCACGATGCCTCAAACAGCGCATCACAACGCAGCGGAGAAACCAGCAACTCGGAGACGGCAGAAGCACTACTGCGGAGAGCGAAACTAGAATCCCGGTTACTTCCACGCGGTCCTGACCGCTATGGATCCAGCTCTGCAAGCCCTTCCGCTGCTGTACCTCATCCGCTACCAGCAGATAAGACGCCGCCACCGTCAACACCGCAGGTACGTAAATACACAACTCCGCATACAACCACAACACACAACTCTTGTGCTGAAATACGGTTCCTGTCCACATCAGACACTCTGGTGGGGACAGGAACATATCCCCCAGTGTACTCACACATGTCCTGCCTGCTAGAAATCCACACCTCCGCATCCGGGTCACCCATCAAACGCGAAATCACTGCAATGCCCCGGTCACGTCACCGCAGCGGTGAAGACGCGGGAAAACCTGCGCACAATGTAGTAGGCAGGACCGGCGCCAGGCATGGGCATTCTGGGCAGCTTCCCAGGGCTCCACCTACACCCTACCCACAGGACGCTTCTCACACCCATTTGGGCACATGCTGTGTGCCCCTCCTGTGCCCGCCCCCCCTGCACAATGTATCACCCAGGTGTGGCTAGACCTCGCACCTCACACATCAAAAGGCAAGGTAGATTGATTGGGAAGGTAGGGGTGAAGATGAACACCCTGCAAGGAAGGTCAGGGGCTGGACAACCCTCCTCCTCACACCTACCTTCCACTAATGTGAATCAAACAGAGTTTAATTAAGAAATGAAGACTCACACTGCATATGAACAACCACTGAACTGTTCACACTGTTTGTCAAGTCCCTCAGAAAGATCCCACACTGACACTCTGCTATATACACATACCATAGGTCAGCAGCAATGTATGAAAATAAATGGGCTAGCCCAAAGTGAAGTGCACAGTACTGGAAAACCATGGAGCAAGCCACATAGCATGTGCACATCACATGCAAGAGGAGGAACATATCACACTACCCTTAGGCCATCAAATCAGACATGGGAGGCACAGTGAGTGAAATTAAACCACAGTGACCTCTGTGCAACAACTCAGGGATACATCAATGCAAGCTATGCATAGTCTCAGGAATGATAGGAAGTGTCAGAAGTCATACAGTGATCAGCCACACATCTGTGTCAACTTACTTGACATGTGTATGCCACCAGCACAACACACATGGCTCATTGTCACACTCCCTGACTGTCAAACCCAAGTAGGACCTTCACACATACCCCTCATCTACCCATCTCACACCTGCAACACTCAACACCTGTGAGAAACACACATAAAGGTGCAAATAAGGTCCTGTGAGTTTACTGACAACCAATCAAACACCCTGGGGTGCATCTACAAATGTCAGACTCACACTCAGGGATGTCTGAACCAATGCTGACCCAAAAACAATAGCCAAACACTAATCTCACAAACAACATCCACAGAAGTCCAACAAGCCCAGCCATGTGAAGCCAAACAGTGGCAAAGCAATGTGACCCTAGACAGACCAGGAATACACAAAATTGTCACTCTGGACAAATGCACAGACACCATACCCCAACACAAACAAGAATTGCATCATCAAAAGCCAATCATAAACACCAACTGGGATCAAGGGGACAAGTCAGCTAACACAGACGTAGACACCACACCAGTCATCAAGAGAACATGGTGTCACAGTGTACCACAAGCATGCACAATCCTGAAAAAGTGACAGGTCAAAAATAGGAGGACACACCACTATTGTGCACTCAAAACAAGCTCATGAACAAGACTCCACATTGCTGCATGGACATTCACACAAGAAATGCATACTACACATGCAAAACACATCATAATGTATCACAATGCACAAACTACTTACACACAATGTCATGCAAATAGAACATCACACACACATTGCACCTGTCAGTAGAGAGAGCCAATACAGGCCAAACACTGCATCCATCCACAAAAAAACAACAGATGCACATACAAATCCATCACATAGCAAACTCAGCTGGACATCAGGGGGATGCACACCAGGCAAGTACAAGGCAACATACACTGACAGCACTGCATGCACACCAAGCAGTGTGTGCACACCAACCAAACCAGTAGCACACATATCTGAGTGCCCCACCATGAAATCTCACAACACAAATCATCACAGCACACAGATAACATCACACTCAGGAAGGGGAGCAGTACCTCAGCAAACACACATACAGCTTAGCCATCACCCACAGATGCACAACTCAGGGAAACCCAGATGCAAACAACATGACTAGAGGACTGTGCTGATCAAACATATGCACTGCACATGAGCAACCATGACTGCAAACTATCTGAAGAAAATAACAGATAACTAATTGTTAAACTGTCTTGAGTTGCACATTGGTCCTGTACACAGATCATCCTCACACAGTATAGTGTCACAATATGAAGTGGTGGGGAGGCTCACACACTGGCAAGCCATGGGGTGGAAGACATGAGATTGAAGTGGTGTACATCAGTAGTGGACAGGTAAGGAGTGTACAGTCCACAAACACATAGTGGAGTAACTCACAATGTGTAAGCATCAGAAGCACCCATAGGGGATGGTATGACTCCTCATACCACATACCATACTGGAGCCAAAAATATGTCAAGTGACAGCAATGCATGAGAAAACTCACAAATAATGTCAGTGTGGCTGAGCAAGTCAGCACAGTGAGCACAAACTTAAACAACACACATGGCTGATCAACTAAACACAACACAGACTCTGCAGTCACACACTCTGCATACTCACAACTGACAGCGACAACAAGTAGGTGTCCCCCAGGAGTGCAAGTACACACCGACAAACTGCATAGTGCGCAACCTACAACTCCTACATGTGCACACAATCTGAAGCACATGTCTGACAATGTAAACAAACATGCACTCATTACCTGGATCATACATGTGTGTAGTTGGCATGTGCAGGGGCACATACACCTCAACACTACTGACAATGACAGGCCAATCACACTGTATGACTACTCAAGTGCACACATCCTAATGTACCCATGTGACAATGAAGACAGGCCCACATAAGATGACTACACACCAACACTGCTGTGCACACATCAAGAAAGAGCACACAGAAATGCCGGAACCTGGCCACCAGCAAGTAATCATGTGGATAGCATTCACCTCTGTTGTGGTATTGCATACTAACATGACATGTGTACAAGTTAGCAAACCTGAGCACAGAATGATTAGGAGAAGAGGAGATCATCACAAACAACCATCATTGCACCCTCAAGCCTCAGACTCAAGAAGCACAAAAGTGCTTGTTACCTCTGGAAAGCTCAGAAAAAGTAAAACAAGCAATTGTCAATGTTAAAGTGGCATACAGAGCATGTGTCACATGAACCGATACCCATACATAAAAACCTTTATTTAGCAAGGACATTGACAAAGCAGACAACAGGAGTAACAGCCTTTATAACATATTACCCAGATAGGCATCAAAAGTACAAAACAGCAAGGCCATTGGCCAGTACAAATTCAAAGTATGCACATGTGTGCATGAGAAACTGCACAGGGAATGGGCATCCATAGTAACAGACAGCATGGCCATTGGCCAGTCCATAGTTCCAGTCCGCACATGTGTGCATGAGAAACTGCACAGGGAATGGGCATCCAAAGTAACAGACAGCAAGGCCATTGGCCAGTCCATAGTTCCAGTCCACACATGTGTGCATGAGAAACTGCACAGGGAATGGGCATCCAAAGTAACAGACAGCAAGGCCATTGGCCAGTCCATAGTTCCAGTCCGCACATGTGTGCATGAGAAACTGCACAGGGAATGGGCATCCAAAGTAACAAACAGCAAGGCCATTGGCCAGTACAAATTCAAAGTATGCACATGTGCGCATGAGAAACTGCACAGGGAATGGGTAACACCGTCCACTGCCATGGGAATCACCCCAGCTCAGGGGATACGAATGGGCAATCCAGGCACCGCTGTGGGAGAAATGGTGTGGGGAGGGGGACTTTGCCTCAACTTTTGCTTTCAGTAAACTGGGAGGTGGCTGATTGTCGGGGCCAGTTGGAGGACTGGACCTGGGAGAGAGAGGACCGGCTGAGGTAGAGGCATCAGTGGCTGTGGGAGCCTGAGGGCTGCTTGGACCGGGTGGTGTGGTGGCACAGGGAGGTGGAGACATGCTGCCGTGAGACACAGTGTGTGAGGGTGAATGTTGAGGGCTGGGTCTCAACAGCTTGGGGATTCAGTAGCCCACAAGT
This sequence comes from Calotriton arnoldi, assembly GCA_963921515.1. Taxonomy (NCBI): domain Eukaryota; kingdom Metazoa; phylum Chordata; class Amphibia; order Caudata; family Salamandridae; genus Calotriton; species Calotriton arnoldi. Next base: position 26,894 of record CAWUFW010019177.1, read on the forward strand.
GTCTTGGCCGGAGTGGGAAGTGAGGTGGGAACAACAGCCTCACTCTCCACCAAAGGTGTATCAGGTGCAGGTGGCTCTCCCTGTGGGGATTTGCTGGATATGGTGGTACGCTTGGGGTGGCCTTGCCTTTTCCCCTGCATCCCCTGTTGTCCAGGTAAACCCCCCACTTTTCTCTCCTGTCCCAGCTTCACAGGGATGTGGGTGGGAGTTGACGTTGTGGGTGAATCTGCCTTGGAGAAGTGTTTGTGCTCAGTCGTTGCAGGCACCAGGTTCACAGCAGACAGGGCAGCTGTCTGTTTGTCTTTGGGAGCAGGTGTGGGGATGGGAGTGCCCTTGGATGGGTGTGATTTCGATTAATGCGATGTTGATGCCTGCTTCTTGGCCTGATGCCCATGAGTGTCAGGTGATGGGCTTTTGCGCTCCTGTGTGCCTGTTTTGTGTTGTGGAGATGGTGTCTGTGGTCTGGCCCGCTTGGAGTGCTGCTGTTGTGTGCTGCGTGTGGAGGACTTGGTGCCTGAGGGCTGTGGCATGTGGGCACTCTCGTCAGGTGGTGCCACTGGCAGGTTGGGTGATGAAGGGACAGGAGCTGGACTGGGAGCCTGTGACTGCTGAAATGGCTGCAGTCACTGTGGAGGACAAAGACTGGACAGTTCGGTGTAGGCCACCCAAGTCAGAATAAATCCCCTCCATGAAGGCAACTACCTGTGTCAACTTCTTGTCATGATCCTGGAAGGCATTCAGGAGTGCAGTCTGACCCACACACAGCTGGCGCAAAAGGTCCACTGCCTCCACACTTAGGGCAGCAGGGGAGACAGGGGCAGGGGCAGCGGTGCCTGGGGGGAAGGAGACTCTACCCTTCCTAGGGCTGTGGGCACGGACAGCACTTGTGGTTGCAACTGGGAGGGTGGGCACTGGACAATGTGTGGTGGAAGAAGAGGCAGATTCCGACCTTCCTGTGCCCGCCAACATCGAGGAGTCACCGCTGGAGTCTGATGATGTTGAGGTTGGTGTTTCTGGGCGTGATTCTTCCAGGGCACTCCTGTCCCCCTCCGATGCGCTGGTCACTTCAGTGTCAGTGAGCTCATGTGTAGCAGTCGTGCCAGAAGCTTCACCACTGGTGTCGGTCCCCTGTCCTTCCGTGCCCTCCGTAGATGCTGCAAGAGACCGAGACATAGGTTCAGTATAGTGCCATACTCACAAACATCATATGCAAGCAACGCACAACACTTGAAAATGATACTCCCATGTTGCCCTCCTCCATGTGCAGTCAGCATGTGCAACCTTCATGCAATCATCTGAAGATGCATGGAAGCATGCATAGTTGATACTAATGCCCCATGTGACGTTGATACAGCCATATAGCTGGCCTGTGCCTCCTTGTAACCTAACATACTATTCTCTGTAAGCATACCTACATGCCTGTAGGTACGATAGGTATACATCTAAACATGTTGTCTCTGTCACATATAGAGTAACTTCAAGGGAACACCACAGATACAGACTCCCAAATGTCCTTTTGCAATGGCCACAAGCTCCTGCTATCCACCATGTTGTGATTTGTGTCAGCTGTGTAGTTGTCACAAATTTTAAGTTGTGCACAGCACACATCTATATATGCACCAACATGATGCTCACTGCAGCTCACTGCCAGGTGATGTCTGTGACACTCATACTGCAGCATATGTCACAAGGCCACATCTCATCTCTCAATGTCAAGGGTCATTGTATGAAAGACATGAGAAACCACATGTTGTAGCAATGCATAACAGCTGCACTCAACACAGAGGCCACTTAGTATCCTTTGCATCACACTAGAGACATCACAGAGCTCTGCACTGGCTCAGGGTTGGGATCCATGCAGTCACTCACACCCCAAGTCACACTTCAAAGAATACTCACCCCCAACTTGCTTCTGATGGGCCCTGAAGCGTGCATCCAGCTCTGGCTGTGTCACTGCCAAGATGCGGGTCATTAGTGGTGTCATGGTCCTGCGTGCCAACCTGCCACTCCGAGGGAGCACCCCCAGCGTCATTTCTGCCACGTTTTTGCTCAGCCGGCAGATGTCATCCCACCTCTTGTGACAGTGTGTGTGCCGTCGGTTGGAGACAGCCAGAGCCTGCACCTTGCGTGCAATGGCCCTCCATATGGCCTTACGCTGGTGGACCTTAAGCTGCAGGCATGGGAGACAAGAAGAGGAAGTTTCAGTGACACTGTGTTATGTACCACTGTGTGTCAGTACAGGAGCATGAAAAAAACATAGCACACCAATACATAAATGTTAAGCAGAGGCCATACAGCATGACACTTAGTACACTTGCATCAAATAATTGCTTAGAAATGTATACATGTATGATGATGGACACAGTACCTGGCCATCTCATACACATGCAGAGTGCCAGCACAGAAACCAATGTGAAGAAGACCCTCATCTGTGATGAAGAATGTGATTGAGCAAAACACACAATTCATTTGAAATGATGTGTCGGAGCAGACTCACTGTGTCCAACACTACACACCCCTCAATGTCCTTGGCCAGTGAATGGCTACCTGTGTCATGGAGGTCACATTTAGGGCCATGATCTGACATTCTCACACTCTTCTCACAAGGTGGAGGCCTGTCTCGTGCAATCCTCAGGCCTAAGATAGCTCATTGAGAAATAGGGTGGCGGACAACACCTATGTTTCACTCAGTCCATTTACTGATGTGTCCCTTTAAAATTGTGCAGTTACTGTGCAGGCCAGGGGGACTCACACTGAGGTTAAACGTGGGCCATAAGAAAATTCCCATGCATGTATAATATGAGAGCGCAAACAGTGCCTACACATGTGAGACAGAACACATTATGATAACAATGGAAGGATGATATCTTCAAATTACATTTATCTGATGTGTCATAGGTGAATTACCACCAGGAGTGTTACACTCAGGCATTTTACTCTTGTGCATAATGCACACATATCCATGGGTGCAATATGAAACTGTACACACATTCTTCTGTACCCTCTGGATGAAATACATTTGTAATGTCACAAATGAGCATGTGAAAACCTCATGGACTATGACATCACATAGCACAGGCAATGTTTGTTCAGACTTCGACTGTCCAAACCAGCAGTGTTACTGTATGGCTGCAAAAACACTGCATGTCCCTCCCATCCTACAATGCAGCCATGGATCTGTGGAAACAAGCCTACACACCCCATTGACATGAAGTCAGCATGCTAGGCAGTGTATCACACATTTACATTACCCAGTCTCATACCAACGTTCATATTTTCATTGCTGAAGAAGGGCTGTAGAAATGTCCATGTTGCCATCCTTCCCAATACTTAAGTGCAATTCTTACTGGGCCATGTAGGGAGCATGGTAGATCAAAAATAAGGATGCATGCACATCAACTTGCACTCACAGGCACATACTATTGCAGAACAACATCATGTGAGCACTCTGAGCACTCTCAGACTTTCACTCTGAAACACTTACCAGTACATCTGGCGCACCATATAGCCTCCCATACTGTGAAAGGACCTCGTCCACCAGGACCTCCAGCTCCTGTGTGGTGAAGGGACGGGCCCTGATGTTCTCAGTTCTCGCCATCACTGGGTCCAGCAGACAGGAACAGCAGCAGTTGGTGGTGAAGAATGGCAGGCAGCAGTGTCTGAATGCAAGTGAAAAGTGTGGCTCTCTCACAGAGATTTATAGGCCCCTGGGGATGTTTCAGAGGTACTCTGCTGCTGCAATTGGTCTGCCTGGTTTGCCTCTTTCAAATCTTTCCAATGACCGGACCCGCGGTAGCGGAGCACGCCTACCACGAGTTTCAAATGTGTAATTCACTACGGCGACCGCGGTTCCCATTGGCTGCAATGGCATGGGCATTGGCGGTGGCACACCGCGGGGGCCAGGCGGTCGCTACCGCAATCGTGCATCTTTCAAATGTAACCAATGCCCGGGCCCGGGGTAGCGGAGCACGCCTACCGTGGTTTCAAATGTGTAATTCACTACCGCGGTTCCCATTGGCTGCAATGGCATGGGCATTGGCGGTGGCACACCGCGGGGGCCAGGCGGTCACTACAGCAATTGTGCATCTTTCAAATGTAACCAATGCCCGGGCCCGCGGTAGCGGAGCACGCCTACCGCGGGTTTCAAATGTGTAATTCACTACCGCGACCGCGGTTCCCATTGGTTGCAATGGCATGGGCATTGGCGGTGGTACACCGCGGGGGCCATGCAGTCGCTACTGCAATCGTGCATCTTTCAAATGTAACTAATGCCCGGGCCCGCGGTAGCGGAGCACGCCTACCGCGGGTTTCAAATGTGGAATTCACTACCGTGACCGCGGTTCCCATTGGCTGCAATGGCATGGGCACTGGCGGTGGCACACCGCGGGGGCCAGGTGGTCGCTACCGCGAATTGGCATTTTTCAATTGTGGCCAACGACCGTGATTGCGGTGGCGGAGCACGCATACCGCACCTATGGACACATCATGCTCTGCCAATGGCAATGGGCACATCTCATCATGGAACATTAGACACTTACAATGTATAATGCCACCTGATTGCGAAATTCAATGCTAGTGTGACATTGAACTCATTGATGTCTACACATGCCATGTCAGTGCACATGATTACATGCATTGGCATCTACTTCCTCACATGTCACATATGATATTTGTGGGCATGTACACAGATTTGGTATGTAATGGACTCTCATATTTGTGAACATGTCAATGTGTGAGATGGCTAATCAACCCACAGTAATGATGGACTGACTACATAATGTGCCTATTTCACAGTGTATATAGCAAAATTCATGTTGATAGTTGATCAGCTTACACACACTGTGCTCATGGTGTAGAAAAGTTGTGCTCTGTGCAACTTAAGCAAGAAGGTGTGGCAGGTACAGCAGCTATGTAGAAGTCAGCAGTGTTACTGTTTCAAACATGTGCTGTGTCAACTACTCCCAGGGCTGGTGACACAAGATGTAGAAATTTACCATTTTCCATTCACATAATCAGATTATGTTTTGGATGTGGTCAGTATGTACATACTGACCACATGTACTACTGCATGTGATCAAGGTGTCTCTGCATGTGACTTGTGCATTAAGCTGTTGTTACAGTCTAGTCCTTGTTGGTGCTGCGTCAGTCACAATGTAAGATGTTTGACACATCTCATATGTGAATGAATTGACATGTGTCCCCTTTCATTTTATGTAGGAGATGACCAAATGTGCATCGCAGTTCCCAGTGCTGGCGAACATGGAGGATGAGGACATCATTAGGAAGTTCCGTTTGGATCGCCTCACCCTTCAAGAGCTATGTGGTCAGTTGGAGCCCCATCTGAGGCCTCACAGAACCTATCCGACTGCTTTGACACCAACAGTCAAGGTGATGGCGGCCCTGCACTTCTTTGCTACTGGTTCTTTTTAGTACACGGTGGCCATCGCCGGTGGGATGTCTCAGGCCATGTTTAGCATGGTGCTACGTGATGTCCTGTCCGCAATGATGACACACAAGGACCGCTACATCCACTTCCCAAGGAGACATGAATTGGCAGGTGTGAAGGGGGATTTCTATGACCTGGGACACATACCGAATGTTGTTGGGGCCATTGACTGCACACATGTTGGCCTAGTTCCACCAAAGGCACGTGAGCACCTCTACCGGAACAGGAAACATTTCCATTCCATTAATGTGCAAGTTGTGTGCCAAGCAGATATGATCATCTCCCTTGTCTGTGCCAAATTCCCCTGGTCTGCACATGACTCCTACATTCTGCGGAACAGCATCATTCCACAATTGATGGCAAATCTGCATCCGGAGCGTGCATGGCTTGTTGGTGAGTATGCAGCGTCAAGTAGTGTGCTGTATGTGTGACTTGCTGTACTCACTTACTGTTTGTATCACTAAATTGCACTCTGTGTCTCACACCTAGGTGACTCTGCGTATCCCAACCGGCCTTGGTTGCTGAGCCCACTAAGGAATCCCAGGAGCCCGGGTGAAGTCTGCTACAATGATGCACAAGGGAGGACACGTTGTGTGGTGGAGCGTACTTTTGGGCTTCTGAAGTCTAGATTCCGGTGTCTGGACAAGAGCGGAGGTGTACTACTCTACTCTCCCCAAAAGGTGTGTCAGATCATCGTTGCATGCTGCATGCTCCACAACCTGGCCTTGCGCAAAGAGGTCCCCCTGCTCCTGGAGGATGATGAGGAGCAGATGCTCACCCTGCAAACCCACACATGCCCAGTGACGACGATAGTGGAGAAGAGGAAGGTGTTGACCTGCGTCAACAGCTCATCGACAACTACTTCCCTTGAGTGTAAGTGACATTGTACAACAGTGACATTGTCTGTTGTCTTGATGGTCGTGGCAATGCATAGAAGAACTTTTTGACTGCTGGCTGTTGTTGGCTCTGTGGTAATGCTGATGTGTGTGGCACAGGGTATATTTATCCATGTACGTCATGTCTCTGTTGATGTTGTTGCTCATTGTTATGTGTGCTGGTACTTGTACGTTAATGACTAGTGGTGTGTTTTAGCTGTAATGGCATCACCTGACAAGTGAATGTCATTCTCTTGTGTCTTTCTAGGTTCCTTCACCCTCTCAATGCCTCGTCACAATCAGAGCTTGTGGTACATTGGAATCTGAGTTGACATTGTCCATACTGTGATAAACATGGAGCTGACACAAAGACATGGGTGTGTAAAGAGTGTTTATTTACAATGTGTATTTGTGCCAGAGAAGTGATCATGTACAAAATTGTGCTAAGTGATTTAATGAGTTGTCAGTGATGGTAAATGAGACAAATAGAGTAGTCACCACATTGATGTGGTCACACAGTCCAACAGACTTTTGCCATCAACATGGCAATGTGGGTAAGGATAGTCAACAAAGTCAATGTCAATGGGAACACAGGTGCCATCATGGCTGGCTCAGTGATTGCCTGTGGATGGTGCATTGCCATGGGATCCTCCCCTGGTGTTTCTCGGACGTCCCCTCCTGCGTTTGACAGGGGGGGCCTCTGCTGCAGGCTCAGCGGTGTCTGAGGAGTCTTTTTGGCGCAGCTCAACCCTCTCTCTGGCCGCAGCTCAGGTGGTGGGAATATCAGCAGGTGGGCCACTGGAGGGGGGGTTGAGCTGTCATTTGGGCCGCATGTCTGTCCCTCAGAACACTATAGGATAGACAAAACGCACTCTGTTGTGACGTGGGTATGTTGAAAGTACACAGGTAGGTGGTGCGGGTGGGTAAATCCTACTGAGTGTGAGGATGGATACAAACATTTTGACAGTGCGACCCTCTGAGTTGAGGGGTGTCCCCCACTTGCACTCAAAGAACTGTAATCAAGTAAACTTCTTTGTCAATAAAGTTTTTTCAATTGATTTTATTGATGTTTTTCAATGATTTTTATGGTTGATTTTCATTGTTGCTTTTTCATAATTCCATCATTACGATAATGTTTTCTCAAATTCCATTATTCATTATTTACAAAAGCCCAATGAATTTCGGGCTCTGGCCCTTCGTCAGGTGCATCATATCTGTAGTTTGGAGGTCAGTAATAACGTGAATGTGAAAGTTTAAAAACTATACAGTGGTCCCAGTACCCAAGGGGGTTAACTTTTAATATCTGGGCCTCTGTTAGCATTAAAAGCAAGGCAATGGATGTGGGTGCTCCACAGAGGCCCAGATATTAAAAGTTAACCCCCTTGGGTACTGGGACCACTGTATAGTTTTTAAACTTTCACATTCACGTCACCCCACATCGCACACTCAGCAATATACCAGCTCCGCTGCAACACAGGCGTTGAAGCACACCCGGGACACATTTGGTGTCACTGGGTGGGCCCGATGATGAAGCATGCCACCAACTAGGTTGGTGGGTGAGGGCTTTAAAAAAAAACTCAATAGTTTTCCCCATCCCCATAGAGTCCTGAGTCCTGTATCAGTCACTAATAGGCTAGTCTTTTTTGATTACGTATATATATGTAAGTCATATACAGTGAAACCGACATAAAAAAAGGACCAACGTAAAAAATCTGGAACAACACCAAGGTGAACGCTAGTGTGTGGTAATATATGATTCGTGTTCCTGATATGACATTGAATAAAGTTGTACAATGATGTAACATAATTGTATTACTACAATGATTATTGTCAATAAAACTCAAGTAAACAATAGTCTGCAACCTTTTGTATACGTTTGATATTTTTACATTCAGTTGTGCTGGACAGTATAATCAATATAATATATTGCAAACTAGTTGTGTACGTAGTAGACACTTTCGTCGGTTCCTTTTGTAAAACCTAAATGAGTACTCCACTAAATACATCTACCATTTATTTTTACGCAGTACGGGAACCCGGTTGTCACGAAGTTCTCTGTCAACTGCATTCTTTATAAGTCGGATACAGTATCTATACGTAAGCCAGGTTTCATTCGCTTCCTACGTTTACATTAATTGCACGTACTTTTTTCGCCTGACAGACTTTGCGTCGTTTCACATAGATTCACATTTTTTTGCATGTATTTTTTTTTGCTCACCCAATTTCACTCGTCTCACGTTTTTGGACCTTTACCAGACCGCGTTCTTTTAAACCGTGTACGCCATTTTTATACACTTTCAGCACAATTTAATTATCAACCAGGCACCTGTTTTTGATTAATCAGAATTAAAACTCAGTGTTATTTAGTCATGTTAAACAATGTGCATGTCAGTGTACTTGTCACATATCACCAATTGATTGCATGTAAAGAAAGTTGATTACCAGATATGATCATTCCATATCATTGAGTGCACAGCATTATTATTGACCTTACGTTTCCTCCAAACTACAGATACGATGCCCCTGATGAAGGGCCAGAGCCCGAAATGCATTGGGCTTTTGTAAATTATGAATAATGGAATTTGAGAAAACATTATCATAATGATGGAATTATGAAAAAGCAACAATGAAAATCAACCATAAAAATCATTGAAAAACATCAATAAAATCAATTGCAAAAACTTTATTGACAAAGAAGTTTACTTGATTACAGTTCTTTGAGTGCAAGTGGGGACGCCCTCAACTCAGAGGGTCGCACTGTCAAAATTGTCCCTCAGAACACCCACTAGCTGGCCCATGAAGTCCACAATTTGGCCCATGCATGTGTCCATGGACCTCAGCAGCAGGCAGAGCTCATGCACATCTTCCACAACCTGGCCCATCTGTCCCTGGTTCTGTTCGTATGCCCCAAGGACTCTTGCGATGGTGGCCAGGGCTTCGGTCTCAGTGTCCTCCTGTATTTGTCCCCCAGTTGCCCTCCCACCTGTCCTGCTGACACAGACCTGTGGCGGTGGCACTCGACGCACCCGCACACTCTCCCTGGCATCCTCGGATTGTGTGGTGGTGTTGCTAACCACAGAGGCAGGGAGGGTGTTGCAGGCAGCAGTGGTGATGGTGGTGGTGGAGGCCGCACAGGTCATCGTAGCAGGGGTCAGCACTGTTGTTGTTGCTGTAGTGGTGGTGGTGGTGGTGGGGACAATGACGGCCTGAGACGTGGTGCGCCCTGGCACTCCGGATGGGCCAGGTTGTTGCTCCTCATCCGAGAAACGTAGGGAGTCAGCATCCGAGAGTTCATGTTCCGGGGAGGGGGGAGACAGGCTCTGCAGGTTGGTTGCGTTTTCCACAGCAGTTGCTTGTGGATCTCCTGTTGAACAGAGGTTAAATGGTCATTGAAGTGCACTCCACTAGCTTGGTGTTAGACTTTTGGATGTTACATTTGATACACCAAAAACTTTACTTTGCAATCACTTGGTATGGCTGCAAGATACTGAGCATCATGATATGATGTTGAGGTACATACATTACTTGCACATGGTGTGACATGTACATTGAAACCATGTGCCACGTACAGATTGAGTGATTACAAGGACACATCATCATCTGACGACTTGCGGCACATCAACTTTATGTAATGCGTCTTTTTTGTTTGCTCATCATGGAATCAATTTCAGCTAGACAAGAACTAGCCATTGTGATGTTATACATACCTTTTTCATATCATGTACTTAGCTATGTTTGTCAGATTGACCATGCATGTTTTGTGTTCATATGGGCCTTCATGCTCTGACACCATGGCACTTACACATTGCATTCTGCGCTGTGCATGATTGTGCCATGAATTACTTTCACATGTGACCTGGTGAGTCAAAGTTTTATTTCTATGACAGTTACGTGCGCTTTGCTGTCTGCACACTGGATGTGTCTTTTGGATCTATGCCAAGTTGGCTGACATGTGAGTGCTCGTGTGGTCATATGGCTCCATGCATTTTGAGAAGGATGGCAGGGTTCATGCACTTACTACCTACCTGTTAGGTGAAGGTGAGCAATGCAATGGCTGCCACATGGTTGTGGGTGGGGAGAGTGCTCCATCCTGCTCAGCTGTGGGACAAGGGGGCCTGGTGGGAGTTGTAGTGATGGCTTACCATACACACACCCCACTCCCTGTTGAGAAGGCTACCTACCTGTTGGGTGAAGGTGTGCAATGCAATGGCTGCCACATGGTTGTGGGTGGGGAGAGTGCTCCATCCTGGTCAGCTGTGGGACCAGGGGGCCTGGTGGGAGTTGTAGTGATGGCTTTCCCCCCCCAAACACCCCTCCCTGTTAAGCAGGCTACCTACCTGTTAGGTGAAGGTGAGCAATGCAATGGCTACCACATGGTTGTGGGTGGGGGGAGTGCTCCATCCTGCTCAGCTGTGGGACAAGGGGACCTGGTGGGAGTTGTAGTGACGGCTCCCCCCAAACACCCCTCCCTGTTAAGCAGGCTACCTACCTGTTAGGTGAAGGTGAGCAATGCAATGGCTACCACATGGTTGTGGGTGGGGGAGTGCTCCATCCTGTTCAGCTGTGGGACAAGGGGGCCTGGTGGGAGTTGTAGTGATGGCTTCCCCCCACACACCCCACTCCCTGTTGAGAAGGCTACCTACCTGTTAGGTGAAGGTGAGCAATGCAATGGCTGCCACATGGTTGTGGGTGGGGAGAGTGCTCCATCCTGCTCAGCTGTGGGACAGGGGGCCTGGTGGGAGTTGTAGTTATGGCTTTCCACCCACACACACCCCTCCCTGTTGGGAAGGCTACCTACCTGTTAGGTGAATGTGAGCAATGCAATGGCTACCACATGGGTGTGGGTGTGGGGAGTGCTCCATCCTGCTCAGTTGCGGGACAGGGGGCCTGGTGAGAGTTGTAGTGATAGCTGCCTGTACACATGCCCACATGGAAATGTTGCTGGCTACCTTTGGGGTGAGTCAGAGGAAGGGAATGTTAAATCTGTGAGACATGTGTTGGGAAGAGTATGTAGTACGTTGGTGCATTTGTGTTTAGGAAGTGTAGCTTTCTAGTTGTGTGAGACAGTACATTGCAGTGTAATGGGGGACATTTGTTGGTACTTACCAGCCTCCACTCCCCCGGGTATTCCTGTGAGACTCTCTGGATGCAGTATTGCAAGCACCTTCTCCTCCCATTTGTTGAATGTCAGTGGTGGAATGGGAGGGCCACTGCCCGTCCTCTGAGCCAGCTCATGGTTCTTGTTGGCACGCTCTTTCACCCTGGTCTTGAGGTCAAGCCACCTCCTCCTGATGTCCTTCAGGGTGTGCGGGGTGGTCCCTACTGCATTGACTTTGTTGACTATCCTTGCCCACATTTGATTTTTTCTGGCTACTGGGGTCTGTTGGACCATGCTTCCAAAGAAATGTGGTTCTACTCTGATTATCTCATCTACCATGACTGATAACTCATTGTCAGTGAATTTGGGCATCTTCCTCTGTGCCATGGTGTGTGATGTGCAAATCCGTGAGAAGTGCAGGTGTGGAGGTGGTGGAGGTGATGTGTTTGGTGTGTGTGTGGTTGTGATGGTGTGTTGTGTGCAGATTTGCCTCTCCTTGGTGCTCTGGGGTTGGGCCCTTCACTGCTGGAGTTGTGCAAAGGATTGTGGTTTTATACTCAGCTATGTGGGTGGGTCAAAATTGAGTATTCATATCAGGTGTGTTGTGTGGGTTGACCTGGGATTTGTATTTTTTATTTGCAATGGGGATGTGACATTGGGGTGTATTTGGTGGTTTTTGGGGCTGAGCCAGATTTATAGCCACACTTGGTAGCCTTGTTGTGTGGTTGCTTTCGACCGCCATTACTCTTCCAGAGCGACCGCGGCGGTGGGAATACAACAGCGTTCCGCCGGCTCTCCCATTCATCAATTGTTGCGATCGCGGCGGTCGGAAACAACTGATCGTTCCGCTGTCACCGCAACCGTATCCTAATTTCACGTGCGGTCAATCCGCTGGTCGAACTGCGGTTTTGGGTCTTTCCGCAGCTAATCCAACCGCCGCGGTCGGATTTTCACCTGCTCCGCATGGTCCCGGCGGAGTTTCGTGGAATCCGTCTGCCGCGGTCGGATTTTTCTGGCGGTTCATCCTAATCTGACCGCCGGTTTTCCCGTGGTACATGCTGACAGTTAATTTCCGCTACCACGGCGGTCGGAATGCTTTTCCAACCGCCATCGTAATCGGCCCCCAAGTGTTTTTGAAAATTTTGGGCAGAGAGAGCAAATGATTGGAAACTGGTTTTCAATCGCAGAAAAATTAATCTTGAAGGCGATACTAATGCCAATAATAATAATAGGGCTTAGATTAATATTTATTTATGCTTTATTTGTGAGCTAAATGTGTATTTTATGCAAAAGACAGGAAAGGATGAAGAGAAAGTTATACGAGAAAGATTTAGGTTTGATACAAATTACGAATGATGAGTACATGATATGTACATGATACATCAAGGACGGATTTAATACATATTTTTAACATGTATACCACCAATCTAAAAACTTTTGTACAAAAATTCAAATTAAAAACTAATGAGATATACATATACAGTGCTAGTGCCTCAGTGTGTTAACAAAATCATATTTGACAGGCTAAGTCCTTAACAATAAAAATACATTTGAATAAATGCAACTATTGACCGATGTGTGCAGAATCAGTAGGAGGCCCTCTATTCCTTAAATGACTTTTTCCCGTGCCTGAAGGCTACTGAAAGGAAACTTGCAACCCCAAAGCAAATCATGAAGGAAAATAACATTTGTAAATACAACAATGCAGGCCTTACTTGTGCAAACTGGTTGTTTTTTACCAACGGGATAATATATTTACGCCTCAAGGCACGATACAAATCGCGAAAAAAAATAAAGTGCAAAGTATCTTGCTCCAAAATAATTTCATAAGGGCAGGGTATTAAGGCTCCTGGATTAGAAAATCCCTTGGTAACTGCTGAAAACCAGTGTATGGAATTAAGTCTAAATCTAGTCAATAAAAAACAATGATGGGAATTGTTATCAAATCACCAATGTTTCCGCGTTGCACTCCGGTTTCCAATTATTTGTACTGTGTTTATGATATGCTTAAAGACAGTTACTCTGTGTGCGTCCCAGTCATTAGCGCTGTGTCTGCTAGCGCCAGAAACATATATCACAAATGTGCCAGGTGTGAAGGAGCCACTACCCAGCTGACGGGCACACTTAACATCAAAACTGGTTAGTTTTTCTTCCAGGTTTTGTGTGTTTGTAAGTGATCTTACCAATAAATAAACAATCACTCATCCATCATTTGTTGTAATTTTTAATTCGTTATGATGATTATTGTGCTTCAATAATCCATGTGATACGCATTATTTTGCATTTAAACAATGATCATTCCCAAGCCAAATGCATTTCGGGTCATACCAGACCCTTCATCAGGGGTCCCTCAATCATAATCTGTGAAAAAAATGAGACAAAAGGCAACTCAATGTAGGACTCAAAAGTGTAAACAGGATGTTTAACATGCAAGAATATATCCCATATTCACCCATGTGTGTGAAACCAACATCAATACGAAAGGAAACGTTCGGCCTCCGATGACCATGCAATTGCTCGAAAAAGTGCTCTGTGTGAAAATAAGTTTGACCGTAGTCTTAGCATGCTGTCGAACACGCACTCCGTCAGATTTTTGTGACCCTTATAGTTTTAAAGTGATCATCAACTCTTTCACTCAACTGGGTGACTACTGCATTCCATATTAACCCAAAACTTGCTTCATCGATTTTACTGTTATCACAAGACCTGACGCGCAGAACATTTTAAACATGCCATGCAGGACATTTTCAAGACCTCCTGTTTTGTGTGAAACTGCTGTTCAAAGTGTGAACGATCTAAGTCATAGTGTGTACCAAAGTGACGTGCATGATGTGAGCTAAAACCGCAACGCTTACTCGGTAAACATCAGTATTCAGTCTTCCCGTTTCAACACGAGTCCGGACATTCGAAACAGTTCCAACTCCAACAGTGATAATTAAGTACTACGTAACGTGACCGTCATGATCACGTACACGGAAGGTGCATTCTTAAAGTGGCAGTGAGCTTGATACTAACCACGCCGCAATTGCCAAGTGAAATTCACCGAAACGAATAAAATTATCAATGAAAACAATGGGAATTACAAAATATCAAAACAAAGAACACTAGAATAAAGGGATTTAGGCAAAATTCCAACACTTCATTCCCAACACCAGTATACAAACTGCTATAAAATAGCATCATCATGTTCACTACATGGTGTGTTGGAAAATATTTTTTTAAGGAAAATTGAAACAAAGATATGCAGTTAAAGAAAACAGGAAAATTCCAATCTGTCATTCATGCCATGCGGCTGCATGGCATTCAGTTTTTTGGTCCAAAAGAATTCGGATCTTGCTAGTTGTTTACGATGATCCAAGTCAGCTTTAAGTTTTAAGGCTTCTAAAATGGTGAAGCGCAATTGTGCAACATTGTGTCCAGCTTGCTGCCAATGCATTGCCACAGTTTTAAAAAATTGGAAAATATTAGCTTTAGACCAGGAAGAGGGGAAACCACACACGCAGGCCGCATTGAAGACGCGTCTCAAAATCTTAGCCCAAGTCGATGGGTCAGCTTTATAAAGACCTGGGGGTACCCCATTCGGGCTGTGCGCTTTCCCCCCTGCTGTGTTCAGGATGGCTTTAAGCAACTCTTCAAAGTTGAAAATCAGAGGTGGGGGTTCAGTCCCTGGTTCCCACTGGGTATCAGGCTCCCCCGTGCCCTCCTCGCTGTAAATCCCTGCAAAATGTTGAACCCATCTCTCCGAGGCAATAGTACAGTCCACTCTAGAGTTTACTGAGCCTGAAAAGAATGGGCTGTTTACTATTTCTTAAAATTTAAAACTGTTAGCTAACATGCTGGCCTGGCACAGGTTTTCCCATTCCTGCCCACTAATTAACTTTTTCCTCTGCTGGGTCGCAGATTTATTAGCTTTCCTGCATGCCCTGATCTTGTCTTCTTCCCTAGGTTGCTTCTTAAGTGGAGCTATTAGGTAACTATGGGTCTCAGAACAGTTACCATCAAACCATCTTTCCCCTTTATTTTCATTGATCTTTCTGTGGGAAGTCAAATTATCAGCAATCTGATCACTTAATTTGTTAAAAGCGTCTAATACTAGCCTGTCCTGTGTTCCACTGTTGAGACATAATGCAATGTTACTCGCACTTGCTAAATATAAATTCTCTAAAAAAGGCTCTGGTATCATTGTTTCCCACGTGAGCATTCGAGCTTGGGTCCTTGTACTAATGTCACTATTCGGAAGACTCTTCCCCTCCTTCCTATTTATATCTAGATTCCAGCCAGTTCCAGCATTATGGGGTTATGGTCGCTAAAGTTGTTTCAGGAGACTCTTACTGCATTAATTGCAGGAACCAGAGGGACAGATAACATATTAAAATCAGTAAACAGTCTAAATATCGAGTTTTAAATATTGACTAGCACAAATATTGAGTTCAGAATATCGTCTGTCAAAAATATCGACAGTCAGAATATCGTGGCCAAGAATATCGAGTCTAAGGTAAGTAATATCGTTTTTAAAAATATCAAAATTGTTAATATCGTTTTAAAAAATATCGAAGTCATTAATATCGTTTGCAAAATATAGTTGTTAAAAATATCGTTGTTTTAGTTAGTGTTATGTATTTTAGTGTGTATTTTAAATGTATGTGCTATATTTTTTTGTCTAAGTATTGCATTTATTTTTTATGTATGTGTTACATTTTTAGAAGTTACTCATTTTTTTTTATTTACATTTTGCGTTTTAGTTCCGTAGTGGATTGTGGGTTTATAGGGGAATAGGGTGGGAAGTAATTTAAATAAAATTAATTGATTTTAAATTTTATTTGAATTACATTTTGCGTATTAGTTCTGTAGCGGGTTGTGGGTTTATAGGGGAATATGGTGGGAAGTAATTTAAAAATAATTAATTGAATAATAATTTTTATTTATTAGTATTTATTTTCATTTTATTTTATAGTGTTAATTATGGTAATTAATTAATTAATAATTGGCTGTTCATTTTTATTGATTAATTAATTGGTAAATATGTTAATTGTGTAATTTTTTTAGGAGTGGGTTGTGGGTTTATAGGAGAATAGGGTGGGAAGTAATTTAATTATAATTAAATTATTAATATTTTTCATAATTCATATTTAATTAATTAATCTTTTATAATGTTAATTGGGGGAATAACTTAAAATTAAATATTTAGTAATTTGTTATTAATTATTATTAATTAATTGGTAAATATGTTAATTGTATAATTTTCTTAGGAGTGGGTTGTGGGTTGATAGGGGAATAGGGTGGAAAGTAATTTAATTTTAATATATTTATTAATATTTAATATGTAATATTTTTATTTATGATTTTATAGTGTTAATTGTTTGAATTCATTTATTAATATATAATTATATTTTCATTGTTAATTGTTATTAATTAATTAATTAATTAATTGTTAATTAATTATGTTAATTGTGTAATTTTTTACCCCTGCGCTATCCAACACTTTCCCTACTGTTGCACTCACTGGTATGGGAATATTAATTTTTACCCCTACGCTATCCAACACATTCTCTACTGTTGCACTCGCTGGAGTGGGAATAGTAAATTATTCCCCTCTGCTATCCAACAGTTTCCCTACTGCTGCACTCACTGGAGTGGGAATAGTAATTTTTACCCCTACTCTATCCTATACTTTCACTAATTTTGCACTTGCTGAAGTGGGATTAGTAAATGAATCCCCTCCGCTATCCGACACTTTCCCTACTGTTGCACTCACTGGAGTGGGAATATTATTTTTTACACCTACGCTATCCAACACTTTCCCTACTTTTGCACTCGCTGGAGTGGGAATAGTAAATTATTCCCCTGCGCTATCTAACACTTTCCCTACTGTTGCACTCCCTGGAGCGGGAATAGTAATTTTTACCCCTTCGCTATCCAACACTTTCCCTACTGTTGCACTTGCTGGAGTGGGAATAGTAAATTATTCCCCTCCGCTATCCAACACTTTCCCTACTGTTGCAGTCGCTGGAATCGGAATAGTAATTTCTTCCTCTTCGCTATCCAACACTTTCCCTACTGTTGCAGACATTGGAGTGGGAATAATAAATTATTCCTCTCCGCTATCCAACACTTTCCCTACTGTTGCACTCATTGGAGTGGGAATAGTAATTTATTCCCCTCTGCTATCCAACACTTTCCCTACTGTTGTACTCTCTGGAGTGGGAATAGTAATTCTTAACCCTGCCCTATCCAACACTTTCCCTACTGTTGCACTTGCTGGAGTGGGAATACTAATTTTATCCCCTCCGCTATCCAACAGTTTCCCTACTGTTGCATTAATTGGAGTGGGAATAGTAAATTATTCCCCTCCGCTATCCAACACTTTCCCTACTGTTTTTTTCATTGGAGTGGTAATAGTAATTTTTACCCCTGCTCTATCCAACATTTTCCCTACTGTTGCACTCGCTGGAGTGGGAATAGTATTTTTTTCCTCTTTGCTATGCAACACTTTCCCTACTGTTGCATTTATTGGACTGGGAATAGTAAATTATTCCCGTCCACTATCCAACACTTTCCCTACTGTTGCACTTGCTGGAGTGGGAATAGTAAATTATTCCCCTCCGCTATCCAACACTTTCACTACTGTTGC
This sequence comes from Calotriton arnoldi, assembly GCA_963921515.1. Taxonomy (NCBI): domain Eukaryota; kingdom Metazoa; phylum Chordata; class Amphibia; order Caudata; family Salamandridae; genus Calotriton; species Calotriton arnoldi. The sequence continues at coordinate 44,944 of CAWUFW010019177.1, forward strand.
ACTTGATGGAGTGGGAATAGTAATTTATTCACCTCCGCTATCTAACAATATCCTTACAGTTGTAATTAATGTAGTGTAAAATGTAGTTTTAAAAATTAATTAATATTTTAATATTTTAATTTATAATATATATATTTTTTATTTTTATGTTAGAGGTGTATATATATATGTATTTATAATTTTTAATACATTTTTAACATTTTATAATTTATTAAATTAATTATTTATTAATAATTATTAAGTAAATATATATATTATATTTTATATATGTATGTTTAATTTATTTTTACATTATATTTATTACTTATAATTGTTAACATTTTCTAATAATTATAAATATTTATTTTTAAGTTATATGTATTATTTAATTTATTTTACTTTTTTATACATAAAAACGATATTTTTAACATCGATATTGTTAACAACTATGGGGCCCATTACGATACCCGGCGTAAAAAAATCCGCCAGGCATGAAAGCGGCAAAAATCCGCCCGCACACACCGTCTGAACACCGACCACGCCATTACGATGACACAAACCGAAAACCGCCATCGGCGGAAAAATCACACAAGATACCGCCCGCCATCGTCCGAGTCAGAGTCAAACCGCCCGCCACGGACGGAAACACGCACGACAACACAAAACCGCCCGCCCTCACGGCCGACACACCGCACGTGAGATTACGATCGCACCGCCATGAGCGCGGGAAAACTACAAATATACCGCCCGCCAGCGCAAACAACGCCGATGAGAATCGACACGGCAGAAGCCATGGCGCCCACGTCCCTGCACAGAAACCATCCGCTGACAAAAACAATCGCACACAACATGGCCAACAAGTCCACACAGCAAGGCACGCACAAATACACAAGCACAGTACACATCCTGAAAACACCCCCCTGGACAAACAAAAACTACAAAGGCCAGAACCCCAGACACAACACACCTGAAAACAACAGACCATGAGGACACACCCACATAGGTAAGTACAAAAGCAGCACTCCCACAGACCACAACCCCTTGCAACATTGCAAACTAGAGAGGAGAGAAGAGGACACAGTGACACAGCAAGGACAGCAGCACACCACAGAAACGCACACATCACAACCACCACCACCACCACCACCACCAAACACCGGCACCACAAACCCCCTGCACATTACACAACACACACCGCACCAGCACCACAAACACCATGGCACCACAAAGAATGCCCAAGTTCACGCCCATGGAGCTGACGGTCATGGTCGACGAGATTATCAAGGTGCACCCACAGATCTATGGGAACCTGGTCCAGCACACACCACTAGCCACCAGAAAGAGAATGTGGAACCGGATCGTAGACCAGGTCAATGCAGTCGGGACCCTGCCCAGGAACAGAGTTGAAATCAACAAACGGTGGAATGACGTCAAGAGCCTGGTCAAGAAGAAGGAGAGCAAGAACAGAGAGCTGGCTGCCGTCACTGGCGGAGGGAATCCCGCGCTCTTCAAGACCTTCAAAGCGTGGGAGGAGAAGGTGCGAGTCATTATACATCCGGAGATCCTCGCCGGATTAGCAGGGGGAGTGGAGGCTGGTAAGTACAAACTAATGTATACCAGCACACCGCTATGTACTCACATGCACTACCACCATGCCACAGCTCCCAGGGACAAACACCCCCATGTCCAGCACACAATACACAACACATCACACACACATGCAACAGACACCACCACACACAGCCCAAACCGAACAACTGTAAGATACGTGGGGACATGTGTACACTCAGCCAGCCACGTAACCACCAACAGGTCCCCAAGTATGCCAGAAGCGCCACAACGAGCACCCACCACACCCATGTGTCCGCCATAGCTGCACTAACCGACAAGTAACAGGTAAGTGGCAGGAACACAAAGTGCAGTGGGTGGGAGGGTGGACAGCCCAAGTACAACACACACCAGGCCCCTAGTCCCACAGCACAGCAAGGAGGAGCATCCCCCACACCCCACAGCCACGTGTCAGCCACCGCAGTGCACACCGACAGCCGAAAGGTAGACATCACGGTCCACAACAATCGGTGTCAGTGGGTGTCCAGCCACCACCACGACCCACAACACCCCCCACCCCCACAGACCTGCAACATGGAGCACCCCCGCTTAGAACCATGTGGCATCCAGTACAGTGCACGCCCGAACAACCTGCAGGTGGGAAACTGGACAGGGCTGGATTACTGGAGGCATGAGGACCGTAACACGACCAACACATGGGACATGTCACGTAGCAGACGAACACGCAGCACCGCCCACCGTCACGAACAAGTGAACAATGTGCACACGGACATGAACCACAGACTCACACCTCACATGACCCATCACAGACACAGCAACACCCAAGGAGCCACGTCTGCATGCACAAGCCACACTGAATATAGTACCACACGGCAGCCACTGTGCAACCCATCACACACAACCGAAACACCATTGAAGTCCTGTCCATGTAGCCCCTACTGCCTGTCAACCACACACCCCACAACTACGCCTATGTAAGACAAACAACACTAGACGCAACAGAGCGGAACAACATAAATGCACACGAACACCACTGAACCCATCAAACACACAGACACACCATGCACATACAACATACCATCCATCCCATCCGTCAGCCCCAGTCTCATGAAAGGCATGTCATCCGCACAGCTGCCACACATACAGCAGTCACGCTAAGATACATGCCCATGACCAACCATGTGCCAGAAGTCAATGAAGCGCACGCCACACTGTGAGCAACAACACACAACATGGGCCACACCCCCCGAGCACTGCAGTGATGCACATGGCACAGGGCAGCACGCACACCAAGGAGATGGGACAACTGCAATACGTTGGCTGGCACACAACCATCACTCACTCATAACGATGCGTCCAATGCCATGTCCAGTAATCACAACAGACAGCAAATATGCAGGCCATGTCAGGCATGCACACACCTCAGACCATGCACTGTCATGCTGCCACAACACATGTCACGTTCGGCACCCATGGCTCACAGCATGTACCCCAAAAGCATATTCCCTCCCAAATGCGAATCTGGGGCATGGCCCCCATGTTGCCATATGCGTTCCTAAGCGTTCCATTTGAACCCCAAAAGCATATTCCATCCCAAATGCGAATCTGGGGCATGGCCCCCATGTTGCCATATGCGTTCCTAAGCGTCCCATTTGAACACCAAAAGCAAAGTACAAACCAGACCCAGGATGGGCCAGGAGCCCGCATACACCAGAGTCACAATAAGTAGGGGCACAGCAACACACCCATCGGCATGGCCAATCCGTCCCATGCCACATGTGCACAGCACACAGTCCCATTGCCAAGCACACACAACTACAAATGGTACAGCCACACACACGCCTCCGGGAAACCCATGTACGAGATTGCACGAACTGTTAATGTCAGACGACAAATACATACTTCGCCAGGTGCAACCCAATAACAAATCTCATTCTCTCCACAGGTGACGAACTGCTGGATGCTGGGGATGGAGACAGCAGTCAGCACAGCCAGCCTACAAGCCCCCAACGAGGACACACGGATGTGGAGGATCTGTCCTCCTCTTCGGACACGGACCACCAAGCAGGCCCATCTGGTGTGGCAGGGCCCAGCCGCTCCCCAGGACCCCTCCTACCCACCAACCCATCATCCAGGGCTGCTGAACATTCCCAGCCCCCTGCTGCCACTGTCGTTGCGGCCACACCCACGGTCATTGCGGCCACACCCACGGTCATTGCGGCCACACCCACGGTCATTGCGGCCACTACCACTGCCGCAACCGCCACCATCGCCGCACCGACCACCACCGCCGCCACCACCACCACGTCTTCGCTGGCACCAGCCCCAGCGCAGGTGGTGGCCCGGCCGACTGGATCCACCCTGGGAGCCAGGGCGAGGACCGTGGTGGGCAATGTGGCTAGTGGGCAGGCCGGTGGCAGCAGTACTGGTAGGAGGAGCAGGGTCAGGGAAACGCCAGTCTCCCCTGGGAGCCATGCCCTGCCTCAAATGGCCAGAGTCCTTGGGGCCTATGAAGAGGCCCAAGGACAATGGGCCAGGTCTGCTTCAGACACGCGGGAGGTGCTGGGGGTGCTGAGGTCCATGGACGCCCGTATGGGCCAACTCGTGGACCTCATGGGCCAGCTGGTGGTGAGGTCACAGCCAGGGACAGCAGCTCCACCACCGCCACCACCTGCCGGGGCGCAGGGTCGAGCAGCAGTGTCCAGTTCCCCTGCGTCCACAGCCAGTGAGCACACCTCACCCCCCACCAGCAGGTCGCCACCACACACCCCCCTCCCAAACGTGGAAGGGGCCGTCCGAAGTACAAACAGATCTCCCGGGAGGACTACGCACGCTCCAGACGCAAGTGAGGCAGCCAGCCAGCCTTCCTTGACCACCCACTGCATTGACTTGGACTACGATCCCACTCCACACAGCCATCTGGATGGCATGTGTCTGTTGGACCATGGACATGGAACAAGTGGGTACACCCTGAGCATCACGCAGCCGTGACCGACATCTCATTGTCACTGCACGCACCACTTTTGTCATCACCTCGCACACAATCACATGTCACAGTTTGAAATAAATGCACCTCTTACACAAACTGCTGTTTGTGCCCTGTGTTTTATTTGTACGGAATACAACGGCCACCTTGGGCGGAAAGGCACCTGATGCGTGGCATGGCAATGGAACCGGAGGGCCTGTAGGGACCTAGGGGTGGGAGACAGAACAGGAGCACATTCAATGAGTGTGTCACACACCCATCACACAGTACATGTCAACAACTACAAGCAATGTACACACATCGCACAGAGCAATAGGGCACAATGCCACAGCCACCAACAGTGGCATACTACCCTGGCCATGGAGCGTTGACACACAGCACGCAGTGAACAAACGGCCACCCTGACACAGCACACACACACCTGCACAGATACAGCCACATCAGCCGTCGTACATGGACACTCACCGTCAAGTGAAGTAGCGGGCGATGAGCTGCTGCCGCACATTACCAGCTTCCTCCTCTCCGCTGTCCTCCTCACTCGAGCTGTCCTGGTCTGCAGGCTGGGGCCCTGGTTGATCTCCGTCATCCACGATGAGGGGGATCTGCTTCCGAATGGCCAGATTGTGCAGCATGCAGCACGCCACCACTATCTGGCACACCTTCTGTGGGGAGTACGCCAGCGCACCCCCGGTGCGGTCCAGGCACCTGAACCTGGACTTGAGGAGGCCAGAGGTACGCTCGACCACACGTCTGGTCCTCCCATGTGCCTCATTGTAGCGATCGTCTGCTGGGGTGCGAGGATTCCTCAATGGACTGAGCAGCCATGCCCCATTCGGGTACGCAGAGTCACCTGGGTGTGAGGGACACAGAGAACCGTTGCTAATCCAACTGGACAGGGGACAGCATCGCACAGCCAGCACGCTACACCACTCCACATACTCACCGACAATACAGCCACGATCCTGTTGCAGATTGGACATCAGTTGTGGCAAGATGCTGTTGCGCATGACGTGTGCGTCATGGGCCGAGCCTGGGAACTTTGCACACACGTGGGTTATCACCATGTCCGCAAGGCACACCACTTGCACATTCAGGGAGTGCGTGTGCTTCCTGTTGCGGTACAGGTGCTCAGTGGCCTGTGGTGGAACAAGGCCAACATGTGTGCAGTCAATGGCTCCAACAACGTGTGGGATCCTGCCAAGGGCATAGAATGCACCCTTCACTGCCGCCAATTCACGAGCCCTGGGGAAGCGGATGTACCTGTTTCGGTACAGCATCATGGCTGCCAGTACATCCCTCAGCACCTTGCTGAACATGGGCTGGGACATCCCTCCTCCACTGCCCACTGTGTGCTGGAATGACCCAGTGGCGAAGAAATGCATGGCGGCCATCACCTTAGCCGTGGGGGTGACTGCTGTCGGATACACCCTGCGGGGACGGAGATGGGGTTCCAACATGGCACACAGTCGATGCAGGGTTGGCCTGTCCAGCCGAAACTTCCTAATGACCTCAGTATCGTCCATGTCCGCCAGCAATTGGTATGGGCGGTCAATGTTCGGTCTCCGCCTAGGGAAAATGGCAGTGGACACATGTCAAAGCAACACGACGCATAGCAATTCCGCATACACATCACTGACATGACTGAGCAAGCACATGAGTCACAGCCCAGCTGTCAAGCAGGGACGGCACGGCCACAATACACTTACACAGGTCTCCCACCAATGGCAATGGCTAGTGATACAAACCACTGCCATGTGCATGCACATGGGGATCTAGGCCCCAATGACTTGCGGGGCGTGCTGATGGGGACTGACTGCATATTCGTCAAGCGGCAACGCCACGGCAACATGAATGTCTGCTGAGCATGGCACTGCTTCCGAGGCTGGATGAGTATGGCACACGACGACGACGATGTGGGCACAGACTGAGCGGCCAAAACAAGTGGGACCTGTGGCACGAGGGGATATGAGATAGTAGTAGGTGTAAGCACTGCACCCTATGTACAGCACTGTACGGATCACACCTCCCGAAACATTGACAGGTGTCCACATTGACAGCCCCATGCCAAGACGGCTGTGTGCTTGCAGTCACACGTCACAGGTGAGAGGTTACATTGCACGTGCCAGGTGGCAGACGTACATAGTGGGAACTGGCATGTGTGTGCATGTGTCTCCTGTTCAGGATCCACCAGATGGGCGCTGACTCTGTACTGACCATTGGACACAGCATGTTCCGTGGAAGGCTTGTGTGTGTGGGATGGTGGCACTGGATGTGCCTCCGTTGGGTGGGGGGCCATGCACAGGGCGGGTACGTCGATGATTGCGCATTGTTGGTCACGGTGGGTGCACCAACTAAGATGTGTTGCCCTGTGTTCAATTCCTATGTCCGCATGATGATGGACTGTAGATGTGGGCAGACTACACATTGGTCGATGTGCTGTCTATATGCATGTGCCTTCACACCAGGCACAGCTGCCCCTGCACATGTGACCCCTGCTGGACTCGCTGCTGGGTCTGTGGAGCTGATGCACCTTCTGTGCGTGGGGCGGACAGCTCTCCTCACTTCCCTCATTGCGCATGTCATGACTTTGCCGCAGGTGACATGGATCATGGAGGGCCCACATGTACGCGTGGGTAGGCTACACATGATTGTTCACTGGTCGCCACCCCCAGTCAGTGTTTCGAATGGGAAGGTTGTCGTGCTGGTGGCATATTCGATGTGGCGGATGGGCGGGCCTAGGTGCGGGCTTACATTCCGGACATGGGGGGGTAGTTGGATTGGCGACTAGTTGCAGTACACACGGGACACGTCTCTTCCTTTCCACATCTGGGTCATCCCTTGTACTAACTGACAGTGATACAGTCATCTTCGCCCCAGCCCTCATGTCCTCCCCTCGCTCCCCCAATATGCATGTGCACCTGCGAGGCTAGCGCTTGCACAGACAGCCCCAAGCTCGCACCAGAGAGGGCAAGGAGTGTATGTGTGGGTCCAGTTGCACGAGTGGGCTGTCTCAGGGTATGATGTGTGGCGGGACGCCGTCCACCTGCGTGGTGCCCCAAATGGAGACCCGGCCTGTATGGACTATGCATCACAGTCTTCGCCTTCCGGATCCGCCACCTGCGACACCCAGTGGCTGTGGCTGCCCTTGCGGCCATGCCGCGTCCGTCTGTGGCTGATGGCCCACACATTCACTCTTTGGCCTCTCTGGGGAGGGCTCGGGGGTGGTGGCGCACGCGCTTGCACTTAGTCGCAATGGCATGTGGCGTGGTTGGTATGATGGGCAATGGATGGGATGGTGCGAGCCACCTCCCGTGACGTCAGTGCTGCTCGTGCTGTGGTGCGTCCCCCCTACACTTCCATTTGACTTGTGCCATGCTACACGTTGAGGTTCTATTGCCTGCGTGATATGACCAGGAGGAGCGCGAGGAGACCTCTCACACACCATGCTCCACTGCCATCCCGTGCCCTGTATCGCCTGTGCGGATTGACTATGTTGGGGTTACACCTGGTCGACTGGGGCTGTGTGTGCCTTGTCAAGGGGCATGGCGTGCGCACAACAGGATCCAGCTTGTCCACGGAGGGTGGGCTGACGTGTGCGCCTGGTACCGCATTGTTCGTGTGCCCGGCTGCTGTGCACACACGTGTTCACTCCCCCCGACAGGTGTCCTCTCACAATGCCCAGGGAAGCGGTGGTGTACTGTTCATGACCCCTCCCAACACGGCGTGCTCCAACTTGGCATGTGCGCATCTACCCGTCACACCCACCCACCTGAGCACTGCGTCCATACGACTTCACACGACACATGTGTGTCTTCCACAGTTGTGCTACTCATTTGCGTTGACATCCAATACCAGTGGACTACATGGTCATGTCACGACTGCCGTGTACTTCACATACTCTCATCCTCTCTCATTCGTACTTGTGAAATGAGTCAGCGGAGACAGTTTTGGTTTCAAACATTATATTGAGTCTTCTGTCCTCTGTGATGCAGTATAGTGGACACTACTGGCAGCGGAATACATGTTGAGGATATACTGAGCATGATTACAAATGGGATAGGGTGTGGGGTTACATGTGATTGGCTGTTGCATGTGGGATGTGGGCTTCAGAGTTACATCTGCTTGGCCAAGGCTGTGCTAATGTACATTTACGTATAGCTGCGGAGCTGCGGACTTTGACACAGACGGTATACATGTAGCCTACCAGACCGCTTGGCATCATGGGCACAGTCCATCTCAGTTCCATGTGACAGGTTTGCTGCGGTTGTTCCTCATGCACGCGTGCATGTGAGATGACATCAGGGCATGTGCTTGCGTGCATGCAGCGGCGTGCCACTTGTTGTTACAATGTGGTGGTTACTGGACATGTCACAGTCACTGGGGTCGTGTTGTTGTTGTATGCACTTGTCGTCCATGCAAAGGTCCTGGTATGGGATTCCCGGGGCGGGGGTGGGAGGGGTGCAGCACCCACAGACTCCAGGCGACCTATTCATGTCCACTGAGCGGTGTGTGTGTCCATGGGCGCTGGATCCATGTCGTGTCCTGGTTGTTCGTGCAGTTCCGTCCATGTGGGTGCGATACACAGACCCCATGCCACTGCCTCCCACGATGCATGCGGTGTTCCTGGATGTGATGGGGAACAGTGTGCATGTCCCGGTCATATCCGATGTCATGGTGATGTCGTTGATGGTGTGGTAACAGTTGCCGGTCGTTTGGTATGGCTGTTGTGGTGGTGACTGGCCAGTCCGTGCGGAAGCTAAGCATGGGTGCGGGGTTGGACATCATAGGTCAATCGGGGAACCTGCGTTGTGGTCCGACGAATTTACAGGTTGTCAGGTATGCGATGCCGTCCAGAAGGGCTTCCATGTCATTGGTGGTGTACATGTTTGCCAGCCAATGTAGCGGATGGTGGCTGTCAAGGTGTTGTTCGTAAGTTGTCCCTTGGAGGACCATGATGGGGCATGCTGGGTGACATTCGATGTAGCTGTTCTCGATGATCCGTCGTGTGGAGGCACAGTGGTCCCATTTCAGTGCGGGTGCGATGTTGGCCACATACGCCATGCCCCCATAGGCAGAGCAGGCCCTGTCGTGTGCGTCCAGAGGGAGGAGTAGTGGTAGCAGGTCCGCCTTTAGACATGCCGGGTTGGAGAGGCACATCTCCACGGGATGCTGGTAGGGACACCTCCGACAGTAGAAGACGGGCATGACGCAGCTGAACAATGTGATGCGGTAAGTCAGTCGGTAACTTACGTTCAGCAGGGACAGGAGATCGCATCCCAATATATGTATCAGGTTAGTTTTGTACAGCTTGACCTGTCCGGCGTAGTTGGGTAGGTGTGTTGCGGTTGCCATTTTGCAGCGGTGCGTTGTGGTGGCGTGCTCCGGCTGTGTGTGCAGTCTGCAATGTGCACGCTCCGAGGTTGCTGTGAGCTCTGTGTAGTCGTAGGGAGACAGGACTTGTGTTCTGTTGGCTTGTGCGGAGGACACGGGCCCTCATCCCACATACTTCTCAGACAGTTCAAGGTCAGTGATGTGTGACTCCTTCCAATTAACTTGCATGTGGCCGACATGGGGGAGTGTTTTCTTTTTTCTTTCCCGTCCGTTGTGTTCTTCTGTGATATGCGCTATCTGCCCTGTGGTCGGTCTCCTCGGCATGCCTGTGTTGGTCTTTTCTTGGACAATGGCTGTATTCACCGGCTTCTTTCGTAGGGCTGTGGTTTCGGAGTTGGAATGGAAGGTCATTCAGTGCTGTCTGCTCTCCCTTGTGTGGGCGGCAGGCTGCCTTTCCGCTCTGCGTTGGGCCTTGTGTGTGAATGTTATTCTTGGGCCACCTGTTGTCGGTCCCCGGGCTCTTTGGTGTTCCGTTTTATATGTCTTGTTCATATGTGCAGGGTGGTATGGGTGTTTCAGTGTGGTACTGGCGTTCCTCTTCCCGAAGGGGCCCTGCTTCTCCTAGTTGGTGTTGCCGCCGCTGTGTGCTACGCCATGTTTGTTACACTGGGGTGTGTCCTGCTGTTGCGTGACTTCACTGACATGTGTGCGTCGGTTGTGTGGCGTTGGGTGTTGTCCGTGAATTGGGCGTTGGGGACATGTCTGTGGCAGGCCTGTCACGTGTCATGTGCGTTCGGGGTGGGGCTGATGTGTGTGCTGCTTGGTTGTGTCCCTGTGTCTGTGTGCGACGCATGCATGGCGCTGCGGTTGGCCTCTGCGTTGTGCGCATGTGTGGCGGCGTCATCGCCGCTTTGGGGCCGTGACGGGGTCGTTGGTTCCTAGTCCCAGGTGGTGTGTACACATGTGTTACGAGATGTTACGATTTGGCCTGTGTGTCATATGTGGATGCAATGGTGGATGTGTAGTGTACACGCGGGGGTGGGGGGTTGTCCGCTTTTTCCGCCCTTGCACTGTGTGCGCTGTTTGCGTGCACTTGTTGTGTGTGTGCCTACCTGCGTCTCCGCGGTACGTTGCGTCCTTGGTGGTGCATCAGCAAGAGCATGGGGAGGGCCTGCAGTGCTGGATTCATGCTCGGGGAGCCGCTTCTTCGGTGTCCGTGCTCGGCGTCCGTGTTACCGCTTCGGTTTGTCGTACGGTGTCTCTTAGCCGTGGGAGCCGTTTGTTTGCGGCATCGTAATTTGTACGCCGGGCGGGACGTGATTTCGTCGGACGGTGTGTGTCAATTGTGCTGCGCCGCTACGTGTACGGACGCACTTTGATGGCGGACGGTGTCGCTGGCTTGCCGGCGGTGTTTGGCCGACTTTTCGCATCGTAATAGGGCGGGCGTGTGGACTGCTGCGTGCCGGCGGTAACTGGTGGTTTTTGCATCCGCCAGCACGGCGGTTGTGCTTCCGCCCGCCATCGTAATGACCCCCTATATTTTTGTTTCGATATTTTTGTACTTACCATGATGTAGATAGGATGCCGATATTCTTGACATCGATATTTAGGTCCCGATATTTTGGGACCTCGATATTGCGGTCGTCGATATTCTGTCAGTGATCCATTAAAATAAATAGTAGAGGAACAACCCCTACCAGAAAAAGAAGGAACAATGTCACCCTCCCCCGACTGTTCCAGGCAGTGCAGGTTGTTAACCGTTAAAAGCTCCTCCAAGCGAAGACCTTGTTCGGTATGCTCGAAATGGGTGACTGTGAAAATTGCATTTAAAGGACCTTTCGCAAGGGTGCAGCCTAGTTGATATAGATGTATGTTAAAACCACCCAAGATTATAACTTGAAAATAAGAGGTCCTCATCTCCCCATAATGTTTCAAAAACACTCTAATGCAGCAATATGTTCTATATATGAACTTCTACAAAAGGAATTATAAAAATGTACTACTAACAAAGGGGTTTATTTTTTAACACCAACTCTACTGCCAGCAGGGTGGGTGAATCACTTTCCACCACGCTGGCAGTGCATGGAATTTTAAGAGAGACCAGGAAAAGAAGGCCTCCCTTAGCTCGTCCTGCCGGAGAAGGGAATGCAACCTTAAAAAAGGGGAAAATCCATCCATGTAGAAGGATTTTCCAGTGTCCCATGTTTCCTGCAGAAAGATTATGTGACAGCCCCCAAGAGTTTCTAACTATTTTACTCATCTCTTTTGGCCCTCAGCCCAGCAAAACTCCATGTCATAACCCTCATAAAAGAGGGAATAGGAGGAATGGGGGCTAGGTGATAGGACAAAATGGATGCAGAATCTGTTGGACCCATGGACCTGGGGCCTGGCAACCTATCCTGTTGTGACATCTGTAAATCGTTGTCATCTAGCCCTATCAAGGGTGTGAGCCTATTGTCAAGTGAAATATCAGTCCTGGCAATTCACCCTGAAACATCTTGAGGCACCTGGGGGCAAACTGACCACTACTGCCTGGGATACAAATATTGTAGAGCAACAATCTTGAACGTTCTACTAACGTCCTGTGAAGAGTTACTCTGAACCAGGGCTTTTGCATATCTAGGGTGCCTTAGATTAACCACTATGCAATCCCTGTCAATGTTTTTCTTCACCTGGAACCCACCCAACCAACTCTTCCTACCATAATAACGTATGGGGATGAAAAAAATGCCTTTTCACTATGGTACTATCACACCAGTGTTTGACCTTATCCATAAGGTCTACCGTGGACTCTTTCATGACTTGCTGAATAGGTGGAACTCCTATGAAAGTAACAACCAAGGGTGCTGACTCTGGGGGTAGGTGTAGGGAGGTAGTGTCACCCACTTGTGCCATGAGAGGCCCACTCGATGTGGGTGTAATAGCAATACTTCTAGTGGACTGAAGTGGACCTCCGAGGAGATCCAACTGACTGGGGACAGCTGTGGCCTGCACAACACAGTTTGACCCTGTCCCACAAACACCCCTTGAGTGATTGACATAACACTCTGGACCCCAGGTGCTGGGTGACTATGCTCACTAGAGCCCCCCCAAAGCAGAACAATCCTCAGATGACTGCCCAGCCTGACAACTGGATCCCACGGTCGCTGTCATGGCCTTACTATTAGGAGCACTAAAATCAAGAGGTGACAACAAACCTCTATCCCTTCAAGATGCAACAAAATCTATCAATCAGGGAATTTTGTCAAGCGCGTGACTCACCCGTGAGGGTCTCAAGGCGCTGGGGGGGATAAGCAGCTCTGTTCAGTCGAAGAGCCAGGTCTTGAGGGTCTTCCTGAAGATGTTCAGAGAGGGGGCGCACCTGATGTCGATCGGGAGCTGGTTCCAGGTCTTGGCTCCGATGTAGGAGAAGGCTCTTCCGCCTGTTCTGGCCCTGCAGATGCGCGGGGTTTCGGTGAGGGCGAGGTCTGCGGATCGGAGGTTTCTCTTGGGGACGTGGAAGGAGATTCTCTCGTTGAGGTATTGGGGTCTGGTGTTGTGAGGCATTTGTAGGCGTTGGTGAGTATCTTGAAGGTTACCCTCTTCTCAATGGGGATCCAGTGGAGGTCTCGCAGGTGTGGGGCGATGTGTTCATGTCGAGGGATGCCTAGGACGAGTCTGGTTGCGGTGTTCTGTATGGTCTGGAGTTTGCGTGGGAGCAGAGACTTGTTGATTCCGGTGTAGAGGGCGTTTCCGTAGTCCAGTCTGCTGGTTATGAGTGCGTGGGTGAATATCTTTCTTGATTCGTGGGGATCCATTTGAAGGTCTTGCGAAGGATGTTGAAGCAGGTGGAGGCGACAGCGTTGATCTGTTGGGTCATGGAGAGGGTGGAGTTGAGTATGATGCGTAGTTCTGGGCATGGTCTGTGGGGGTGGGGGGCTTCCGAGGGCGGTGGGCCACCAGGTGTTATCCCATGCAGTGGGAGAGGGTCCAAGGACGAGGACCTCCGTCTTCTCCGAGTTGAGCTTCAGGCAGCTGCTGCTCATCCAGGATGCGATGTCCTTCATTCCTTCCTGGAAGCTGAGTCTGGTGGTGATGGGATCCTTGGTGAGGGAGAGGATGAGCTGGGTGTCGTTGGCGTAGGAGACTATGTTGAGTCTGTGCCGCCTGACGATAGTGGCGAGGGGGCCATGTAGATGTTGAACAGCATTGGGCTGAGTGACGATCCTTGGGGTACTCAGCAGTTGATCTCTGTGGGTTCGGAGAGGAAGGGTGGCAGTCTGATTCTTTGGGTTCTGCTGGTGAGGAAGGAGCGGGGCCATTTGAGGGCAGATCTCTGTATGCCGGCGTCGTGGAGTCTGGCGGCGAGTGTGCGGTGGGAGACGGTGTCGAAGGCTGCGTAGAAGTCGAGTAGGATCAGGGCCGCGGTGTGGCATTGGTCGAGGAGGGTGTGCATGTCATCTGTGGCGGCGAGTAGAGTGGTCTTGGTGCTGTGGTTGCTGCGGAATCCGGATTGGGAGGGGTCGAGGATGGAGTTCTCTTCGATGAATTTTGTTAGTTGGGCATGGACAGTCTTCTCAGTGACTTTGACCACGAAGGAGAGGAGGGAGATGGATCGGTAGCTCTTGAGGTCCGAAGGGTCTACTGAGGGCTTCTTGAGCAGGGGCTTGACCTCTATGCATTTCCAGTCATCTGGGAAGGTGCCAGTTTCGAAGGTGGTGTTGATGGCACGTCTTAGTTCCGGTGCGATGGTGACTGTGGCTCTGTGGAAGATGTGCGGAGGGCAGGGGTCCATGGGTGCTCCTGAGTGGATGCCTTTCATGGTCGATTCGGTGTCTTCGATGGTGGCTGGGGTCCAGGTGGAGATGGTGCATTGGCTGGCGTTGTTGGACGGGGAGTGGTTTTCGGAGTCCGGTGTCTGTTCGTTGAAGTTGTCGTAGAGGGACTTGATTTTCAGATGGAAGTAGGAGCTGAGCTTGTTGCAGAGGTCCTGGGAGGGGGTGATGTCTGTGGCCTCACTGGGGGGTTTGGTGAATTCTTGGATGATGCTGAAGAGTTCCTTCAAGTTGCTGGAGTTGACGGTGATCTTGCACTGGATGAAGGTTCGTTTGGTTGATCTGATGAGTTGGTGGTATTCTGTCATGGCGTTCTTGTATATGGTGCGGTCTTCCGAAGTTTTGCTGTTTCACCAATTCTTCCCAAGACGTCTACAGGTGTGTCTGGATTCTTGGAGGTCGGTGGTGAACCAGGTGTCCTTTCTGGGGCGTTGTCTGTCGGGGTTGCAAAGGGGTGCGAGTTCATCCGCGCAGTTGGAGATCCATCTGTGTAGTTCTTTGGCTGCGAGGTTGGCATTGATCGATGTGGAGGGGGCATCATGGGTGAGGGTGGATTTGAGGTACTCCTCATTGACTTTGCTCCAGTTCCTTCGCGGTGGACGGGGTGCAGGTTTGGGGGCGGTGGGTTTGTCGACATGGAAGTGTACGCAGTGGTGGTCCGTCCAGAGGGGTTGCGTGGTGTGGCTGAAGTGGATGTTGTTTCCTCCTGTGAATTTGGGGTCAAGGGTGTGTCCTGCCTTGTGGGTAGGGGTGGTGACAAGCTGTTTCAGTCCAAGGTTGTTGAGGTTATCCAGGAGGGTGGAGGAGTTGGGGTCGTTGAGGTTGTTGAGGTGGAAGTTTAGGTCTCCGATGAGTATGTAGTCCGTGGAGGTAATGGCGTGGGGGCGACGAGGTCAGTGATGGTAGTGGTGAATGCTGTTCGAGGTCCGGGGGCCTGTAGGTGAGGGTGCCGCATAGGGTGGATCTGGGGTTGGTATGTATCTTGAAATGGAGGTGTTCGGTGGTGGACAGAGAGTAGCTCGTGCTGGAGGTGGTGAGTTGGAGGGAGTTCTTTTATGTGATGGCAAGTCCTCCTACTGGGCTGTTGGGGCGGTCTTTCCTCTGGATCTTGTATCCGTCAGCGATGGCGGTGGCGATGTCAGTGGGAAAATGGGACAACATGCTTCTAAACAATGTTTCAAGCCTAGGGAGTAACTTTTCCATTACATGATCTAAGTCAGAGTTGGCACATGTAACGAGAGAGACCACCCTCTTGTGTGACTGGGATGCTCTCTTCCCTAGTCCTCTTCTTTTTAACCGGGGGTTCAACTAGCATGGTGTCATCATCTGATAAAGTCTCCGTTGCCTCAGCATGTGTAAATTCAGGGGGTAACATAACTTCTGGCAAGGTACAAGCTGCTGCCTCGAAGTCAACAGGGGGACATAATCCCTGAGTGCTTCTCCCTGTCTCCAGAGAAAGTCTCCTTACAGTCAGGGCTATTTCCTTTGAGTTAACACTCGCTGCTCTGACCAAAAAGGAGTCTATAGTAGTAATAGTGTCTCCTCCAGGTGTGTCTGAATGGTAAACAGTCTAAATATCGAATTTTAAATATCGAGTTGCCAAAATATCGACTTACAAAAATATAGTGGTGCAGAATATCGAAATGCAGGTAAGAAATATCGGGGCCTATTAGCAATAACCGGCGATAATTATCGCTAAGCGCATTTAGCGCTAGGATAATTATCGCCGGCTATCGCCGGTTTCTATCGCGGAGATAGCGTGCTATCAGCAACGCTTATCTCCAATGCGATAGAAACCCCTGCTGTCGCTGGAAAACAGTGCGATTATCGCTGGAAATCCAGCGATAATCGCACTGTGACCAGCGATAGCTTGCTGATAGGGCAAGGGGATTTAGCCATGTAATCCACCTCCCATTGGATTACATGGCTAAGTCAGGTTTGGACCAGGTGTAAAAAAACAAGCGCTAATAGTGTTTAGCGCTGGTTTCTTTATCGCCTTGCTAGCCTCCCTAATAGGCGATAGCGATGTTAGCGACTATTTCCAGTCGCTGCCAGGTTGGGAACGCCTACTTTGCATGTCATTAGCGATAAATATCGCTGGCATGCAAAGTGGCACCTAACCCGGTCGCTATCGCCTAAAAGCTGTCGCTAACAGCTGTTAGCGACAGCTTGCTAATAGGGCGATAAAAATATCGCCGCTTTAGCGGCAAAAGTGCCGCTAAAGCGGCGATAAAGCCCTTGATAATATGCCCCATCGTTTTTTATAAAATCGAAGGTAGTAATATCGACAATCATAATATAGTTGTAAAAAATATTGAATGTTTTTTTAGTGTTTTAAGTGTTAGTATATGTGTTAAAAGTATATATTATGTTTGTAATGTATGTTGGAATTTTTTAAAGTAATGATTTTTATGTTAAATTATCTTTGCGTATTTTAGTTCCGTAGCGGGTTGTGGGTTTATAGGGGAATAGGGTGGGAACTAATTTAATTTAAATTCATTAATTAATAAATTAATTAATAATTTTGTATTTAATAATTTATATTGTTAATTGTGTTAATTAATTAATTAATAATTAATTATTAATTGGTTAATAATAATTAATAAATTATTGTTAATATGTTAATTGTGTATTTTTTTAGGAGTGGGTTGTGGGTTTATAGGGGAATAGGGTGGGAAGTAATTTACTTGTAATGAAGTAATTATTCGTTTTTATTTATTGGTATTGATAATTAATTTATTGCTAATTAATTATTAATTGGTAATTAATTTATATTAATTGATTAATTGATTTATTGGGGAATAGGGTGGGAAGTAATTTAATGTTATTAAAGTAATTATTAATATTTATTTATTGGTATTTTCAATTAATTTATTGTTAATTTATTAATAATTCATTATTTAATTACAAAAATTATTTAATTTATAAGTATGTAATTTTTACTCCTACGCTATCCAACACTTTCCCTACTGTTGCACTATTTGGAGTGGGAACAGTAATTTTTACCCCTACGCTATCCAACACTTTCCCTACTGTTGCACTCTCTGGAGTTGGAATAGTAATTTTTACTCCTACGCTATCCAACACTTTCCCTACTGTTCCACTATTTGGAGTGGGAACAGTAATTTTTACCCCTACGCTATCCAACACTTTCCCTACTGTTGAACTATTTGGAGTGGGAATAGTAATTTTTACCCTCCCGCTATCCAAAACTTTCCCTACTGTTCCACTCGCTGGAGTGGGAATAGTAATTTTTACCCTCCCGCTATCCAACACTTTCTCTACTGTTACACTTGGTGGAGTGGGAATAGTATATTACTCCCACCCGCAATCCAACACTTTCCCTACTGTTGCACTCACTGGAGTGGGAATAGTAATTTTTACCCACCTGCTATCCAACACTTTCCCTACTGTTGCACTCACTGGAGTGGGAATAGTAATTTTTACCCTCCCGCTATCCAACACTTTCCCTTCTGTTGCACTCACTGGAGTGGGAATAGAAATTTTTACCCTCCCGCTATCCAAAACTTTCCCTACTGTTCCACTTGCTGGAGTGGGAATAGTAATTTTTACCCTCCCGCTATCCAACACTTTCTCTACTGTTACACATAGGGGTCGATTCCGATTCGGGCCGGAAATCTCTCCGACCGAGCCGGACCCGGAGAGATTTCCGACCGAATCGGACCCGTGCAGTCCGACCGAACGAGTCCGATGCATTCGTATGCCACCGGACACGAGTCGGTCGGACTCCCATTGAACTCAATGGGAGCCGGTCGTACAACGCGTACGCGGGCTCCCATTGCCTCAATGGGTGCGAGGCGGACAAGGGCGCCCCTACAGCGAGTACGCCGCGAGCGCCTCGCGGCGTACACGCACAGGTAGGGGGACCCATGGGTCCCCCCTGTGTGCGCCTCGCACGGGTGCACGCGTACAGGGGGTCCGACACGGACCCCCAAGTACGGCTCCGACAGCGAGTTCGAGTCGGATGGCGCGAGTCGGTCGGAGCGGTCGAGGTGCGCATCGTACTTACCCGGCCGGAAAACGTCTCCATTGCGCGGTGCGAATCGGGTCCGAGCGAGTCGGTCGGAGCGGTACGATCCGGGTACGAGTCGGTCGGAGCGGTCGGGTCGCCCGGACGAGTCGGTCGGCGGACTCGCATCGTACTCGCTCGGCCGGACCCGCGTACGATTCGGTCGGGAAAAAGGGCTCCGAATCGGATCCGGTAAAGCCGAATCCTATTCGGAGCCCTACCGGCCGAGATCGGAATCGGCCCCTTGGTGGAGTGGGAATAGTACATTGTTACCACCCGCTATCCAACACTTTCCCTACTGTTGCACTTACTGGAGTGGGAATAGTAATTTTTACCCACCCGCTATCCAACACTTTCCCTACTGTTGCACTCATTGGAGTGGGAATAGTAATTTTTACCCTTCCGCTATCCAACACTTTCCCTACTGTTGCACTCACTGGAGTGTGAATAGTAATTTTTACTCACCCGCTATCCAACACTTTCCCTACTGTTGCACTCGCTGGAGTGGGAATAGTAATTTTTACCCATCCGCTATCCTACATTTTCCCTACTTTTCCACTTGCTGGAGTGGGAATAGTAATTTTTATCCACCCGCTATCCAACACTTTCCCTACTGTACCACTCGCTGGAGTGGGAATAGTAATTTTATCCCTATGCTATGCAACGTTTTCAGTATTGTTATATTTTATGTAGTGTCAAATATTTTTTTCAAAAAATATTTATTTTAATGTTTTAACTTATTATATATAATTTATTTTTATATTTATATTGTCGGACTCCTCCGTCCAGAATCCTCGGGACTGTGCTGATGCTCTAAAGGGGTCCACTTCTTGAGGGCCCCAAGTCTGGAATGTACACACACACAGACTGTTGGGATAGTCAAGCGAGGGAAGGAAAGCGTAGGAACAGCAGGGAGGGAGATCTGGGAAGGAATAGAGAAACACAAGATCAGTGGATAGTGGTATCACAATAACTTAAGTCCAAGAACCTAGCACGTTCCCCACACTGCTAAACTTCGCACACCCTACCTGCAAAGGAAAAGATAAGCGATGGCTGCCAGAAGAGAGTAGGGGGATGCAAGGTTTTCATATGCACTAAGAAAAAAGAGAACAGACATGTAATAGACCTCCTTCTCTGAGGAACACCATAGACTACTAGCAATAGTCCCCTTTACACATACCTATAGATACATATAGTAGCACAGTAGCTGCATGGACTTAACAGTCTGGACACCCCTATTATCGTACCTCTCTCCTGGGAAAATAAGATAAAGAACAACAAATGATATAATAAGGCAGTAGATGACTGGGTTAATAGTCTTCTTAACCAGTCTCTATGAAGTTTGTCGGAAATTATTGGCCCAATGTATTGCCAGGCAAGGATTGCGCTGTACAGTGAGTACTCTGACCCACTCTACTTGCGGCTTGTTGTTACTGTCCACCTCCCCCGCCAAAGGTCAAGAACAGCCGGGCTTTAGCGGGATGTGAAACAAGGATTGGGTCTGATAGTTTTCCGACAACCAGTAGTCTTTCCCGCACGAGACCGAGCACTGCCGGTCTCAGCCAACGGGGAAAAGGACAAGGAACAATGTCTCTGTAAGTTTTCCCCCGCACGAGACCGAGCGCAGCCGGTCTCAGCCAACGGGGAAAATACAATGATCACGGGACTCAGTTAGACAAGGCACTGAGTCTCTGCAAGTTTCCCCGCACGAGACTGGGTGCTGCCGGTCTCATCCAACGGGAAAAAGGAAATCGTTAGTGCAAGTCAGGGCTTCCAAGCCCCCGATGGCAAATAGAGGGATGCGAAACAAAGATACCGGGCGCACCGCCCTCTTCCCGCCTATACCGGAGAAGCCGTCTGCAGATTACAGGAACTGGAATAATCGGCCACGAGGATTGTTCCCGGCGGCTCTTGTACATGATTTCCTGGTGTGACGTCAGAGCACGTACAACGTGTCTCGCGGGGCATGACGGGACTTGTAATTTTCAGGCACGGGTCTGCCCACTTCCTGGTTCGCGAGTATGCCACAGTCAGCGCGTAACCGGTCAAACCCTGACAGTACATCCCCTCCCCTGAGGACGCTGACTGACAGACGGTTTCTCAGGGTGCAAACGATGGAACCTGGCCACAAGACGAGGGGCGTGCACTGCCCCAGCCGGTTCCCATGAGTCTTCCTCAGCACCATAGCCCTTCCAAGAAACCAAATACCACAGTTTTCCCCGCACCTTTTTGGCATCTCTTATTCCCTTGACCTCATACTCTTGCTCCTGTTGTACCCACACAGGTATAGGTTTACGTTTCACCGGACAGTGAGAGGGTTTCAAAAGTGACACGTGGAAAACGGGGTGGATTCTGAAATGAGCTGGGAGGCGCAATTTAACGGCAACAGGATTAATGAGCCTGATCACTCGATACGGGCCTATGAATTTAGGATTGAACACACTGTGTTTCTTAAAGCGTATGTGTTTCGTGGACAGCCAAACCAAATCCCCTTTCTTGTACAAAGGACCAGGGCTACGGTGTTTGTCTGCCTGGGCTTTGTACTTTTCTTTGGCTTGAAGCAGATTGTTACGTGTAGCAAGTAAGGTCTGGCGTATACGTAACAATCGCTCTTGAAGATCTGGTAGTTCGGCGTTGGTACTAGGTAGGAGCAAAGGAGTGAATCGGGGGTGAAATCCATAGGTACTAAAGAAAGGCGTGTGTTGAGTGGAGGCGTGTTTGGCGCTGTTGTATGCTATCTCAGCCACCCATAACCAATCTACCCATGCTTCGGTGTTGTTATCTACATAACACCTAAGGAATTGTTTAAGGGTTTGATTTAGTCTTTCAGTCTGGCCATCGGTTTGCGGGTGGAAACTTGTGGAAAGAGATGAGGTGATATGTAGTTCTGCACACCATGTTTTCCAGAAGTGAGCTTTGAACTGGGCTTCTCTGTCTGATATTATTGTCTTGGGAAGACCATGAAGACGCACTACATTGGTCAAAAGAATGTGTGCCAGTTGACTCGCTGCAGGTGCTAGATTACAGGCAATAAAATGACCCATTTTGGTTAGATAGTCGATGACCACTACTATCGCCGTCTTTCCCTGATCCTTGGGTAGCCCCACGATAAAGTCCACAGAAAACCTCTCCCATGGGACCTCGGGTGTGGGCATCGGTTGTAGAAGACCTTGAGCCTGTCTGTGATCCGTCTTCATCTGGGCACATGTGGAACATTCTCTAACCCATCGTAGCACATCTACACGAACCGTGGGCCACCAAAATTGGCTTAGCACCTTCTCCAGTGTTTTCTCGACCCCCATGTGACCAGCACAAGGAATTTCTTGACACCAGGAAAAGGCCAATTTGCGTAGAGCTCTGGTAGGAACAAGCACCTGAGAACCTTTCATGGGGAGACCTTGACGCATCTGCCAGTCTCTATGGTATGTAAGCCATGTTTTCCAGGTAAAGGATCGCATCCCTGTTCTAATGCTCTGCAGAAAATCCTTCGTTTGGGTAGTGCATACTACTCTGCTCGGTTCTATGATTGCTTGTTCAGGAGCGACGGATTGATGTGTTGGATTTTCTTGTCGTGTGAGAGCATCAGCTTTTTTGTTGTCAACTCCAGGCCTAAAGGTTACAATGAAATAGTATTCTTCAAAGAATTGCATCCAACGAAGCTGCCGTGGTGTGAGATGCCGTGCGGCTCTCATGAACTGCAGGTTACGATGGTCCGAGTACACCGTCACCTGGTGGACCGCTCCCATCAACCAGTGTCTCCACTCCAACAGCGCATCCCTGATAGCCAGGAGCTCTTTTTCATCTATCGTGTAATTTTGTTCCGCTGTGTTCAGTTTCCGAGACATGAACGCTATGGGATGGAGATAACCGGTGGTTTCATTCCGTTGAGACAGGACTGCTCCTAGCGCCACGTCTGATGCGTCGGCCTCTACTATGAAGGGCAGATGAGGGTTTGCATGAGCCAGAACAGGTGCGGTTGTAAACGCCTTTTTGAGAAGATCAAATGCTTCTTGAGTTCCCTCGGTCCATACAAAAGGCGTTTTCTTTCTGGTCAGGCGAGTCAGGGGTGTTACTAAGTCAGAGAAATGTCGAATGAATCTTCGATAGAAGTTCGCAAACCCTAACAGGCTTTGGATGTCTTTGACGTTGTTTGGATGTGGCCACTCTACCACCGCCTTGACTTTCCTTTCTGCCATCACCTGGCCTGAAGGGGTAAGCATGACTCCCAAGAACTCAACCGTGGTCACATGGAATTCGCATTTTGAGATCTTACAGTAGAGTTGATGTTTGCGTAAAGCTTGGAGGGCTTGACCTACATGGACGACATGTTCTTCTTCGTTGTCCGAATATATCAGAATGTCGTCGATATAAACAACAACGAAGTGGTCAAGGTATTCCCTGAGCACCTCGTTGAGAAAGAATTGAAACGCGTCAGGGGCGTTGCACAACCCAAAGGGCATAACCAGGTATTCGAAGAGCCCATACCGCGTCTTGAAGGCCGTCTTCCACTCATCGCCTCGGCGCATTCTTACCAAATGATACGCCCCTCTCAGATCCAGTTTCGTATAGATGCCTGCTGCTCTTACCTGTTCCAAAAGAACAGGGATCAATGGTAGCGGATACTGGTTATTTATAGTGATGGCGTTTAAGGCCCTAAAGTCGATGCAACATCGCAGATCCCCATTTGCTTTTGGTATAAAAAAAAAGGGGGGATGCTGCAGGAGACCGGGAGGGCTGGATGAATCCCATCGCTAGGTGTTTATCCAGATAAGAACGGAGATATTTGGTTTCTGGGACAGTAAGGGCGTATATTCTGCCACACGGAATAACTGCTCCCGGAGTCAGGTCGATCCGACAATCGTATTCCCGGTGCGGAGGGAGCACCTCCGCCTGTGAGTCGCTGAATACGTCTGCATAAGCTCCATAACATAGGGGCAACGTCACCTCCTTTTCTGCCGCCGTCGCTATGTGGTGCTTTGAGGCCAATGCTTGAGAAGGTCTGATATGTGGCTGGAGACAGTGTTCCTGACAGTAAGGGGATGTCAGTTGCAGGGTTTTTGTCGCCCAGTTTATGAGGGGTTCGTGTCGTTGCAACCACGGGAGGCCTAATATAACCCCATACTGCGGGGCTCGAATGATGTTGAAGGACAACCATTCATGATCATAACCAGCAAAAGTGAGCTCGTATTCGGGAGTGTGGTGACTTATGGGTCCTGACTCCAGTTCTTTTCCATCGACAGCATACACCACTTCAGGGTGGGGTTTGCACAGAAGCTGGACTCCCAATCTTACTGCTTCATCCCGTTCCATAAAGCATCCAGTGGCTCCTGAATCCACCATGGCTCTTACAGGTTTCTGTTCTTGATCTATCGCCACTTCCAACGTAATGAAGAAATGGTCGGATTCTGTCTTTGCACAAGGAGTTATTGAAGGGATAGTACAGCTGCTTTGGCGTTTCCCTTCTGCTACCCTCAAGCGTTGGGGTTTTCCACCCCTTTTCCGCTGCTATAGTGGCCAGTTGTCCTGTCTTAGGCCGACCGTACTTGGGTTTCACTGGACAGTCACGGAGGAAATGTCCTTTCTTTCCCGCAATACAGACACAAACCCTGTTTGCGTCGATGGTCCCTCTCGCTAAGTGTTAATGAGGCTCTCACCGCCCCAATCTCCATTGGTTCGGGTTTTGCAAAAGGTTTCTCCACGGAGGGCGGTCTGTCATGTAGCGGGGCATATCTCTCCTTCCTCTTATGATCCCCTTTTGGTTCTGTGAGTCTATGGTTAAGGCGCAGCGTGAGCTCAATGAGTGCGGCACATGTGCGGGGTTGGGGGTCTATTTGGGCAAGGACATCTTTTAACTCTTCTGTGAGCCCCTGATAGAAGATGGCCGACTGCTTGACCTCGGGCCAGTCAGTTTCTGCAACTAGCCTTCGAAAATTATTGAGGTATGTGACCAAATCAGAGGTACCTTGCCGAAGCTCTAGCAGATCCCTGTCTGCGGAGAAGGTATTGGCACGACGATCGAACGTCTTTTCGAATTCTATTTTGAATTCGTCCCAATCATAGAGAAGGGGATCGTCCCGTCTTACTACCGGGACTGCCCACTGAGCTGCCTCACCACCTAAATATGAAATTAAAAACGCCACCCGGGCTTGATTAGTTGCGAACATCTTAGGCTTACAGGTGAAGTGGAGCAATACTTGGGTCATAAAGACCTGCACCTTCTTGATATCCCCATAAAACCTTTCAGGGGAGCTAAGGGAATCTATGAGGGCATTTCTACTACTACTGAGGCAGGATGTGGGGTTCCCCTACATCAAACGGGTTTCTTTGCATCCTGTCTATTCTGGCCTGCAGGTTTGCTGTTTCCTGCCGCGAGGCTGCAAGCTCTGTTTGTACCAACGCCAGAGCTGCTATAACATCATCCAAGGTGGCCATCCCTAACCTCAGCACAATCAGGAGGAAAAAAAATTTGTGGCCCGATTATTCTGTCGGACTCCTCCGTCCTGAATCCTCGGGACTGTGCTGATGCTCTAAAGGGGTCCACCTCTCGACGGCCCCAAGTCTGGAATGTACACACACACAGACTGTTGGGATAGTCAAGCGAGGGAAGGAAAGGGTAGGAACAGCAGGGAGGGAGATCTGGGAAGGAATAGAGAAACACAAGATCAGTGGATAGTGGTATCACAATAACTTAAGTCCAAGAACCTAGCACGTTCCCCACACTGCTAAACTTCGCACACCCTACCTGCAAAGGAAAAGATAAGCGATGGCTGCCAGAAGAGAGTAGGGGGATGCAAGGTTTTCATATGCACTAAGAAAAAAGAGAACAGACATGTAACAGACCTCCTTCTCTGAGGAACACCATAGACTACTAGCAATAGTCCCCCTTTACACATACCTATAGATACATATAGTAGCACAGCAGCTGCATGGACTTAACAGTCTGGACACCCCTATTATCGTACCTCTCTCCTGGGAAAATAAGATAAAGAACAATAAATGATATAATAAGGCAGTAGATGACTGGGTTAATAGTCTTCTTAACCAGTCTCTATGAAGTTTGTCGGAAATTATTGGCCCAATGTATTGCCAGGCAAGGATTGCGCTGTACAGTGAGTACTCTGACCCACTCTACTTGCGGCTTGTTGTTACTGTCCACCTCCCCCGCCAAAGGTCAAGAACAGCCGGGCTTTAGCGGGATGTGAAACAAGGATTGGGTCTGATAGTTTTCCGACAACCAGTAGTCCTTCCCCGCACGAGACCGAGCACTGCCGGTCTCAGCCAACGGGGAAAAGGACAAGGAACAATGTCTCTGTAAGTTTTCCCCCGCACGAGACCGAGCGCAGCCGGTCTCAGCCAATGGGGAAAATACAAGGATTGCGGGACTCAGTTAGACAAGGCACTGAGACTCTGCAAGTTTCCCCGCACGAGACCGGGCGCTGTCGGTCTCATCCAACGGGAAAACATATATTATAGGTTTATTTATATATATATGTAATTATATTTTAAATTATGTTTTTAACATTTTATAATTAAAAATGTTAATTATTTTTTAATATTGTTAATATATATAAAAATAAAAAAAATGCATGTTTATTTTTTTACATTACATTTACTATTTATTCATTTTAACCTTTTTTAATCATTTTTAAGTTTGTTTTACTTAATTATATTTATTATTTCATTAATTTTATATTACTTTTAAGACATTTAAAAAAGTCGATATTTTAGCAAACTATATTATTAACAACAATATTTAGGATTCAATATTTTTGTACTTACCTGTTTGTAGATAGGAAGTCAATATTCTGTCACTCGATATTTTTACCTCGATATTGTGGCAGGTCGATATTCTTCTCCTCGATATTCTGTCAGTGATCCGTCTGAATTCATCTTCCTTTTGCCCATAATGACTCACGTTTGGCAATATGGATGCTAAAGGATGCACCTGACAATGACCCTTAAAGTACAATAACCATAGGCTGGCCCGAACTAGTGTCTATTGTTCTATTTTGCCTAGGCAGGACCGTTCAAGTGGGCACCAAACCCCTTATAGGCCCTGGAGGGGGGGGGGGATAGACAGCAGAGGCAGGCACAACAAAAATATCACTACCTCACTATTGATGAGCCGAAGAGAGGAACCAAGAGGGCTGGCCCAGCCCAGCCTTCACCGGACGATGACGGGCGCAGACGGGCCCGCTCTTGGCCCGGTCTTCATCCGGGCATGTCCTCTTCCCTGCTTAGCGGCAGCCCAAACAGTTTTTTGTAGAGCGCCTCTGGGTGAAAGCTGGCAGTGTCAGCAGCTTGCTGCCATGATGTCACCTAGGGCTTGTAGGCTGCCCCGTCCAATCCTGTTCTCTGTGCAGCGGAAGCCCCGGCGTTTTTTTGTAGAGCACCTCTGAGCACAAGCTGGCGGTGTCAGTTGTATCAGGTGCTTCCTGTTGCAATGTCACCTGGGGCTTGTAGGCTGCCCCTGGTCAATCTTCTTCCCTGCACAGCTGGAGCTCCAGCGGTTTTTTATAGAGCACCTCCCGGCACAAGCTCGGAGTGTCGGCGCTTCCTGCCGTGATGTCACCTGGGGCTTGTAGGCTATCCCCCAGCCAATCCTCTTCCCCACGCAGCGGAAACCCCAGCGGTTTTTTGTAGAGCACCTCCAGGCGCAATCTGGTAGTGTTGGCGACTCCTGCCGTGATGTCACCTGTGGCTTGTAGGCTGCCTCCCATCAATCCTCTTCTCCGTAATCAATCTAGCACTAAAGGTGCACACTGACATTCTACAGTCCAAGCACTGAGGTATAATTAAAGAAGCACTTGTATGGATACCGCAGTATCTTCTGTTACTATTAGCTACATAATTCACTTAGTGCATGAGTGTCTCTATAAGTATCCCACCAGATATTCATGAAAATATGGTAAGTAGTAGGATATATAACTGCCTAATCAAATGGTTGCAATACTCAATCACAAAGCGAATAACAATCTCTCTTTCTTATTGAATTTATGCTACAGATCTGCTGACTGTGTCTTATACTTAATCCTTTCTAATACTCCTCAGATCATGGCCCAATTTCATACCAGTTTCCGCTGAATCAGCGGATCTGTCTGCCGGGCTCAGTGCGGCCCCATGTAACTCTGCAGACCGATCTGCGGGGGTCAGTGCAGCCCTGTGTAACTCCATGGGTGGATCTGTGGATTCACATGGGAGTACGAAATTCATTTTTACAAGTTCTTATCAAACAATCCCATATATACTCCTCCTTAAATACAAAAATCAATTTTTGCACTAGAACTACAACTACAAAGTCACAGTCTAGTATTTTCTATTCCCTTCACCTCATTCTCCTGTAGCTCTGCTACCATGGTAACATAATTTGAAACGTTCTCTAGGACCAGTAATTCAGAAGTTCGTAACAGTTTTTGCAAGCACCATGCTCACTTGTAAAGCAAATACAGCAGGTGTGGTTGAATTTTTCAAATAATACACATATCCCAAACAACACAACTTTTTCTACTTTCTCAAAAGCCAATGCAACATGTATTTACTTTTCTCATAAAATCACTACCTAGCTTCATGCACCAATATATTTAGAACAACCAATAAAATGTGTTCTATCAAATTCTTCCTACTACCCTCCATTTTCAACTGCCTTTCAGTTTAAAACTTCCTCATTCAGCTGCAGCTTTCTCCTGTGTGCTACTACTCCATTCTTCAAAACGGTTAGAGTGTGTATTGTTGGTCACAGCTTTGTGTTCTGGGCTAGAGAATATGTTAGAAAGAGTGGCATAGGCAGGCACATGGATTAGCCTAACGTCGATATCAGTTGGTTTGTCCAGAGATGCCTAAAGTGGCCCCAATTGTTTCCATTGGTTGAAAGCATTATGATTAACCATCATCCAGACCACAAGATTGTGCACTGTGGTGGCAATGACATGGGCACACTGACTGGGGTAGGACTGGAAATCCTAATGAAAGATACCTTTGGACAAATGATGAAACTTTTTCCTCAAACTGCCTTGGTGTTCTCTAACATGTGCCAGAGGCAGAAATGGAACAGGTCAGCTCAATTTTGTCCTCAAATAGACAAAGCCAGGATACATGTTAATAAAATTGTTTCAGCATTTCTCAGAGACCATAACATGGGCTCTATATACAATAGTAACCTGTGCTTCAACATGCATTAAATATATATAGAAGAGATGGTATTCACTTCACGGACAAAGGCAACAGAGTGTTTCTGAGCAACTAGAAACTTTGCATCCAATCATATATATGTCATCATAATCACACAATGAACACAGCAGCTCTTCTAAAAGCCACCCTATTTCCCAAAAAGTTATTATTTTTAATTGTAAATCCTTTTTTTTTTTTTTAAATGTATCAACTCCGCAAACCAAAAGCACACATTCAATGCAAAACAGCACATTTAATATTTCTAGTTCTAAATGAGTCTCACAATGGATATAAGAGACTCTAAATTGGAATGATTTTAGGTGCATAAGTGCCTCTATGCATATCTTAAAGGCTGTAACAATGTCTCTTTGGATATCTCGGAGGGTGTTATATTCTCTGTATCAGTATATGAGTAGCTATGAAAATGTCTGTATGAGTGTATCTGTTGGTGTGAGAGTCTCTGTATGAGTTTTTCAATGGGTGTAACCATGTCTGTAGATTATATGAATGGGTATAACAGTGCCTCTATGGGTATATC
Source organism: Calotriton arnoldi (assembly GCA_963921515.1). Classification (NCBI taxonomy): domain Eukaryota; kingdom Metazoa; phylum Chordata; class Amphibia; order Caudata; family Salamandridae; genus Calotriton; species Calotriton arnoldi. Next base: position 74,358 of record CAWUFW010019177.1, read on the forward strand.
AGTGGGTGTGAGAGTATATCTATACGTGTAAGTGTGGGTGTAAGAGTCTCTGTATAGGTTTGTAAATAGGTGTGATAGTGTCGGTATGGGTTTGTGAATGAGTGTGAGAGTGTATGGGTGTAAGTGTTAGTGTGAGAGTCTCTGTATGGGTTTCGGAATGGGTGTAACCATCTCTCTAGAGTATGTGAATGGGTGCAACAGAACCTGTTTGGTTATATGAGTGGGTGTGAGAGTTTGTATATACATGTACATGTGGGTGTGACAGTCTCTTTATAGGTTTATGAATGGGCGTGACAGTGTCTGTATGGGTTACTAAATGGATATGACAGTGTCTGCATAGATGTAACAGTGGATGTGAGAGTATCTGCATAGATATGTGAGTGGGTGTGAGAGTATCTGTATGTATATGTGAGTGAGAGTGTTTATATGGGTGTGAGAGTCACTGTATAGGTTTGTGAATGGGTATGACCATGTCTGTATGGGTTTGTGAATGGGTGTGTCACTGTCTGTATGGATGTAACACTGGGTCTGAGAGGATCTCTATGGGTATGTGAGTAGGTGTCAAAGTCTCTGTAAGAGTGTAAGTTTGAGTGTGAGAGTCTATGTATGGGTTTGTGAATGGGTGTACCAGTGTCTGTAGAGTGTATGCATGGGTGTAACAGTGTCTGTATGGCTATATCAGTGGTGTGAGAGTATGTTTATGTGTGTAAGTGTGGATGTGAGAGTTTCTGTATGGGTTTCTGATTGGGTATGACAGTGTCTGTCTGGGTTTCTGAATGGGTATGAGAGTATCTCGATGTAGATGTCAGTGGGTGTGAGAGTGTGTATATAGGTGTAAGTATGGGTGTAAGGGTCTCTGTATAGGTTTGTCAATGGATATGAACATTTCTCTACAGGTTTGTGAATGGGTGTGACAGTATCTGTTTGTGTGTAACACCAGGTCTGAGAGAGTTTGTATGGGTATGTGAGTGGGTGTGAGAGTGAGAGTGTCTATATGGGTGTAAGTGTGGGTATGAAAGTCTCTATATGGGTTTGTGAATGGGTGTAACAGTGTCTGTAGAGTAAGTGAATGGTGTAACGGTGCCTGTATGAGTATATTAGTGGGTGTGAGAGTATGTATATACATGTAAGTGTGGATGTGAGAGTCTCTGTACAAGTTTGTGAATGAGTGTAACAGTGTGTGTATGGGTGTAAATGCGAACGTGAGAGTCTATGCATGGGTTTGTGAATGGGTGCAACAGTGCCTGTATGGGTATAAGAGTGGGTGTGAGAGTATGTCTATACGTGTAAGTGTGACAGTAAGAGTCTTTGCATAGGTTTGTGAATGGGTGTAACAGTGTTCCTAGGGTATCTGAACTGGTGTGCCAGTGTCTGTATAGGTTTGTGAATGGGTGTGACAGTATATGAATGGGCATGTGTGTAAGAGTTTCTATCTGCATGTGGCACTGGGTGTCAGAGGGTGCTCCTGCCTGTGACATGGGGTGTGAGGGTGTCTGTAGGAAATCACCTCACTGTACAGTGTACTAAAATGAAGTACACTATGTAGAGAGAGTGAGAAATCCCCAAAAGGCAGGTTGAGGTATAAGTAGATAATACTAACTCCCTTTTTGGGGTAGTGTGGGCCAGCAGTTAGGCATATCAGAGGGTAGTGTTAAGCATTTGTTGTACTCACAGAGGCAATAAACGAGACACACACTCAAGTTGTAAAAATGATGTCGATTTTTATACAATTTTTAAGACCAGAAACACAGTTCAGTTTTAAGGTAAATACTTTCAGAGTTACGATTTTTCAAAGTTCAGAAAATGTATCACTTTTGTGCGCAATTCCCACACCACAGGAAACAATGGAGGAAAAGTAGAAAAATGCATAAAAATTCAGGCAATGCTTTCACGAAGTTCACCTTCTCTTTTTAGGTCGATGTCGGGACCAGGTCCAAAGTTCCTGCAGGAGAAGTTCGGGAGCATCCCAGATCAGGTGGGAGCAGAATGCTGAGTGTCTTGGAAGCTGGTGCACAAAGACGAATGGGGCATTGTGCATATTGAGGTCCTCGCAGTCAGGAGCAGGCATCTTGGAGAGGCGATCTCAGGACAGCTGGGCCACTCAGGAAGTGGGTCTCGTGTGCCTCGATGCCTCATTATGGGTGCTTGCTTCTGGCACTTCGGAAGTCCAGAGTATTGCCTTTGAAGCTTCCCACCCAGGAAGGCCATCCTGTCCTGGAGGCGGTGTGAAGAACCTCCCCCCAGACCAAGCTTTATCTCTGTCCTCTGAGAGCGCTGGCTCTCACCCCATCAGAAATATGTCTGGTAGTAGCAAGCTGGCAAAAACAAGTCTGGAATCATACCATTTCTTGGTAGGTTTTCAGGGGACCCTCTAAAACATTCTCTATGTGATTCTCTATGTGATTGTCTCACTGGTATCAGTGAGAATTTATTAAGACAAGATGTTTGGTACCAAACACCTTAGTCATCAATGAAGCCATCTTGGAGCTAGGTAACTCATGCTGACAAATATCCAGCCCATGTACTCTTTATGGCTTCCCTGCGCACTTACATCTCAGAATGGACTGGACATTGTAGGGTCATATCTGCTCATGCTGATATGCCCACACATAGGATATAGTGCACACTGCCTTAGGGCTAAAGATCTGCAGTAGGGGTGACTTACCTATATCCCATGCAGTGTATGGGAGACATGGCACACAGGGCTGTGTACTCTATTTTGTGTCAAAGATAATGATTCTTTGGACCCTGGGGGCACTGCAGAAAGAATATATCATAAAAGATACTCAAACATATTCAAGAATTTTCACCGTAATTTTTATATATCTTCTGAATTATTGAATGTCAAATCTTGAGATAGAAACAACTTATCTTTACTAATCATAGACCATTCCTATAATCTGTCTTAATTTACATTATTTGCATATACATGTTGTATTTTTCAAGCTGTGAAATATACATTTCTGAAAATACAATCCTTACAAAATTATGTAGCCCAATGCATTTCGGGATACTCTCCCTTCATCCGGGTCTAATGTTGACAACTGCAACAAAAAAAAAACAGTCTTAATGAACCAAGTCGGTGCAAAACCTATGCAACATGTCAAATTCCTGTTATTGCCATTGCTCATCACTTCCATGGTGTTATAAATGAATAATGTATAATTCTTGTGTATCATGCAAGAAAGACAATGAGTTCCTTCATCCAGAATAAAGTGAAATATATGCCCAGTGCACCTATTTAAACTTGTACCTGTAACGGTTAAAATGATAATTCCAACATGACCACGAAGACTGTGTTGTTAAGTGCTTGTGAAGCTAATCGTTACACCAACGTACCCACCAGTGATAGAAAAAATACTGAACTGTATCGTAAAACATACTGACTCCTTTGTGTGAATGTTCTTACTTGTCTTGAAGATAACTATGTAAACAATACCAAAAAATCACCAGTTAACGAAACCACTCACTGCTACTCCGCTTACAATCACTTCACTAACTATACAAGGACGTTCTTGCCTACCCGTGAAGTACGATCCACAAGCGTCTAATGCTCGTTGCCTGTTCTGAAAAGACAACCAATGTTCGCCCTCCGTTGTAAAATCTTCTCCTACTGTAAATTACAATCAAATCTGTAACTTTAATAAAACAATAGCTCCGCAAAACATGAAGTTCCAACTATTGTTAATTACGTGAAAAACGTGCCATAGATTGCATACCTTGGATAGTGCATTCTTCTCACCACAAAACGACGTTACTGCATAACGAGTTTACCTCCGTTCTTGCGGTCCCGAATAAATCGGGCACTTAATAAACATAGACATAGGACCAAAGATTTCTATGTCGCCGCCATCTTTAAACATGCAGAATACCTCAAAATATCTATATACAAACAATAATGTGTTTTCTTCTTCCCTGAATCTTGCCTAATACCTGCGAGGGTGGCTGTACGCCATGCTGAATATGCAATATAGACCCATTATGACTTTCGGAACCTGTATGATGCTAAATACAGATATTAACATGCTGGTACTGAATGATGTTTTGCAACACCATTCACTGCTGACAACTAGTATGGATTGTAACTCATCTGGACACACTAGGTCCATCATTCGATTTCCAATATCTTATACCTCCATCCATGTTATGAATGAAAAACGTTGTTGTACAATGATACGTGCTCTAAGATGGTCCCTAACTTAAAAACCCGGATGTCATGGACATCGGCTATGGGTGATAAATGTCCACTTGATATATTGATAAATAAACTGTGGGTCTATGTGCAAAAACCTATGTAACGCAATCCCATGCACTAAACCTGTGTTATTGTTGTGATAAAATCTAAAGATAGTAAGAAATAAAAAAGTGCTAAGCTCAAATCAAAAGATAGAAAGGTATATTAAATGAGACAAAAAATGCAAAATTAAATAAACTGAACACAAGAAAGAACCAGTGTGATGTCTCAGTATACTTTATAAAAAGCAACTCATGTCCAACTTATCATTGAGCCCTTTCGGCTCCAAAGTGTCCAATTGCTTTATCCAATAGATCTCTCTCTGAGATAACATCTGGGAGTTACATCCTGTATGTATATCAACTTCCTCAATTATTTGAAATCTCAATTGCAAAATTGTATGTTTCAAGTCTAGCCAGTGAACTGCCAAGTTCGAGTTCACATTCTGATTGTGTATCATGCTTTTATGTTCTGTGATACAGATCTTTACTTTGTGCTCTGTCTTTCCAATGTAGAACATACCACATGGACATTTTATACTACACATATATTCTTTCTGCAGTGCCCCCAGGGTCCAAAGAATCATTATCTTTCACAGGAAATAGAGTTTAGAAGCAGGTGTATGAGTGACAATATACATACTTGGGGCTGCACGCTAGTATCTTAATGTTGAACAACAGGGCACATACACAGAGTGCACGATAATACACAGAAGTTCACACAGGGCTGTGTGCCATGTTGACTCTTAGGATTTCTCTGCACCAAGACACACAGCCTGCAATGGCAGATTGCATAGCCTTGGTGAGGGATCCCTGGGGTAGCACAACCAGTGCTGCAGTTCAGAGGACCCTCTTCAGTACCAATGCCCTAGGTACCAGGGTTGCCATTTATTAGGGACTTATGGGGGTAACTGAAGTGGTGCCAATAGTCGTACAGTTTTTGGGAAAGAGATCTGGCACTGTAACCTGATTAGCAGGGACCCAGGGCACTTGCAGTTCGAAATTACATCAGACATCAGGCAAAAAATGGGGACTAACCATGTCAAAAGAGACACTTTCCTAAAGTGTCTGTCTGGCTCTGACAATGAATGTAAGAGTGTTTCTCTGTGTGTGAGATTCATTGTGAGTTTTTGGCTGCCTGTTTGAGCGGGTGTGTGATTGTATATATATTTTTTTACCTTTTACCGCTTTCCGCGAATCCGTCCTTGAATTCACAGCGGGCCGCGCTGCACCCCTGCGGGCAGAGTCGTGGATATCTGAAAACGTCAAAAAGAAAATACATACATCTATTTTACCATGACAACTTATGTTTACAGCCTACTTATATCCTCCCCATGTAGTCATGGACTGTCTACCCTGACCCTTTATAAACATTACAGCCCAAATTTGAGCCCGAGAACCATTTCCTGATAAATGAAAACGGTGGCCGCAACTTTTCTGTGAAGCTGTGGCCAGCCAATCAGATCTGTACTTTGGCACATAAATCCACGGATTTACCCGCAGTGGATCCGTGGAGGATCCTCGTCCCTATATTTCTATATTCTTTTACCTTTACATTCTCAGAAACGACTGAACGGATTTACACCAAATCACAAAAAGTGTAATCTGCTTAACCAAATCTACATTTCTCCCAAATTTGGTGCAATTCCGTCCTGCAGTTCGGGCTGTACACGTGTTCAAATGTCCTTTGGGAATTAACATGGGGAAAACGCGTTTTGGGACCCCCCTTTTCTCGGCCCTCACTTAACACATCACCCCAAAACTTTCAACATAGAAGCTGAACCAACTAAAGTGTAAGTTTTGAAAATTTCATGAAGATTCGTCAAGCGGGCCCAAAGCTATTGGCAAAACAAAAAAATTAGTGCATTTGCAGAGATGGGTTAATGGTTTTGATCTGGAAAACAATGAGTCGGGAAAGAGGTGCATTATGAGGCTGCAGGTAGGTCCCTGAAATGGAATATGTGGCAAAGCCATATGTTAGCAGAGAGGCACGTGATAGAGCTGCCTGGGGTCCCGGGGACGGGATAGCAGAGAACATCAGCACTTATATGTCAGAGTTGAGGTGGTTTGGAAAACCTAAAGTGGAAAATAGATACTTATACATCATGGCTGCAGGAACCGGGGCTGACCTGGCTGTGCCAAAGTGATGGTATGTCGCTGCCATAGGACCTGATTTAGATCTCAGTGGATGGGTTACTCCGGCACAGCAGTGACGGATATCCCGTGAGACGAAATATAAATGCCACAGGATATAATGGGATTTATATTTTGTGGTCAAAATCAGGCTATAAATGTTTTTTTCTCTGATATTAACCAACCTGTATATTTGAGCCAAAGTTTCACAGAATGGCCTACTTTTCTTTTCCAATGTAAACTTAACTACAGAAGGAATATAAAAGGGCTGCCCTCTCGCTGTCTTGTAAAGGATGGTGAGCACAGGATTACAGCTGTGTCTGTGCGATCAAACTGCCTTGCTTCTGCACAGGTCACATCTTTCAAAATCCTCTGCTTCCCCTGGCACGGACTGCACATTACAGAAATGAAAGACATCTTGAGAGGTGAGCACAGCACTCCAAACACTGTCAAACTTGGAGATCTTGAGATCCGAACACAGTAAGTAAATGTGACTGTGTGCATTAGGAAAAAAATTATCTGCTTGGATTACTGCAGACTTTTGTGCATTAATGTAGGTCTGTGGTTCTGCAGGCCGGTTTGAGACAATGAAGTAGACTGTTTTGTAGTATCATTTATATAGCGCTTTCTATCTCTGATGAGGTGCTGAAGCACTTTGCGGACAGGCAGCACTCTACACTGTCAGGGAGTCCTTGGTTGAAAGAGTGGTATTCTTGCAGTGAGCATATGCGGGGTGTATTTTGGTGTTGTGTGTGAGTGACCAGAGAGGTGCTTTTTTTCTGTCTTGGATTACAGTGCTTAGACGACGGTGTCGTGAGAAGGATGTGTGGGAGCTCGGTGTGCTTACAATTATAATTAGCTAGCATTAAGGTGTACTCTGGTTGTCCGTTGTTTGGTGAGGATTATAAAAGCTGTTGTTGCTCTTCATGCTTCTATTTACCTTTTGGGCACTGGACAGCAATTAGACCAGTCACGCGAAAAGGTGTGGGTCCCGGAAGGAGATATTCGATCAGAGCAAAGACATACAGTCATCCCCTACATGAGTAATTGTATAGGATGCCAGTTTTTGTTATGGAATGAAATATGCATCTACACGTCTGTCAGGTCATCTACCATAGTAGTATGGAACCTTGTTCAAGAGGCTTCACGGAGCCACTGAAGCCCTCCTATGACTTTTTTAGAGAGAGAATATTGCCGTTTTTAAAAGCCTCAAAATTGTTGTTCTTGTATCTTTTCAGACTCCATTTTGCTAAATTTATTACATAGGCTTGTTGGACCTTTTAACTCTTAAGAAATTCGCACAATACTCTTTTTTACCGTAGTGTGAGTGAGTGTGTCGGGATGTGATTATCTGAGTGTCTGGGCTTATAGTCTGTCATGTTACTCACAATGATGTCTTGAGGTATGTAGCCTGGTATTTAAACCTTAAAACTTCTCTGCCACAGCACAATGCACCAGCATTAGGAGTTCACTAAACATGTTCCAAACACGACTATGTATAGGTCTCCCTGTGTGACAGCACTGCTATTCAAAGAAGTGTTAGGAATCACGGGCCAGGTATGGACACTTACCATCACACAGTGTTGGACTGGCCTACAGGGAAATCAGGCAGTTGCTGATTGACTAATATGAAAGATCAGTGTGTGGGTTTTTTTTTTTATCAGCTTGGAGGATGGTTTTATGGCCAGGTAGGCTGGAATTTACTATTGATTTCCCTGATATTACCACAAGCATTGCCTTCAGCAAACACAAATGCATGCAGTCTCCCATACCTTGCAAAATAACTATACAGCGTAGCTTTACAAGTTCAAAACTAGCATGATTTGCTAATGTGTGCCTTTTTAGGTCTCGCCTGAGCCAGCGCATGCGCTGACCTGGCAAGACTTTTAGTAAGTGGGCTTCAAAAAGCCGACCACAGCTTTTTGTGTGGCCTAGAGCGTGCGGTTACGTGCACAGTTACGAGCACAGGCGCCATCTGGCTTTCCTGTCTCGTCATGGCTCATTAAGCGCATCGCTCGCGGGCACCCTTACAGCCCGCAATCGCGATCACTTTCACTTTCACAGCCGCGCGGCCGCATCACTTTGAGGGCCGATCGGCCAATGCTTGTTTCTGACGTTTTGGCTCCCTGTCTCTCACTGTCTGTGTTCGTCGACCCCTCTACTTCAGTTGTTTTCTCTCTGCCTATCTTTTCGCGTCTCCAAGTGTCTGCTCTTGTCTTGCCCTCTCTTTTCCTTGCTTCTCTCTTGCTCCATCATTCGACCCCTTCCACATTTCTCTCACCAGTCTGGTTTTCTCACCAGTCCTTTTTTACTCTCACCCTTGTCGTTCTTCCCTTTCTTTTCCATTGCCCTCCCAATGTTGCCGTCCCACTTTGCCCCTCTCTGCGTCTCCCTCTCCGTGCTTCTCCCTGCCTTGCCCTCTTCTCCTCTTTTCTGTGCCTCGCCCTCCATTTCTCTGCTCCCCGTCTCTCTGCCTGCCACCCTCCGTAACGTGTCTCTCCCTCCTCCTGCCTCACTCTTTCCCTCTTTGCTGCCCTCCCCCTCTACTCTCTGTGTCCCCTCCACAGGTGCTCCTCGTTTTCCTCTCTCACTACCTGTTTACCGCCTCTCGCTTTCTCGGTCTCGTCCTGCCATACTCTCGGCCTCTCCCTGACTCTTTTCTCTGCCTCTCTAAACTGTCTCCGGTCTACCCTCTGCCTCGTTATCTCTTTCCCCTCCACCACACGCCCTTCTCTCTCTTTAAATCCAATGTTGTCTTTCCTCCAGTCTCCCCTTTGAATTTAATGACCCATAAAATGCCCCCTTCTGCCTTTCCCGTTCTCCCCCCCTCCTCGCCGTCCAATCTAACTCTGCTCCCTCGTCTCTGTTTCTCCCTTCCTGGCCCTCTTCACTGTTTCTCTCCCTGCCTCTCCCGCCCCCTCCCCCCCTGCCTCTCTCTGTCCAGGCTCTCTCCCTTGCACCGTCTTCTTCTTTCCCTCCCCTCCTCTCGCTCCCTCCCTGCGTTTTAATGACCCGTAAAATGGCCTCTTTCATATGATCTTTTTGGTGGTGATGCGCAACGTCGAAGTCCATTTCCGCCTTTCTCTCTTCCTCCCTCGTTCTGTGATGATGATGAGGAGCCCTGCGACCCCACCCACGCCAAAGGCCTCGTTACTGGAGTGTGAAAGCGGGGCTGGACCGAGCCACCCTTCTCCCGGCTGGCACCTCACCAGCGCCCCCCTCACCTGCCCCCCTCACTCGCGCCCCCCTCACCCACCCTCACTTGCGTCGCCCCCACAGGGCAATTTTTTTTTAAACAAAAATTATCAATCCATACAGCCGGCACCTCTGGCGCTATCCTCGGGCCAAAGATTTGTCGGACGGAAGAGACATATATTACTTACATATGTATTCATTCATTCGTTCATTTGTTTATATATTTATGTACAATAAAACCATACATGTCGCGCTGCGCTCACCAGATTTCTCACTGCACACGCCGATAGGGGATATCTTAGCAAAGGCAGGCTCTGCTTGGACCTCTGATACAAATTAATTTAATTATTATTACTAAATGTGCTGATTCTGTGCAATACACTTATCTCCTTCAACAAAGTTCACTTTCAAAATGTTGTCCAGTGCCGTCTGGATAAAAATGCTCTTGTAGAGCCAAAAGTCACTTAATGTTCCTCCTAAAGTGCTTTCAGATGCACTATTCCTCTATTACAATGTAATCCACGGAAAGCCTTTAAAGCAGCATCCAGATGACAGCAATACTACTGTGTACCCAATATCTTTTCTTCACTAACGAGGGTCCGGTCAATTGGCTATTAGGTGCAAGGTGCAATTTAATAAAACAAATCCCCCTTGCAGGGCACACTTTACTAACAGAATAAAACAAGCATTGGCATAGCCAATAGGTCTCGCCTTTGGGACCTTATAAGTGTTTAGCCATGCAACAGTTGATGTTGTTGCACCAAGGATATTGTGCTGCATAACTAAATACTTATAAGGTCCCAAAGGCGAGACCTATTGGCTATGCCAATGCTTGTTTAGTTAGCTGGTTTGCTAATGATGGCCACTTTTGTTTTGGTACTGATGGAGCAGGATAAATGAAAAATTTTAACCTCCTAATATTTTACGTAAAATAATTAATAAACATGTTCGTTTAAGTAAATAACCAACAATGTATGTTACATGTGAAGGGTTAAAGGTAACACGCTATTTTGTGTGCAAATTAATCTACTTATAATTGTTGACGTGGCTAACATAATCTAATATTTGCGTACTAATAAAATAATAAACGCATGATTTGTGCTTTGAAAATAAACCGTGTGGTGGCAAAATAAAGCGATGGTAAGTAAGGGATGGCTTTATATGTTGCTTTTTGCTAGGTAATACCTAATTGGGGTACGTAGAAAGACGGGAGGGAAACAAAAGGCTTTATATTCCTTATTTTAACAATATTTTGTTTATTTTTATAAATAGTGCGCTTAGGCCTGTTGAGCAGCGATATAAAATGGCCGCCATAAGCTAGAGTACGCATGTGCGAGAAGCCGTGTGGAAAAGGAGAAAGGCCGTGAACAAGAATGACCACGTGTTCGTGCTGAGAGCCTAGGATGGAAGTATGGTCAAGGCTATTGTGACCTTACTGAGCAAATGTGTGCCAAGATGATCAGCAAGAAGCGTGAGAAGTCAAAATGAATAAATGGACAAACGGAACTGTTGAACCTAAAAAGTATCAGAAAATGATACAAATTGGACTGATCGAAACTGATGAGTAATGTCATGAACTGTGGGAAACGATGCAAGCATGGACATTCCACAAGAACTGGTTAAGACAAGAAGTTTGATAAAAAATGTATATGGACTCGAATGGACCAATGAGAGAGAATCACGCCATAAAGAGGCAACATTTTATTTAGTAAGCGAGAATTAGGGTATAAGAAGACCTACTCTGGGTGGGAGGAATTAGTATATAGTTATTATTATTGATGATGATGAGCGAGCGTACTGTTAGGAGAAGAGAGAGCTGAGATTGCAGATAGATGAGTTGCGGGAGCTGAGTTGCTGTTGCGGATGATCGAAGCTGCTGCTGCTATTTTATTAAGTATAAGATGCTGCTTTTGGAGAACCTTTTTACTCCTGATAGATTTTTCCTTTAGAGCTATTAGATTTTCCAAGAAAGATAGCTAGATCTTTTTGGAGTTCTTGCTGTGACATAACTTTATCTTCCATCTAATAGGTATGCATTGTAATTTCAATTTATTCTTATAATGATGATAAATGTAATAATCTGAGTGATAAACTTAAAACTTATGCATTGTTTCTAAAACTTTATATAAACTTTATTATCTTTAAACAAATGACTCAGTGATTCTTTAGCTCAATAATTAAGGTAAAATGTTAAAGAGTTTATTGTGATTGAGCTGGTCTTAATCACCATCAACTGATTCCTACTAGTTGGTCCATCGACCAATGAGCGGAATACCTTAAAAGCAATGAGAATTATTATGTTGTGTTAAAAAGAGGTATCCCGTCTCCTTCCAGCGAATCGTTTTACTGTTTTTTCTCCTAGGTTAAGGACGGAGGTAATCCAGGGAATAAATGAGTAAGTGAATGTATATGCGGTGTTTATGGGCCCCACCGTCATATGGATATAGTTTGTGTATTGGAGGGATAGTTGTACCTGGATGACCGAGTCATATAGGAGAAGAATTTTTATTGTTAGCGCTGGATCAGTACCAAGGCCTATTTTTCCCCAGCCTGACCCTGACATCACAGACTTTCGGAGACACATAACTGTAGACTGAATGGCTGATCATAGTTGCAACGGAGAGATTGTCAGGGTTATACAAGCAAGAGTGAAGGGAAGCAGAGGGAGAACTAGAGAGAAGGTTTTGGATCGGAGGAATCAATATGAAATATGAAGGTGAGATCAAACACAAAGGAGAGGTAGACACAAGTACAGCGGTGGAAAAAGAAAATGATAATGGGAAAGATCTTGTAGCAATTGTGAGAACAAGGTAGCTAGGAAGAAAAAAAGTTGATAGGACAATTATCCATAAAACATTCTAAATTCATAAAAACACATACAGTATAAAATTGACTTAAATCCAGTCAGGCCCACCAGGGACGGATTTGAATCACAATTTGGCCCGGCCACTCCTAAAAAAATGGCCCACATTCCCGGATCAGGCCCTTTCATATAACGTCAATTGATTAGTCTCATTGGGCACATGTTTATAGAAATGTTTGGAAATGTTTACATTTTATAGCTTAGAAAACCAGTAAGATGGGTAAAAACTAGAAGCACTGAGCTTTGGCCAGGCGGGCAAGGTGAAATATAATGGTCCAAGGGCCACAGCACCTAATCTGATGGGTATTTTAATAGCCTGGCCTGTACGAAAATGACAAAAATCACCCGAATTCGGTATATTTTCCCTTAATCAGTATGTATTTTATGGTTTTATATTTTTCTTGATAGTAATGGTTTTTATCAATCAGACAATAAAGATGTTGACATTATGTATTTTAAACAGTAAATGTAAAGCAAATGCACGTTATATTGAAATCTAAAGCTGCCTTTATGGTCCATGACTGATCGTCAAATTAACAAAGGTAGAAAAGCCATGTTAAAAAGGAATACGATTTTTATTATATGCTTGAGGACATGTTAATGTTGGGTTATTCAATATTTTTATTTGTTTTTTAATCAGATTGCTCTTTGCACATTAGCTTTTTGCACTATGCATGGTCACTTTGAGGTTCTATTGCTTCACTTTAACGCTTTTTACACGGATGCTCCCCTATGGAATTATTTTAGTTGATAATAGATGTCATATCATTTAGAATGCTGCTCTGATCGAGGAAATATATTTTAGGTTTTATCAACCATATATCATTTTTAGATATGTTTACTGTTTTTATCAATCATGTATTTTAATGACTCAGTTTTATGTATATGGTCTGGTTATGTTATGTTATGTCACCTTATGGATTTAGTGTTTCGTGTATTCTATTTATAATTATTTTCATACATGAGTGATTGCTCTATATGTTGTAGGTTGCACAAATGCATTTTTTATTGTGTACACTTTGATGGTTATCTATAACCGAATAAGTATTTTCTACTACTACTATATTTTTATATTAAATTCATCTTTAATTATCATGCTCTGGCATTTGCAAAATTTTAAAATAAGAGCAATGGCCAGTTATTTTTTAAATATTTTTTGTAGTTTTATATAGTGTGAGATGGTCCCAAGTGCATTGGATCTATTTACATGAGCACCAGTTGTGTCAGTTGAGATCAAATTCGTTTTTTTTTTTCAGCCTTAGGAGATTAAGTGATTAGAATCACAGGAAGTTGAGCTAACGCCAGGACTCCAACATAGTTCCCGAGTTCCAAAGTTGGAAACTCTGGTCGAGGTAGTCTCACAGCTAGGCCTATGCAAATACACCGACGACCCCCTCCACAACCCCCACTCCCCACCTTACACTCAGCCCAGAAAGACACTGGGGCTGAGGTGACAACACCTGGCCCTTAGCAAAGCCCCTGCATTATCTCTCCCTCCTCGTCCACCAAGGCCTGAATGTGATGTGATGGCCCAGTGGGGGAGGGGCCAGGGGAAAGACAGTGCTTTTGGGCGGGGTCAAACCCAAGGACTGGCCCCCAGGGTAGCCGCTTCCCCCTCACCCCTGTCAGACCTTAGGCGTACTGCGCCATAACGTGAGGTAGGCTGTGAGTGAAGAAGTGCATTTCCTGTGTGAGTGACTTGTGGTCGCTTTTTGACTTGATCCCTAACCTCGCATTCTCTGAATGAAGTTACCTCTGAAACACTGTTTTACGTTTTTTGCCAGGGCTCAAAGTTTGTTCTCACTCCCATACGAGGAGTTTAAATAACTCTTAGCGGGAACAAGCCAGTGCTTGGCTTTACAATTCCTGGATCGTGACCATGCCTTCCTGCATCTCTTATCCCCACAGACTCTGTTTCCTGACCCTTGTCGAGTCTGCAACGTTTGTATCCCACATTCTCGAGTGAGCCGCTGTCTCATTCATTTTAAAACACGCAGCGGATTCACTCTACCGGCTCTGATTGAGAAAACTCTTGGATTCCCGTCATTACGCCGGCATCGAAACAACTTCCTGGAACCCCTCCTGCACGCCGGCAACGGACCGGCTTCCTGAAATTCTTCAAACACGCCGACAACAAAACAGCTTTCTGGAATCCCTTTATCTCTCGGAGGAGAGAGAATAATCATAGCGCCGGAGCGCTAACTGTGACCTTTGTATTTTTATTTTTATTTGATCAATTCTTGGACTTCCTGGACTCACCAAAAGAAAACCACAGCTGTGTTTTCTATTTCATGGGAAAAAATTCAATAACTTACATTATGCGCTCTAAATAGGAGTGATTCCAACTCCTGAAATTTCTCACTCTAAGGACTGAGAGTGAAGCATATTTCTTTTTTTGGTAAGTGGATCTTCACTCACTCATGATATGCACTGTAAACTGTTATAATATGAACTAGTGATTATGGGAATTAGCTAGTACTGATAGGTTGTCTGATTCTTCTCCTTACAGTGTTGAACCTCTTATGTTCTACTCACTGCCTTGAGCCGAGTGGAAACGGTGTGGTCCTTCCAAGAAATTCTTCCCCCGTCTCTCAGAGGGGAGTGTCCTCGGATTGAGTGATATCTTTATTTCTTCTTGGCACTGCCTTCTGTCAGAGTGGGGGACTCCTCTTCCTTCCCGTGGAATCGGGCAAGGTTCAGGTTAGTGGTATTTCTGTACGTGTCACCCCCTCCACAGCCCATTATAGCTTCAGGGCTATGGCCTGGAAGAGGTGTAAGGAAGCAAAGAACAAAGTCTCTGGACCGGTCTGGGAGGTGGGGCGGCAGTGGGGGCTGAAGTGAAGATGACCAATGGCCATTTCACCTGACAGGCTGCTTTACTCTTCCCGTCCCGCCTCTGTTTAACAGCCTGCCAGGAGAGAAGGAACACTGCTTTTGGGTGTCTGTGCAGACCCACATGGGCTAAGATGAAGTCTATCAAGTCCCTGCCCTGACAGTCAGCCTGCCATATAATACAGCGGCCTGGCTGGGGGGCTAGTGAGGATAGCAAGGTTCTTTGGGCCGGGTAACAGAGGGTTTAAAAAAAAGGCCCACAGGTGACACTTAGGCACCTGCCCATCGGCCAATGCCCGACTGCCCACCTTCCCAATTCCACCCTGATTCCCTCCCTCCAGCATTGCGCCCTGCTAAACCCATTCTTGAGACTGTTTAAAAGTAAGCATAAAACAAGCAGTTTCTACTGCCACATTGAAATAGTGCATTTCTGACAGCAGCACTATCGCCTCCAATCTTTGGCCTGGCCCTTTTTGCAGGGTTATCCCCAAACATTTTGCCTTCTTACTTCTATTTTTCCTTAACTGTTTTGTTGGCTTTAGGACTCTCTGCACTTCACCACTGCTAACCAGTGCTAAAGTGCATATGTTCTCTGTCTAAATTGTATTGGTGGTTGGTTTATCCATGATTGGAATCTTTGATTTACTAGAAAGTCCCTAGTAAAGGGCACCAGATGTGCCCAGGGTCTGTAAATCAAATGCTACTAGTGGGCCTGCAGCACTAATTGTGCCACCCACATGAGTAGCCCTGAAAACATGTCTCAGACCTGCCACTGCAGTGTGTGTGCACGCAGTTGTAAACTGCCATTTTGGCCTGGCAATTACACCCACTTTTCAGGCCCAAACCTTCCCTTTTACTTCATGTAAGTCTCCCCTAAGGTAGTCCTAAGACAGCCCCAGGGGCAGGGTGCAGTGTATTTAAAAGGCTGGTCATGTGCTGGTGGGTTTTATATTTCCTAATAGTGAAATATTGCTAATTTCGTTTTTCACTTTTGCAAGGACTATCTCTCCCATGGGGTAATATGGGGATTGCATTGAAATATCTTTTAAGTGTAATTTCCCATTTGGGGCGTATAATGATTTGGAGTTTGGGGACTCTGAGCTCACAATTTAAAGGTACATCTTTTGGTGAAGTTGGTTTTCAAATTGCGTGTTTGAAAATGCCACATTTAGAAAGTGGGCATTTTCTTGCTTAACCATTCTATGCCTCTGCATGTCTGTAGAATCCACATCTGGGTGAGGTTGACAGTTGGGCTCTTGTGCATTCACTCTAGACAGTCACACAAAGGGAGCTGTGGTGTGCTTTGCATATCCTAATGGGCCATCACCAGGCTGATGGGCCTTCATGAGCTAGAGTGGCGGGGGGAGTTGTCACTGGCACCTCAATAGGGCTGAGCCTGCCCTCACAAAAATCTGTCTCCACTCCCCTGTATTGTGTCTGGAGCCAGGTCAGGGAAAGGCAGGGTCTTGTGCACTGCAAAGACTTTCCTTTAAAGTGTGCCTGCTTCAAAGGCAGAAAGGGGTATAAGTAGTGGACCTCTGACACTCTCAAATCAGAACACTTCTGGACTAAAGGACATTTTGCCAGGAAGAAGAGTTGGATGCTGTGGGAGGAAACGACACTCTGCTTGTTACTTTGTTGTGCTAGCCTGCTGCTTGCTGATTCTGTCCTGGGAGTGAGGGGACTGGGCTTTGCTTTCTGTCTCTTGCTTTCAAGGTTCTCCAAG
This sequence comes from Calotriton arnoldi, assembly GCA_963921515.1. Lineage (NCBI taxonomy): Eukaryota > Metazoa > Chordata > Amphibia > Caudata > Salamandridae > Calotriton > Calotriton arnoldi. Next base: position 91,340 of record CAWUFW010019177.1, read on the forward strand.
GACTTGTGCATGCTTGCCTCCCGTTAAGAATACTCAGGGCCATCAAAGACTACACTAATCCAGTACCGGGGCTCTTCTGCTGAGAGCCCTGACTTGCCAGGTGGTCCCAAGTCGAATTCCTGGGCTCTTTGAAGTGCAAACTGGTGAGGAAATTCACGCATCAACTCTCAGCAACCGTTTTTATTTTCGACACAGGACTGCTGTGCGGCTGAAGAATCGACACAGTGTCCGCAATGAGGCTGAAAATTCACTGCAGCCCGAGTCCAGAGCACTGTGTCACCAATGTCTGTGGCACCCACTCTGACTCCGACACAGCCTTGCTTTGCAGCTAAAGAATCGACGCTTCAGCAGCTTCTTGCAGTGAAATCGACGCAGCGCCTCCTTCACCTCCGCATCGACTCAGCACATCTGGATTTTGGACGCATCGTACTTCGATGCTGTCTCCTCATTGACATTGCCCAGCAGTAAGGATGGGAGGCAGTGTGTCCAGAGACCGATGCATCACCGCCCCTTCCAGTAAGGAACCGCCGGCCCACCTCCCCTGACAGGCTGTAACCAACGCATCACCTCCCCAGCGTAGCAGTAAGGAACCGATGAGTCACCTCCCCTGGCAGTAAGAAACCAACGCATCACCTCCGCTGGGAGTAAGTAACCGGGGCATCACTTTATTTTTCCGGTGCCTCACCTCACCTCACCTGCGCCGTTTTCGTCTTCGAATTTTGATGCATCCCAGGTACTTTGTGCTAAAAGTGACGCATCCATAGATTTCTATGGACTACATTTGCTTAACCTTTGAAAAGTGATATCTTTACTTGTGTATGTTGGATTTTTGTCATTTAGTCATTTTGGTCTTCTTTTAATTAGATAAATATTGGCTATTTTACGAAACTGGTGTGGACTCATTTTGTACTGTTTTCAGTGTCTTAATGTGTGTGTATGTACAAATGCTTTACACGTTGCCTCTGAGATAAGCATGACTGCTCGTGCCAAGCTACCAAGTGGGTGAGCAGGGGTTATCTTAGCTGTGTGACTCCCTTACCCTTACTAGAGTGAGGGTCCCTACTTGGACAGGGTGTAAACCACTACCAACTAGAGACCCCATTTCTATCAGCAGTATAAAAAATACAGTACATAAGAAGATGCAACAAGGAACATTTTACATTCGGAGGGCAAGGGCAGAGACCATTACCATCTTGAATAATATTATGCTGGAGGTGGGACTAGTAAATTGGGTTGTATCCCACACTCGCCCTTAGAATTTCGTTTCACAATCTGGGGTCTGGCAACTGAGCCAAGTAAGGCAAAAAACATTTTGCAGCCCAGAGTATTTGAGAGAAGCTGATAGACGGCTTCTCTCTCAGGTATCGAGAGTCAAGAGACCCAGCAACCTCTCCTGCAGATTGTTTCAATGCTTGTTTGCCAGGGAAAGGGGACCAAGCTACAATTGAGCCCCACTCGGAATGCTTATTTTCGAGAGCCATTAGCCTTTTCCTTATTTCCCTAGCACACCTCCTTTCACTGGCTTGGATCTCAGCCCAACACTGTTAGGAGAACGTTGAGGTTTCATTGTCCACAGAGAGCTTATTGAAGAATCTTAAAGCCCGGAAGTATGCCAACACATTCCAGGAGGTCAGGTTCAATTACATCCTTATACCCTGGGCCATTGTGAGTGGTGGCAGCAACAGGAACCTTGTAAGGACTGCCCCTCCAACCAATCCCAGTCACAGGAAGGGTCAAGGGCAAGTACCTCAGTGCCATACAACCCCAAAGGGGGAATTTTCTCTTGGTATGCCTTCATCAAGGGGGTAAGGGCTAGACCCCCATATTTCCAATTGAACTTGATCAGGCAACTACCCTGCAGCAATGACCTCTGCTTAATGTAACTCGTGTGTTAATTCCTGTTAATAGACAAGCCTAGATGTTTGTAAGTGTCCACTATCTCCACCTCCTGAGCATGCTGAAACCACTTAAAGCTTTGTACCTTTTTCCTAAAGATTAACACACCTTGGTCTTCTGTAAATTAATTTTCAGTAAGTTCTGTTTACTGTATGCTTCCAGGATGTTTAGTTTTCTCTGCAGGCCAAGTGGCGTGTAATCCAGCAGAACTAAATCTTCTGCCTATAGCAGACAAGAGATGTGCTGATTCCCAACTTTAGAGGAGAATGACTTTGCTTGAGGTATAAATGACGGGTGGTCTGCAAAAAATAAACTAAAAATCAGGGAGGCTAAAGCACACGTCTGCCGAAGTCCATTCTTTATGGAGATCTTTTGAGATAGCCTGTCTGTTTTATCCAGCTCAAGCTGTGCCCAATAGTCCGTGTGGAGAACAAGTAGTAAACTAAAAAGGACAGTTGGGAGCTTCCAGGCAACAAGTTTCCTCTATAGGAGTTCCCTATCCACCGAGTCAAAGGCTTTCCGGAGGTCAATAAAACAATAGCACACCCTTTAATTCACCTCCAGGGCCTTATGAATAATGTCCCAGAGAGCTAAGGCAGTGACCTTCCCGAAAGCCTCCTTGCTTGATCGGTATAATTTTAAGTTCGGAGACCCAATCTTCCAGCCTTGACAAGATAATTTTTTTAAACACCTTAGCCGAGATGTCCAAGAGACTGATCAATCTGTAATGTGAGGGATCCAAACCATCCCTCTTTTTTATATAGGTTTCACTATTGAACCCTTCCAAGTCTAGGGGTAAAGGGCCCTTAAAGGTAACCAGCAGAACAGGAGCGAGTATACCCTTGACCAGCAGCCACTGCTGGATTTAATATTCACCACAGGAATATTACCGGGGCTTGCGGGTCTTGAGAGCTTGATCTGGTCAATTAGCGCCCTTACTCTTTTTCTGAGAACCAAGTGGGGCGGAGAGTCTCATTGAAAGTATAATTAAGCCTAACTGAGGTATAAAGACTACCATACAGATCAGCCAGGTACGCTGCCCATACATCCTCAGTAGTCATACAAGTTAAAAAAAAAAGCATTGGGGCCAGTGGAATCATTTACTTTTGCCCAAAACTCCCATTGATCCCCAGATTGAATGATCTTATGCTTCTCATCCCAATATTTTTACTTTAATCAGTTGTCTATATTGACCCTTGAGCCTAGCCAGCTCCTTATTGGACCCACCTTCTGGACACAGCCTAGATTGCTTAGTTGCCCGACTCAGCAAGCGTTTGGTTTGCTGACAGGCACGGTCAAACCAGTTCTTCCCTTTAACATGACAGATAGCCCGTGACCTACCATTATGACTTTTTTCTAACCTGGCGGCCGCGGTCAACAGTTCTGCTACATCAACAACTGGGCACAATGATCTAGCAGGATGAGACGTAGGAGCCAGCAGGGAAACCAGGTGCATGGGAAATAGGTGAGATACTACTAAACTAAACCTGCCACCAGAGGCCTGTCCATATGTTCTGATAATGGCAGGTGTACCACCACTAAAACAGAATCAGAAGGAATCTTGGCAGGAGCTATGTAACAAGGTCATCCATTGGTGCAACGCATATAAGCATTTTGAAGTTGCAAAGAGTCCCGAGATCATTATGGTTCGGAGGGTGGGCTGGACTGGCACCTATGTGAAAATATAGTTGCAGATTGTATTGTTGTCAACTTTAGAAATCCAAGCAGCGTAATGAAACTCCTGGGCGTTAACGAAGTGGGATGGGATATGGTAACTAATATTGTTACCCATCCATTGGGTTATTTTTACAAGCCACCAAAGGGGATTAATGGTACCACACCAGAGTTTTCAACAACACCAGTTACACCAGAGTATGTTATGTAACAACAGGTTTGCACACCTGGCGGAATACACAGAGGTTGACTGACAAAAAACCACTGGGTTGCACAAGGAGGACAGCATACCCGCAGTGGGTCCACCTGGCACCATTTATAAGGTGAAAGATGGGAAAGCTTATACCACAACACTGCCCGACATTGGAATCTGCAAGAGTACCCCCCACAGTTAAAGCCTCTTCGATATAAATTGTAAGTTGGAACGTAGCCGGACTCCTATCTAAAATATCACTCCCAGACCGACAAATGTTTATATAGGCCTATGACATCTTGCTTTTCCAAGAAACATGCAAAACCGTCCCTGGGATCTTTGAAGGTTTCTCGTGCTTCAGCATACTGGCTGTCCCATCTCGTGCAGGGTGTGCTTCGGGTGGCGTATCCATATGGACTAATCTTTTATTAGCCAGGTGGGTGGAAGTTCTGAAAACTCCAGGTAGCGATTATCAAGCAGTCCTCTATAAAGGGTCCATAATTTTGTCTCATACATTTTTATAACAATAATTTTTATAATGATCTTTTATTTCATTTCATATCTTCCATTGTATAGAGCAAGTCACAGAAGGGACAACAAATGCACCTGTGCCTAGCAGGTAATTTTAATGCTAACTTACCCAGTATAGATCCAGCTCCATTGTCGAGATCAGATACAAAAGGGAATGAACTGGAGGCCCTGCTCTCTGTGGTAGACCTGTACGATATAGTAGAGGGGGCACGGTTAGGCATGCAAGGGCCACCCGCTTTTAGGGGGAGATATAGTTCCTCTATAATAGACTATGTCTTTATTTCCCAAAATTTGATAAGCCGTCTATTGTATGGTGCCGTTATCTGCACCAATTTCAGTGACCATAATCCAATCGAGATGGCTCTAGCAACACCTGCCAGGAATCCTGCCTGAACTACACCCAGTCTGAGTAGTGTAGAACCAACCCCAGACTGCCTTAGACTGCCTTGGAAGATACCTGAACCGACAAAATCTCTGGGGAGGTGGGGGGAATACTAGGTGCAAATACGTCTTTGGTGATGGGGTGTTTTAACGGAAATAAAGGGTAGGGACGGAGTCGTGGACAGTTTTGTAGTCTTTTGTGCTGAAAGTAGGGCATCCTTATTGAAGCCAGCTAAATCAGCATTACAGGCCCCTAGGTGGTTCGATCCCATGTGCTCACTGGCTAATCGCCTCCTGCGCAAGGCACTCATTACTCGCCCTCGGGATAAAGATCTTGTGCCCTTTCTGTGCAGGGAGTATAAGTCTGTGACTAGAAAGAGCAGAAAGAAAATTTTCACTGACCAGGGGGCTACTCTTAGACACCACTAAGACGAAGGATAGTAAGGCTTTTTGGAGAACAGTATCACGTATGAGGGCAACAGATCAAACCGGCACCACTATTGGCTGCCAAACAAGGGGAGAGGATTGGGCAACGCATTTTAAAGCCATCTATGCTGCCAGTAACCAAACCAACATTGACATTGTCAAATTTGATACTTCCACTTTCCTATTAGTATCTTTGTCGGAAGTCACAGCTGCCATTCAGGAGAGTAAGGGCGGTAAGGCCTTCAGCACTGACGGTGTTCCCATTGATTTGATTAAGTGTGAGCCAATTTTATGGCCACCTTTATTGACAAATGCCTTTAATTTTATGAGCCATCACACAATTCCAAAATCCTGTGCCCTTTCAGTTATAGTACCCATTTTTGAAAAGGGAAGTCGCACTGAGCCTAAAAACTATTGCCTTATCTCCCTGATAGATATCCCTGATAAAATCTTTGGAAGAGTCCTATACAATAGGATACTAACATGGGCCACTTAAAATAATGTTTTGAATCAGTGTCAGCTGAGTTTTCTAAATGGAATAGGTACCGTGGAACAATACATATCTTTACATCTTATTATAGGCAAATTCACTGTGGCAAAGCGATCTAACCTGTATCTTGCTTTTATGGACTTATTGACGGCCTTCGACTGTGTAAAAAGGGCTAAGTTATGGCAAATTTGAATCGAAATGGGATGGACCCAATACTCGTGTGCACTTCAATATCTTTGCACCATGAGATAAAAGCATGTGTAAGGTTTGGGACTGGTGGGGACGTTTTTAATGTTGAACGGGGTGTGTGTCAAGGGTGTGTGCTTGCCCCTTTGTTATTCATTTTATATATATAAATAAACTCAGTCCGGAGCTTATTAACAGCACCACCAATGTTCCCACGATAAACGGCGCTCCCATTCCTGTACTTTTATATGCGGATGCTGCTGTATTAATGACCTGCACCCCAAAAGCCCTATGTATTTTAATCAATTCTTTTGTGGATTTTATGGGGAAATTAGATCTAAGGAATAATTTCTCAAAATCGTTACTATGTCTTGTGGCCCAATACGCATACTATCTTCACCCATCACTGTAGCGTCAAATACCTTACTGCAAACTAGCACTTTTACATGTCTTGGGATTTTATTTAGTGACTCTAGTTCATGGGCGTCCCATATTGCGCAAAATAGAATGAAATTATCGAAGGCAGTAGGCTCCCTCCTTAGCTTACCATCACCACCAGGAGGGAGGGCCCTTGTCCCATTGCTACATATATATTCAGTTCACTGTGTACCTATAGCTACCTATGGGGCAGGAATATGGGGCATTAGTGACCCGCAGCCACTGCAAATGGAAGAAAATCATTTTTGCAGACATTGATTAATGTTGCCTGCTTCAACCTCACATTTTATTTGCCATAAGGAGTTACCTTTAAATAATTTATGTGATCAAATACTCATTTCCCCGCGCTGCTGTGGTTCTCTGGTATGAGCAATATGGAAGCCTCACTCACTAGAAAGATACTTTTTGACTGCCTGGCCTGTGATAAAGAAAACTCTATTCCTTGGCTGTGCTACGTAAAAAATCACAGGAATGGATTGGTGTAAGGTTTGCTGTTTTTGAGTCAGGTATAGGTGCGCTAACCAGCAGAAAGCAACCACAGGCCCCATTGTTAGAATAATTGCTGCAAGGTAAAGGGTTGCATGAGGACACAGAAACCCAGTATTGGGGATTACATACTTGCTAATATTGGTGCTGTGCCAATTGATTACCTGATGAATACAACCGGGAGTTGGGTGCGCTCGCTTCTATTTTGATTTAGAGCAGGGGCCCTGAAATATTTGCTCTGCTTCCGCGAGATTCCCAGCACAACTTGAGCTCACAAATTTGTATGCAACAATGTATCTAAGCAAACTATGATTCATTTAACTTTCTTTTGTGGGTACTACCAATTATTTACGAGAATGTATTTAGTACCTTTTTTAAGGCTCAGAAATTATCGTACATGCCAACAAGCTTTTAGGTGTCTGCAAGATTTAATGACAATGAAACCTGATGTTGTGTAAGTTTGTTTCTTAAGGCAGCCGTACGTTCAAGAAGCCCTATGCACTTTGATTACCATCTTTGTACTTTTTTAGACTATTTATCCATGTATGCCATGCCTTTACTCAAGTTCTATATGATACAAGTTAGTTGCCATTAATGGTCACTTTTATCTTCTTTGTATGTATTTTAAACTGTTTTTATGGCAGGTCCCCCTGCCGAATAAAGATGCTTTGATTGATTGATTGATTGATTGATTGCTTGTTTGACTGTTTACAGAAATGCAGTCCATCACATTGGTCAGGATCTCATCAAACCACAAAAGACTGCTCCCATGACACATCGAGGAAACCTCTGTGTTTTCTGTTAGTTGGTATGCTGCTAGAAGCTGAAGGTGGCCCAAGTCAAAGCGACTTGTGAGCCTCCGTGGGTAAGATACTCCCAAAGCCAGTACATTATCCACTACTACTGGCTCATAAAGATCAAGGGTAGCCAACTTTGCCCAATGATCACTACCATCATACTTTGTTACTTTAAAGTCTGAAACAAGAACAAACTGCCAGGCTGGAGTAAACATATAGTCAATTGGGCCCGCCGAAAGGCCCTGTTAAAAAGTTGTGGCTGTTGGCATATCGTTTTTGAACCGACATTCAAGCAGACCAGACCATTGTTCGCCAGCCATTGACTCAGATCCTTAGCCTACCAGTTGATAGGGCCTGAGGGTAATGCGGCAGGGGGAATATTCTGACAATCGAAAACATCCTCCATCTGTATGTCCACCTGCCAGGACCCCTGATGAAGCTCTACCCGCCCCACAATTCAAACCTTTACTATTCAATACTACAAAGCCATCTATGGTCTTATCCTCTCTCAACCAAGTCTCCTGTAGGAACACCACATGGTAGGGCTCTATCCTTTTTACCAAATCACCGCTCTTCATAATACGCTCAAACCTGTGGATATTTCAACTCAGGATTCTAAGATTGGGAGAGGATTCCTCGCTCTATGGCCCATTTGTCCTATCATCCTGCCCCCAGGTATCCGGAATCTGCATCAAAGGGGCAAATCTGTTACCCTGTTCCAATCTGGGACCTCTCTCTGCAATGCAGGATTGTCGTTTATGAGTACTAACCTCAGATGCTTAGGTAACTGTCTATCTTGCCAAGACCTCCTATCCATTGGCCGCTGCCTGTCATAGGAGAAAAGTGTACTCCACTTCCACTGGCTAGCAAATAACTCACCATGCATTGGTAAAAAGGAGGCGGGTATAGAATTTGGGACGGAAGGCTTAGTATTCTCTCTGGGGGGGTGGTGACTGACTTGTAAACCAGTCTTGGCAAGCTCAACTTCCGCCTTCGATACCATATTGGGAATGCAGGGAGAAATAAATTACTCTTTGGATAATTCCTTCCTTGCTCCCCATTCTGGCAACCCACAGAGACTAAGTCATCCAGGGATATCCCAGAGAATTAGGGGATTTGATGGAATATATTGAAAATATTATAGCGGTTTAGGGGCGTATTTTTCTAGCCTTTTTCCTCCGGTGGATTATATGCAACAGCAATGCAGAAGGGCCTGGCCCAGACGTAGGTAGGCTCTCTGCCCTAGAAAAGGTTTCACTGTTATATTCTTTTTAGTATTCTTTTTGGTACCTGGTGTACTGTTTGCCCTTCCCCTAATGGGGCCAGGAAGAGCTTTACGCATGATGGCACGACCTTTAAAGGTCTGGAGGTTTGTAGCTGGCCAATGTTTGTCATGAGATCTTGCTACAGCCTGGGTATGAGTAGATAGAGCTGGTATAGTGCCACAGAGCAGAAATGGGTACCGGGGGGGGGGCGTTCTAACTTGGGAGCCTTTGGACGAGGGGGTCCTAACCTTCCATTCATTCTAGAACCCTTTCCTTTACCCGCTTATGGTACTGAGTTGCTAATCTTTTCAATCCGCTGAACCTCTGGGAAAGTTAGTAACTAGAGGAAAACGTAGGGGAGCCAATGAAGAAATGTCTTTTCCTATTATTGGACATTTTGAGATATAAACTGAGGTCTCTGAGTTTGACAAAGCCCCTACACCTTCTGTTGTACTTAATCTGTGGCTTGGGTTGTCCCTAGATGGTGGGGCCCTGGTTCCTATGCCCCCACTTGCCACTGGCAAACCATTGGTATCTCTAAGAAGTTCGGATTGGATGTCTTTCAAATACTTTGATTGATCCATCTGATTTGGACTTACAACCAAAAGGGTTTCAAGGATGTAAGTAAAGTCCTTTACATTAGCAGCATTACATCCAACAAGGACGAAGAGCCAGGCGGCTTGATGTTAATGGACCCTCCCAGTGAGTCTTGGATTCCATTGTGCGCCCCAAACATGGGGTCCTTCTGGAACAATAAGCCACTCTGGTCCCGGGAGAGTATGCTGTGATCAGACCACGAGGTTCCAGGGCCTTCTACCACCTGCGGGGTTACCGATATATCAAGACGGGGTGAGGATGAAAGTCACGGGCCCTTTCCTAGGGTGAAGTGCAAGGAATCCTCCGGAATGGTGTGGGGCTGGACAGAAGTGCTTGCAAGAGCCAACCCCTCTTTATCAGGGCTTTGACCACCAAGAAGCCCACTGCCTGCTAGTGATGGAGAGAGCGGCCTGAGATTAAAATATTTGCAGACAAAGTTTCTTATTGAGGTGGCAAGGGGTGAGAGAGAGATATTCCCGATTGGTACGGAGCTTGAATCCATCTGGTCATTTGCATTTTTGCCCCCTTCCCTTCCCTTCTCCTTTTACTGGGTCTCCCATGCTCTTTATCTTTGGACCAACCAGGCTGGACTCTCTTATGGCAGGGTCCATAATGAGAAAAGAAAAACCACTTACCTCCTCCCTTAGCGTGCCAGCTGGACACCACTGCCGCCAGCTCTAACTCCACCACCTCACACATTGCTCTTATCCAGTACTGCTTCACATACAAGATATCTGCAAGACCAGGAGGGTAAGTGGAAAAAGTAAAAGGTTGTCTCCATTGAAAGGTCTTCCAAGGTAAGAATAAATAGAAGCAGGGTGTAGGTAACAAATAAAATACTGCACAACTTTAGAGCAAAAAACAGTATGTAGGGTCCCTGGCAGTGGCACAGGACTGAGGGCCACCCTCTCACCCTACTGCAAGTCTACACCCCCAGCTCCCCGAGGAATTAGAACACAGTGGAGGGGAGAGGCATACGCTGCTGCCCAGACTTGAACTCTAGGCCCCTTCTGCGTGCAGCATACAGTCGTGCTCAGTCTAGAAAAGTCAGAGCTAGCCTTAATTTCTCACCACATCTCGGGGAACTTGCCCCTTAAGGAGCTTACTTGACTCCTCAACGAAGACGGCTCAAAAACCGGCACTGGGGAGCAAAACTGTAAGTGTGATGCAGAGTGCTCCAGAACCCATGTCGGAGAAGGCATGTGACAAGGAAGGCAGAAGTGAGTGTGCAAGGACGAGCACAGCAGGGCGGCTGGCAGCGTGAGAGGAGTGTTTCTTCTTAGCAAAAACACCTCAGCATATCAGTCATTAGAGAAAAGAAAGTGCTGAAAATTGTGTATGATAGACTGAGAAGCATGGATGTTATAAAGGCAGTGTTTTAAATAGGCAGGTACTGTCTACCGTACTGAGTACCAACACTGAATTTGAAAGGGAGAGTATCTACACTTCTCGGCACTGCCGCAATACATTTAATGGGAGAGTATCTGCACTTCTCAGGAGCACACAGGTACTTTAAATGGTGAGTACCTGCACTTCTATATTTCCATTTAAAGCACTGCTTAAAGGAGATATTCTAGTGCAGTATATTATGCAGGTAGAAGGAATGAAAAGGTGAAAGAAACAATGCGAGTAGGCAGGAGGAGAGAGAGTTAAAAATGAAAGAATTAGATTTAAGGCAGAGAGCAGACATCTATGGGTGGGAATGCTCCATTGGTATAGGCAAGAAGATTGTTTAAACCAAGACAAATAATGTAACAGCATAGGAGATCCTCATGCAGAAGTCTTTGGACAATTTCTTGTAAAATTAGCTTGTTCTGCTAAACTGTAGGAACCTGCATTCTTGTCACTCAGTGGAGTGGGAATAGTAAATGTTACCCCTCTGCTCTTTAACAATTTCCCTAGTTTTGTATCGGCTGGAATGGGTACAGTAACTATTACCTATGTGAAACCTATCACTTTTAGTACTGTTGCATTTATTGGAGGGAGATTTGTAAATTTTATGTTGATCAAGTTTTAATATTTATGTGTTGCGCTAAGTGGGAGTAGTACATTTTGTATATATTTACTTTAATAGTTTGCATAGTTTTGTTTAAATTGTAGTGGGAATAGTATGTGTACTAAATGTTAGAGAAAGTTTTGAATTAGAGAGGGATAAAATTAACTATTCCCACTCCAGTCAGTACAACAGTAGGTAAAGTGTTGGATTGCGGAGGGGTAAAAATTACTATTCCACTCCCGTGAGTGCAACAGTAGGGAAAGTGTTTGATAGCAGAGGGATAAAATATACTATTCCCACTCCAGTGAGTACAACAGTCATTTTATATATATAAATAAACTCAGTCCGGAGCTTATTAACAGCACCACCAATGTTCCCACGATAAACGGCGCTCCCATTCCTGTACTTTTATATGCGGATGCTGCTGTATTAATGACCTGCACCCCCAAAAGCCCTATGTATTTTAATCAATTCTTTTGTGGATTTTATGGGGAAATTAGATCTAAGGAATAATTTCTCAAAATCGTTACTATGTCTTGTGGCCCAATACGCATACTATCTTCACCCATCACTGTAGCGTCAAATACCTTACTGCAAACTAGCACTTTTACATGTCTTGGGATTTTATTTAGTGACTCTAGTTCATGGGCGTCCCATATTGCGCAAAATAGAATGAAATTATCGAAGGCAGTAGGCTCCCTCCTTAGCTTACCATCACCACCAGGAGGGAGGGCCCTTGTCCCATTGCTACATATATATTCAGTTCACTGTGTACCTATAGCTACCTATGGGGCAGGAATATGGGGCATTAGTGACCCGCAGCCACTGCAAATGGAAGAAAATCATTTTTGCAGACATTGATTAATGTTGCCTGCATCAACCTCACATTTTATTTGCCATAAGGAGTTACCATTAAATAATTTATGTGATCAAATACTCATTCCCCCACGCTGCTGTGGTTCTCTGGTATGAGCAAGATGGAAGCCTCACTCACTAGAAAGATACTTTTTGACTGCCTGGCCTGTGATAAAGGGAACTCTATTCCTTGGCTGTGCTACGTAAAAAATCACAGGAATGGATTGGTGTAAGGTTTGCTGTTTTTGAGTCAGCTATAGGTGCGCTAACCAGCAGAAAGCAACCACAGGCCCCATTGTTAGAAAAATTGCTGCAAGGTAAAGGGTTGCATGAGGACACAGAAACCCAGTATTGGGGATTACATACTTGCTAATGTTGGTGCTGTGCCAATTGATTACCTGATGAATACAACCGGGAGTTGGGTGCGCTCGCTTCTATTTTGATTTAGAGCAGGGGCCCTGAAATATTTGCTCTGCTTCCCGGGAGATTCCCAGCACAACTTGAGCTCACAAATTTGTATGCAACAATGTATCTAAGCAAACTATGATTCATTTAACTTTCTTTTGTGGGTACTACCAATTATTTACGAGAATGTATTTAGTACCTTTTTTAAGGCTCAGAAATTATCGTACATGCCAACAAGCTTTTAGGTGTCTGCAAGATTTAATGACAATGAAACCTGATGTTGTGTAAGTTTGTTTCTTAAGACAGCCGTACGTTCAAGAAGCCCTATGCACTTTGATTACCATCTTTGTACTTTTTTAGACTATTTATCCATGTATGCCATGCTTTTACTCAAGTTCTATATGATACAAGTTAGTTGCCATTAATGGTCACTTTTATCTTCTTTGTATGTATTTTAAACTGTTTTTATGGCAGGTCCCCTGCCGAATAAAGATGCTTTGATTGATTGATTGATTGATTGCTTGTTTGACTGTTTACAGAAATGCAGTCCATCACATTGGTCAGGATCTCATCAAACCACAAAAGACTGCTCCCATGACACATCGAGGAAACCTCTGTGTTTTCTGTTAGTTGGTATGCTGCTAGAAGCTGAAGGTGGCCCAAGTCAAAGCGACTTGTGAGCCTCCGTGGGTAAGATACTCCCAAAGCCAGTACATTATCCACTACTACTGGCTCATAAAGATCAAGGGTAGCCAACTTTGCCCAATGATCACTACCCTCATACTTTGTTACTTTAAAGTCTGAAACAAGAACAAACTGCCAGGCTGGAGTAAACATATAGTCAATTGGGCCCGCCGAAAGGCCCTGTTAAAAAGTTGTGGCTGTTGGCATATCGTTTTTGAACCGACATTCAAGCAGACCAGACCATTGTTCGCCAGCCATTGACTCAGATCCTTAGCCTACCAGTTGATAGGGCCTGAGGGTAATGCGGCAGGGGGAATATTCTGACAATCGAAAACATCCTCCATCTGTATGTCCACCTGCCAGGACCCCTGATGAAGCTCTACCCGCCCCACAATTCAAACCTTTACTATTCAATACTACAAAGCCATCTATGGTCTTATCCTCTCTCAACCAAGTCTCCTGTAGGAACACCACATGGTAGGGCTCTATCCTTTTTACCAAATCACCGCTCTTCATAATACGCTCAAACCTGTGGATATTTCAACTCAGGATTCTAAGATTGGGAGAGGATTCCTCGCTCTATGGCCCATTTGTCCTATCATCCTGCCCCCAGGTATCCGGAATCTGCATCAAAGGGGCAAATCTGTTACCCTGTTCCAATCTGGGACCTCTAGCGGGCACTGCAGGATTGTCGTTTATGAGTACTAACCTCAGATGCTTAGGTAACTGTCTATCTTGCCAAGAACTCCTATCCATTGGCCGCTGCCTGTCATAGGAGAAAAGTGTACTCCACTTCCACTGGCTAGCAAATAACTCACCATGCATTGGTAAAAAGGAGGCGGGTATAGAATTTGGGACGGAGGGCTTAGTATTCTCTCTGGGGGGTGGTGACTGACTTGTAAACCAGTCTTGGCAAGCTCAACTTCCGCCTTCGATACCATATTGGGAATGCAGGGAGAAATAAATTACTCTTTGGATAATTCCCTTCCTTGCTCCCCATTCTGGCAACCCACAGAGACTAAGTCATCCAGGGATATCCCAGAGAATTAGGGGATTTGATGGAATATATTGAAAATATTATAGCGGTTTAGGGGGCGTAATTTTCTAGCCTTTTTCCTCCGGTGGATTATATGCAACAGCAATGCAGAAGGGCCTGGCCCAGACGTAGGTAGGCTCTCTGCCCTAGAAAAGGTTTCACTGTTATATTCTTTTTAGTATTCTTTTTGGTACCTGGTGTACTGTTTGCCCTTCCCCTAATGGGGCCAGGAAGAGCTTTACGCATGATGGCACGACCTTTAAAGGTCTGGAGGTTTGTAGCTGGCCAATGTTTGTCATGAGATCTTGCTACAGCCTGGGTATGAGTAGATAGAGCTGGTATAGTGCCACAGAGCAGAAATGGGTACCGGGGGGGGGGGGGCGTTCTAACTTGGGAGCCTTTGGACGAGGGGGTCCTAACCTTCCATTCATTCTAAAACCCTTTCCTTTACCCGCTTATGGTACTGAGTTGCTAATCTTTTCAATCCGCTGAACCTCTGGGAAAGTTAGTAACTAGAGGAAAACGTAGGGGAGCCAATGAAGAAATGTCTTTTCCTATTATTGGACATTTTGAGATATAAACTGAGGTCTCTGAGTTTGACAAAGCCCCTACACCTTCTGTTGTACTTAATCTGTGGCTTGGGTTGTCCCTAGATGGTGGGGCCCTGGTTCCTATGCCCCCACTTGCCACTGGCAAACCATTGGTATCTCTAAGAAGTTCGGATTGGATGTCTTTCAAATACTTTGATTGATCCATCTGATTTGGACTTACAACCAAAAGGGTTTCAAGGATGTAAGTAAAGTCATATACATTAGCAGCATTACATCCAACAAGGACGAAGAGCCAGGCGGCTTGATGTTAATGGACCCTCCCAGTGAGTCTTGGATTCCATTGTGCGCCCCAAACATGGGGTCCTTCTGGAACAATAAGCCACTCTGGTCCCGGGAGAGTATGCTGTGATCAGACCACGAGGTTCCAGGGCCTTCTACCACCTGCGGGGTTACCGATATATCAAGACGGGGTGAGGATGAAAGTCTCAGGCCCTTTCCTAGGGTGAAGTGCAAGGAATCCTCCGGAATGGTGTGGGGCTGGACAGAAGTGCTTGCAAGAGCCAACCCCTCTTTATCAGGGCTTTGACCACCAAGAAGCCCACTGCCTGCTAGTGATGGAGAAAGCGGCCTGAGATTAAAATATTTGCAGACAAAGTTTCTTATTGAGGTGGCAAGGGGTGAGAGAGAGATATTCCCGATTGGTACGGAGCTTGAATCCATCTGGTCATTTGCATTTTTGCCCCCTTCCCTTCCCTTCTCCTTTTACTGGGTCTCCCATGCTCTTTATCTTTGGACCAACCAGGCTGGACTCTCTTATGGCAGGGTCCATAATGAGAAAAGAAAAACCACTTACCTCCTCCCTTAGCGTGCCAGCTGGACACCACTGCCGCCAGCTCTAACTCCACCACCTCACACATTGCTCTTATCCAGTACTGCTTCACATACAAGATATCTGCAAGACCAGGAGGGTAAGTGGAAAAAGAAAAAGGTTGTCTCCATTGAAAGGTCTTCCAAGGTAAGCATAAATAGAAGCAGGGTGTAGGTAACAAATAAAATACTGCACAACTTTAGAGCAAAAACCAGTATGTAGGGTCCCTGGCAGTGGCACAGGACTGAGGGCCACCCTCTCACCCTACTGCAAGTCTACACCCCCAGCTCCCCGAGGAATTAGAACACAGTGGAGGGGAGAGGCATACGCTGCTGCCCAGACTTGAACTCTAGGCCCCTTCTGCGTGCAGCATACAGTCGTGCTCAGTCTAGAAAAGTCAGAGCTAGCCTTAATTTCTCACCACATCTCGGGGGAACTTGCCCCCTTAAGGAGCTTACTTGACTCCCTCAACGAAGATGGCTCAAAAACCGGCACTGGGGAGCAAAACTGCAAGTGTGATGCAGAGTGCTCCAGAACCCATGTCGGAGAAGGCATGTGACAAGAAAGGCAGAAGTGAGTGTGCAAACACGAGCACAGCAGGGCGGCTGGCAGCGTGAGAGGAGTGTTTCTTCTTAGCAAAAACACCTCAGCATATCAGTCATTAGAGAAAAGAAAGTGCTGAAAATTGTGTATGATAGACTGAGAAGCATGGATGTTATAAAGGCAGTGTTTTAAATAGGCAGGTACTGTCTACCGTACTGAGTACCAACACTGAATTTGAAAGGGAGAGTATCTACACTTCTCAGCACTGCCGCAATACATTTAATGGGAGAGTATCTGCACTTCTCAGGAGCACACAGGTACTTTAAATGGTGAGTACCTGCACTTCTATATTTCCATTTAAAGCACTGCTTAAAGGAGAGATATTCTAGTGCAGTATATTATGCAGGTAGAAGGAATGAAAAGGTGAAAGAAACAATGCGAGTAGGCAGGAGGAGAGAGAGTTAAAAATGAAAGAATTAGATTTAAGGCAGAGAGCAGACATCTATGGGTGGGAATGCTCCATTGGTATAGGCAAGAAGATTGTTTAAACCAAGACAAATAATGTAACAGCATAGGAGATCCTCATGCAGAAGTCTTTGGACAATTTCTTGTAAAATTAGCTTGTTCTGCTAAACTGTAGGAACCTGCATTCTTGTCACTCAGTGGAGTGGGAATAGTAAATGTTACCCCTCTGCTCTTTAACAATTTCCCTAGTTTTGTATCGGCTGGAATGGGTGCAGTAACTATTACCTATGTGAAACCTATCACTTTTAGTACTGTTGCATTTATTGGAGGGAGATTTGTAAATTTTATGTTGATCAAGTTTTAATATTTATGTGTTGCGCTAAGTGGGAGTAGTACATTTTGTATATATTTACTTTAATAGTTTGCATAGTTTTGTTTAAATTGTAGTGGGAATAGTATGTGTACTAAATGTTAGAGAAAGTTTTGAATTAGAGAGGGATAAAATTAACTATTCCCACTCCAGTCAGTACAACAGTAGGTAAAGTGTTGGATTGCGGAGGGGTAAAAATTACTATTCCCACTCCCGTGAGTGCAACAGTAGGGAAAGTGTTTGATAGCAGAGGGATAAAATATACTATTCCCACTCCAGTGAGTACAACAGTCATTTTATATATATAAATAAACTCAGTCCGGAGCTTATTAACAGCACCACCAATGTTCCCACGATAAACGGCGCTCCCATTCCTGTACTTTTATATGCGGATGCTGCTGTATTAATGACCTGCACCCCAAAAGCCCTATGTATTTTAATCAATTCTTTTGTGGATTTTATGGGGAAATTAGATCTAAGGAATAATTTCTCAAAATCGTTACTATGTCTTGTGGCCCAATACGCATACTATCTTCACCCATCACTGTAGCGTCAAATACCTTACTGCAAACTAGCACTTTTACATGTCTTGGGATTTTATTTAGTGACTCTAGTTCATGGGCGTCCCATATTGCGCAAAATAGAATGAAATTATCGAAGGCAGTAGGCTCCCTCCTTAGCTTACCATCACCACCAGGAGGGAGGGCCCTTGTCCCATTGCTACATATATATTCAGTTCACTGTGTACCTATAGCTACCTATGGGGCAGGAATATGGGGCATTAGTGACCCGCAGCCACTGCAAATGGAAGAAAATCATTTTTGCAGACATTGATTAATGTTGCCTGCATCAACCTCACATTTTATTTGCCATAAGGAGTTACCATTAAATAATTTATGTGATCAAATACTCATTCCCCCACGCTGCTGTGGTTCTCTGGTATGAGCAAGATGGAAGCCTCACTCACTAGAAAGATACTTTTTGACTGCCTGGCCTGTGATAAAGGGAACTCTATTACTTGGCTGTGCTACGTAAAAAATCACAGGAATGGATTGGTGTAAGGTTTGCTGTTTTTGAGTCAGCTATAGGTGCGCTAACCAGCAGAAAGCAACCACAGGCCCCATTGTTAGAAAAATTGCTGCAAGGTAAAGGGTTGCATGAGGACACAGAAACCCAGTATTGGGGATTACATACTTGCTAATGTTGGTGCTGTGCCAATTGATTACCTGATGAATACAACCGGGAGTTGGGTGCGCTCGCTTCTATTTTGATTTAGAGCAGGGGCCCTCAAATATTTGCTCTGCTTCCCGGGAGATTCCCAGCACAACTTGAGCTCACAAATTTGTATGCAACAATGTATCTAAGCAAACTATGATTCATTTAACTTTCTTTTGTGGGTACTACCAATTATTTACGAGAATGTATTTAGTACCTTTTTTAAGGCTCAGAAATTATCGTACATGCCAACAAGCTTTTAGGTGTCTGCAAGATTTAATGACAATGAAACCTGATGTTGTGTAAGTTTGTTTCTTAAGGCAGCCGTACGTTCAAGAAGCCCTATGCACTTTGATTACCATCTTTGTACTTTTTTAGACTATTTATCCATGTATGCCATGCTTTTACTCAAGTTCTATATGATACAAGTTAGTTGCCATTAATGGTCACTTTTATCTTCTTTGTATGTATTTTAAACTGTTTTTATGGCAGGTCCCCCTGCCGAATAAAGATGCTTTGATTGATTGATTGATTGATTGATTGCTTGTTTGACTGTTTACAGAAATGCAGTCCATCACATTGGTCAGGATCTCATCAAACCACAAAAGACTGCTCCCATGACACATCGAGGAAACCTCTGTGTTTTCTGTTAGTTGGTATGCTGCTAGAAGCTGAAGGTGGCCCAAGTCAAAGCGACTTGTGAGCCTCCGTGGGTAAGATACTCCCAAAGCCAGTACATTATCCACTACTACTGGCTCATAAAGATCAAGGGTAGCCAACTTTGCCCAATGATCACTACCCTCATACTTTGTTACTTTAAAGTCTGAAACAAGAACAAACTGCCAGGCTGGAGTAAACATATAGTCAATTGGGCCCGCCGAAAGGCCCTGTTAAAAAGTTGTGGCTGTTGGCATATCGTTTTTGAACCGACATTCAAGCAGACCAGACCATTGTTTGCCAGCCATTGACTCAGATCCTTAGCCTACCACTTGATAGGGCCTGAGGGTAATGCGGCAGGGGAATATTCTGACAATCGAAAACATCCTCCATCTGTATGTCCACCTGCCAGGACCCCTGATGAAGCTCTACCCGCCCCACAATTCAAACCTTTACTATTCAATACTACAAAGCCATCTATGGTCTTATCCTCTCTCAACCAAGTCTCCTGTAGGAACACCACATGGTAGGGCTCTATCCTTTTTACCAAATCACCGCTCTTCATAATACGCTCAAACCTGTGGATATTTCAACTCAGCATTCTAAGATTGGGAGAGAATTCCTCGCTCTATGGCCCATTTGTCCTATCATCCTGCCCCCAGGTATCCGGAATCTGCATCAAAGGGGCAAATCTGTTACCCTGTTCCCAATCTGGGACCTCTCTCTGCACTGCAGGATTGTCGTTTATGAGTACTACCCTCAGATGCTTAGGTAACTGTCTATCTTGCCAAGACCTCCTATCCATTGGCCGCTGCCTGTCATAGGAGAAAAGTGTACTCCACTTCCACTTGCTAGCAACTAACTCACCATGCATTGGTAAAAAGGAGGCGGGTATAGAATTTGGGACGGAGGGCTTAGTATTCTCTCTGGGGGGGTGGTGACTGACTTGTAAACCAGTCTTGGCAAGCTCAACTTCCGCCTTCGATACCATATTGGGAATGCAGGGAGAAATAAATTACTCTTTGGATAATTCCCTTCCTTGCTCCCCATTCTGGCAACCCACAGAGACTAAGTCATCCAGGGATATCCCAGAGAATTAGGGGATTTGATGGAATATATTGAAAATATTATAGCGGTTTAGGGGGCGTATTTTTCTAGCCTTTTTCCTCCGGTGGATTATATGCAACAGCAATGCAGAAGGGCCTGGCCCAGACGTAGGTAGGCTCTCTGCCCTAGAAAAGGTTTCACTGTTATATTCTTTTTAGTATTCTTTTTGGTACCTGGTGTACTGTTTGCCCTTCCCCTAATGGGGCCAGGAAGAGCTTTACGCATGATGGCACGACCTTTAAAGGTCTGGAGGTTTGTAGCTGGCCAATGTTTGTCATGAGATCTTGCTACAGCCTGGGTATGAGTAGATAGAGCTGGTATAGTGCCACAGAGCAGAAATGGGTACCGGGGGGGCGTTCTAACTTGGGAGCCTTTGGACGAGGGGGTCCTAACCTTCCATTCATTCTAGAACCCTTTCCTTTACCCGCTTATGGTACTGAGTTGCTAATCTTTTCAATCCGCTGAACCTCTGGGAAAGTTAGTAACTAGAGGAAAACGTAGGGGAGCCAATGAAGAAATGTCTTTTCCTATTATTGGACATTTTGAGATATAAACTGAGGTCTCTGAGTTTGACAAAGCCCCTACACCTTCTGTTGTACTTAATCTGTGGCTTGGGTTGTCCCTAGATGGTGGGGCCCTGGTTCCCATGCCCCCACTTGCCACTGGCAAACCATTGGTATCTCTAAGAAGTTCGGATTGGATGTCTTTCAAATACTTTGATTGATCCATCTGATTTGGACTTACAACCAAAAGGGTTTCAAGGATGTAAGTAAAGTCATATACATTAGCAGCATTACATCCAACAAGGACGAAGAGCCAGGCGGCTTGATGTTAATGGACCCTCCCAGTGAGTCTTGGATTGCATTGTGCGCCCCAAACATGGGGTCCTTCTGGAACAATAAGCCACTCTGGTCCCGGGAGAGTATGCTGTGATCAGACCACGAGGTCCCAGGGCCTTCTACCACCTGCGGGGTTACCGATATATCAAGACGGGGTGAGGATGAAAGTCTCGGGCCCTTTCCTAGGGTGAAGTGCAAGGAATCCTCCGGAATGGTGTGGGGCTGGACAGAAGTGCTTGCAAGAGCCAACCCCTCTTTATCAGGGCTTTGACCACCAAGAAGCCCACTGCCTGCTAGTGATGGAGAAAGCGGCCTGAGATTAAAATATTTGCAGACAAAGTTTCTTATTGAGGTGGCAAGGGGTGAGAGAGAGAGATATTCCCGATTGGTACGGAGCTTGAATCCATCTGGTCATTTGCATTTTTGCCCCCTTCCCTTCGCTTCTCCTTTTACTGGGTCTCCCATGCTCTTTATCTTTGGACCAACCAGGCTGGACTCTCTTATGGCAGGGTCCATAATGAGAAAAGAAAAACCACTTACCTCCTCCCTTAGCGTGCCAGCTGGACACCACTGCCGCCAGCTCTAACTCCACCACCTCACACCTTGCTCTTATCCAGTACTGCTTCACATACAAGATATCTGCAAGACCAGGAGGGTAAGTGGAAAAAGAAAAAGGTTGTCTCCATTGAAAGGTCTTCCAAGGTAAGCATAAATAGAAGCAGGGTGTAGGTAACAAATAAAATACTGCACAACTTTAGAGCAAAAAACAGTATGTAGGGTCCCTGGCAGTGGCACAGGACTGAGGGCCACCCTCTCACCCTACTGCAAGTCTACACCCCCAGCTCCCCGAGGAATTAGAACACAGTGGAGGGGAGAGGCATACGCTGCTGCCCAGACTTGAACTCTAGGCCCCTTCTGCGTGCAGCATACAGTCGTGCTCAGTCTAGAAAAGTCAGAGCTAGCCTTAATTTCTCACCACATCTCGGGGAACTTGCCCCCTTAAGGAGCTTACTTGACTCCCTCAACGAAGATGGCTCAAAAACCGGCACTGGGGAGCAAAACTGCAAGTGTGATGCAGAGTGCTCCAGAACCCATGTCGGAGAAGGCATGTGACAAGGAAGGCAGAAGTGAGTGTGCAAGCACGAGCACAGCAGGGCGGCTGGCAGCGTGAGAGGAGTGTTTCTTCTTAGCAAAAACACCTCAGCATATCAGTCATTAGAGAAAAGAAAGTGCTGAAAATTGTGTATGATAGACTGAGAAGCATGGATGTTATAAAGGCAGTGTTTTAAATAGGCAGGTACTGTCTACCGTACTGAGTACCAACACTGAATTTGAAAGGGAGAGTATCTACACTTCTCAGCACTGCCGCAATACATTTAATGGGAGAGTATCTGCACTTCTCAGGAGCACACAGGTACTTTAAATGGTGAGTACCTGCACTTCTATATTTCCATTTAAAGCACTGCTTAAAGGAGATATTCTAGTGCAGTATATTATGCAGGTAGAAGGAATGAAAAGGTGAAAGAAACAATGCGAGTAGGCAGGAGGAGAGAGAGTTAAAAATGAAAGAATTAGATTTAAGGCAGAGAGCAGACATCTATGGGTGGGAATGCTCCATTGGTATAGGCAAGAAGATTGTTTAAACCAAGTCAAATAATGTAACAGCATAGGAGATCCTCATGCAGAAGTCTTTGGACAATTTCTTGTAAAATTAGCTTGTTCTGCTAAACTGTAGGAACCTGCATTCTTGTCACTCAGTGGAGTGGGAATAGTAAATGTTACCCCTCTGCTCTTTAACAATTTCCCTAGTTTTGCATCGGCTGGAATGGGTGCAGTAACTATTACCTATGTGAAACCTATCACTTTTAGTACTGTTGCATTTATTGGAGGGAGATTTGTAAATTTTATGTTGATCAAGTTTTAATATTTATGTGTTGCGCTAAGTGGGAGTAGTACATTTTGTATATATTTACTTTAATAGTTTGCATAGTTTTGTTTAAATTGTAGTGGGAATAGTATGTGTACTAAATGTTAGAGAAAGTTTTGAATTAGAGAGGGATAAAATTAACTATTCCCACTCCAGTCAGTACAACAGTAGGTAAAGTGTTGGATTGCGGAGGGGTAAAAATTACTATTCCACTCCCGTGAGTGCAACAGTAGGGAAAGTGTTTGATAGCAGAGGGATAAAATATACTATTCCCACTCCAGTGAGTACAACAGTCATTTTATATATATAAATAAACTCAGTCCGGAGCTTATTAACAGCACCACCAATGTTCCCACGATAAACAGCGCTCCCATTCCTGTACTTTTATATGCGGATGCTGCTGTATTAATGACCTGCACCCCAAAAGCCCTATGTATTTTAATCAATTCTTTTGTGGATTTTATGGGGAAATTAGATCTAAGGAATAATTTTTCAAACTCGTTACTATGTCTTGTGGCCCAATACGCATACTATCTTCACCCATCACTGTAGCGTCAAATACCTTACTGCAAACTAGCACTTTTACATGTCTTGGGATTTTATTTAGTGACTCTAGTTCATGGGCGTCCCATATTGCGCAAAATAGAATGAAATTATCGAAGGCAGTAGGCTCCCTCCTTAGCTTACCATCACCACCAGGAGGGAGGGCCCTTGTCCCATTGCTACATATATATTCAGTTCACTGTGTACCTATAGCTACCTATGGGGCAGGAATATGGGGCATTAGTGACCCGCAGCCACTGCAAATGGAAGAAAATCATTTTTGCAGACATTGATTAATGTTGCCTGCATCAACCTCACATTTTATTTGCCATAAGGAGTTACCATTAAATAATTTATGTGATCAAATACTCATTCCCCCACGCTGCTGTGGTTCTCTGGTATGAGCAATATGGAAGCCTCACTCACTAGAAAGATACTTTTTGACTGCCTGGCCTGTGATAAAGGGAACTCTATTCCTTGGCTGTGCTACGTAAAAAATCACAGGAATGGATTGGTGTAAGGTTTGCTGTTTTTGAGTCAGCTATAGGTGCGCTAACCAGCAGAAAGCAACCACAGGCCCCATTGTTAGAAAAATTGCTGCAAGGTAAAGGGTTGCATGAGGACACAGAAACCCAGTATTGGGGATTACATACTTGCTAATGTTGGTGCTGTGCCAATTGATTACCTGATGAATACAACCGGGAGTTGGGTGCGCTCGCTTCTATTTTGATTTAGAGCAGGGGCCCTGAAATATTTGCTCTGCTTCCCGTGAGATTCCCAGCACAACTTGAGCTCACAAATTTGTATGCAACAATGTATCTAAGCAAACTATGATTCATTTAACTTTATTTTGTGGGTACTACCAATTATTTACGAGAATGTATTTAGTACCTTTTTTAAGGCTCAGAAATTATCGTACATGCCAACAAGCTTTTAGGTGTCTGCAAGATTTAATGACAATAAAACCTGATGTTGTGTAAGTTTGTTTCTTAAGGCAGCCGTACGTTCAAGAAGCCCTATGCACTTTGATTACCATCTTTGTACTTTTTTAGACTATTTATCCATGTATGCCATGCTTTTACTCAAGTTCTATATGATACAAGTTAGTTGCCATTAATGGTCACTTTTATCTTCTTTGTATGTATTTTAAACTGTTTTTATGGCAGGTCCCCCTGCCGAATAAAGATGCTTTGATTGATTGATTGATTGATTGCTTGTTTGACTGTTTACAGAAATGCAGTCCATCACATTGGTCAGGATCTCATCAAACCACAAAAGACTGCTCCCATGACACATCGAGGAAACCTCTGTGTTTTCTGTTAGTTGGTATGCTGCTAGAAGCTGAAGGTGGCCCAAGTCAAAGCGACTTGTGAGCCTCCGTGGGTAAGATACTCCTAAAGCCAGTACATTATCCACTACTACTGGCTCATAAAGATCAAGGGTAGCCAACTTTGCCCAATGATCACTACCCTCATACTTTGTTACTTTAAAGTCTGAAACAAGAACAAACTGCCAGGCTGGAGTAAACATATAGTCAATTGGGCCCGCCGAAAGGCCCTGTTAAAAAGTTGTGGCTGTTGGCATATCGTTTTTGAACCGACATTCAAGCAGACCAGACCATTGTTTGCCAGCCATTGACTCAGATCCTTAGCCTACCACTTGATAGGGCCTGAGGGTAATGCGGCAGGGGGAATATTCTGACAATCGAAAACATCCTCCATCTGTATGTCCACCTGCCAGGACCCCTGATGAAGCTCTACCCGCCCCACAATTCAAACCTTTACTATTCAATACTACAAAGCCATCTATGGTCTTATCCTCTCTCAACCAAGTCTCCTGTAGGAACACCACATGGTAGGGCTCTATCCTTTTTACCAAATCACCGCTCTTCATAATACGCTCAAACCTGTGGATATTTCAACTCAGGATTCTAAGATTGGGAGAGGATTCCTCGCTCTATGGCCCATTTGTCCTATCATCCTGCCCCCAGGTATCCGGAATCTGCATCAAAGGGGCAAATCTGTTACCCTGTTCCCAATCTGGGACCTCTCTCTGCACTGCAGGATTGTCGTTTATGAGTACTACCCTCAGATGCTTAGGTAACTGTCTATCTTGCCAAGACCTCCTATCCATTGGCCGCTGCCTGTCATAGGAGAAAAGTGTACTCCACTTCCACTGGCTAGCAACTAACTCACCATGCATTGGTAAAAAGGAGGCGGGTATAGAATTTGGGACGGAGGGCTTAGTATTCTCTCTGGGGGGGTGGTGACTGACTTGTAAACCAGTCTTGGCAAGCTCAACTTCCGCCTTCGATACCATATTGGGAATGCAGGGAGAAATAAATTACTCTTTGGATAATTCCCTTCCTTGCTCCCCATTCTGGCAACCCACAGAGACTAAGTCATCCAGGGATATCCCAGAGAATTAGGGGATTTGATGGAATATATTGAAAATATTATAGCGGTTTAGGGGCGTAATTTTCTAGCCTTTTTCCTCCGGTGGATTATATGCAACAGCAATGCAGAAGGGCCTGGCCCAGACGTAGGTAGGCTCTCTGCCCTAGAAAAGGTTTCACTGTTATATTCTTTTTAGTATTCTTTTTGGTACCTGGTGTACTGTTTGCCCTTCCCCTAATGGGGCCAGGAAGAGCTTTACGCATGATGGCACGACCTTTAAAGGTCTGGAGGTTTGTAGCTGGCCAATGTTTGTCATGAGATCTTGCTACAGCCTGGGTATGACTAGATAGAGCTGGTATAGTGCCACAGAGCAGAAATGGGTACCGGGGGGGGGGGCGTTCTAACTTGGGAGCCTTTGGACGAGGGGGTCCTAACCTTCCATTCATTCTAGAACCCTTTCCTTTACCCGCTTATGGTACTGAGTTGCTAATCTTTTCAATCCGCTGAACCTCTGGGAAAGTTAGTAACTAGAGGAAAACGTAGGGGAGCCAATGAAGAAATGTCTTTTCCTATTATTGGACATTTTGAGATATAAACTGAGGTCTCTGAGTTTGACAAAGCCCCTACACCTTCTGTTGTACTTAATCTGTGGCTTGGGTTGTCCCTAGATGGTGGGGCCCTGGTTCCTATGCCCCCACTTGCCACTGGCAAACCATTGGTATCTCTAAGAAGTTCGGATTGGATGTCTTTCAAATACTTTGATTGATCCATCTGATTTGGACTTACAACCAAAAGGGTTTCAAGGATGTAAGTAAAGTCATATACATTAGCAGCATTACATCCAACAAGGACGAAGAGCCAGGCGGCTTGATGTTAATGGACCCTCCCAGTGAGTCTTGGATTGCATTGTGCGCCCCAAACATGGGGTCCTTCTGGAACAATAAGCCACTCTGGTCCCGGGAGAGTATGCTGTGATCAGACCACGAGGTCCCAGGGCCTTCTACCACCTGCGGGGTTACCGATATATCAAGACGGGGTGAGGATGAAAGTCTCGGGCCCTTTCCTAGGGTGAAGTGCAAGGAATCCTCCGGACTGGTGTGGGGCTGGACAGAAGTGCTTGCAAGAGCCAACCCCTCTTTATCAGGGCTTTGACCACCAAGAAGCCCACTGCCTGCTAGTGATGGAGAAAGCGGCCTGAGATTAAAATATTTGCAGACAAAGTTTCTTATTGAGGTGGCAAGGGGTGAGAGAGAGATATTCCCGATTGGTACGGAGCTTGAATCCATCTGGTCATTTGCATTTTTGCCCCCTTCCCTTCCCTTCCCTTCTCCTTTTACTGGGTCTCCCATGCTCTTTATCTTTGGACCAACCAGTCTGGACTCTCTTATGGCAGGGTCCATAATGAGAAAAGAAAAACCACTTACCTCCACCCTTAGCGTGCCAGCTGGACACCACTGCCGCCAGCTCTAACTCCACCACCTCACACCTTGCTCTTATCCAGTACTGCTTCACATACAAGATATCTGCAAGACCAGGAGGGTAAGTGGAAAAAGAAAAAGGTTGTCTCCATTGAAAGGTCTTCCAAGGTAAGCATAAATAGAAGCAGGGTGTAGGTAACAAATAAAATACTGCACAACTTTAGAGCAAAAAACAGTATGTAGGGTCCCTGGCAGTGGCACAGGACTGAGGGCCACCCTCTCACCCTACTGCAAGTCTACACCCCCTGCTCCCCGAGGAATTAGAACACAGTGGAGGGGAGAGGCATACGCTGCTGCCCAGACTTGAACTCTAGGCCCCTTCTGCGTGCAGCATACAGTCGTGCTCAGTCTAGAAAAGTCAGAGCTAGCCTTAATTTCTCACCACATCTCGGGGGAACTTGCCCCCTTAAGGAGCTTACTTGACTCCCTCAACGAAGATGGCTCAAAAACCGGCACTTGGGAGTAAAACTGCAAGTGTGATGCAGAGTGCTCCAGAACCCATGTCGGAGAAGGCATGTGACAAGGAAGGCAGAAGTGAGTGTGCAAGCACGAGCACAGCAGGGCGGCTGGCATCATGAGAGTGTTTCTTCTTAGCAAAAACACCTCAGCATATCAGTCATTAGAGAAAAGAAAGTGCTGAAAATTGTGTATGATAGACTGAGAAGCATGGATGTTATAAAGGCAGTGTTTTAAATAGGCAGGTACTGTCTACCGTACTGAGTACCAACACTGAATTTGAAAGGGAGAGTATCTACACTTCTCAGCACTGCCGCAATACATTTAATGGGAGAGTATCTGCACTTCTCAGGAGCACACAGGTACTTTAAATGGTGAGTACCTGCACTTCTATATTTCCATTTAAAGCACTGCTTAAAGGAGATATTCTAGTGCAGTATATTATGCTGGTAGAAGGAATGAAAAGGTGAAAGAAACAATGCGAGTAGGCAGGAGGAGAGAGAGTTAAAAATGAAAGAATTAGATTTAAGGCAGAGAGCAGACATCTATGGGTGGGAATGCTCCATTGGTATAGGCAAGAAGATTGTTTAAACCAAGACAAATAATGTAACACCATAAGAGATCCTCATGCAGAAGTCTTTGGACAATTTCTTGTAAAATTAGCTTGTTCTGCTAAACTGTAGGAACCCGCATTCTTGTCACTCAGTGGAGTGGGAATAGTAAATGTTACCCCTCTGCTCTTTAACAATTTCCCTAGTTTTGTATCGGCTGGAATGGGTGCAGTAACTATTACCTATGTGAAACCTATCACTTTTAGTACTGTTGCATTTATTGGAGGGAGATTTGTAAATTTTATGTTGATCAAGTTTTAATATTTATGTGTTGCGCTAAGTGGGAGTAGTACATTTTGTATATATTTACTTTAATAGTTTGCATAGTTTTGTTTAAATTGTAGTGGGAATAGTATGTGTACTAAATGTTAGAGAAAGTTTTGAATTAGAGAGGGATAAAATTAACTATTCCCACTCCAGTCAGTACAACAGTAGGTAAAGTGTTGGATTGCGGAGGGGTAAAAATTACTATTCCCACTCCCGTGAGTGCAACAGTAGGGAAAGTGTTTGATAGCAGAGGGATAAAATATACTATTCCCACTCCAGTGAGTACAACAGTCGGGAAAGTGTTGGATTGTGGAGGGGAAAAATTGCTATTCCCACTCCAATGAATGCAACAGTAGTGAAAGTGTTAGATAGCGGAGGGGTAAAAATTACTACTCCCACTCCAGTGAGTGCAACAGTAGGGAAAGTGTTGGATAGCGGAGGGATAACATTTACTATACCCACTCCAGTCAATACAACAGTAGGGAAAGTGTTGGATTGTGGAGGGATAAAAATTACTATTCCCATTCCAGTGAGTGTAACAGTAGGGAAAGTGTTGGATAGCTGAGGAATAAAATGTACTATTCCCAATCCAGTCAGTGCAACAGTAGGGAAAGTGTTGGATTGCGGAGGAATAAAAATTACTATTCCCACTCCAATGAGTGCAACAGTAGGGAAAGTGTTGGATAGCGGAGGGGTAAAAATTACTATTCCCACTCCAGTGAGTACAACAGTAGGGAAAGTGTTGGTTAGCGGAGGGGTAAAAATTACTGTTCCCACTCCAGTGAGTACAACAGTAGGGAAAGTGTTGGATAGCGGAGGGGCAAAAAATACTATTGCCACTCCAGTCAGTACAACAGCAGGGAAAGTGTTGGATTGCAAAGGGGTAAAATTCACAATTCACACTCCAGTCAGTTAAAAATTAAAAACAAACAAATATCATCAACAAAATAAAAATATTTTAAAAACAAAGTAAATAAAAATATATTTAAATATGTTTGAAAATAAAAATAAAAAATATATTTAATATTAAAAATCCTATAGAATAAAAACATATAAAGTTAAATACATACCACAAATACCTACAAATATTATATTAAATAAAGTAAGAAAAAAATATTTTCATACAAATAAATATTTTTATTTAGAAATTATTTATTATTTATTAATAAAAACATTAATTATTAAATTATTACATATGTTTAGTTTATTTACTTCCTACCCTATAACACCACAAAACTCACAACCCACATCTAATATCTAAAAAAAAATATTTACTAAATTAACATAATTAATCATCAATTAAACAAATATTATTAATGAAAAAACAAATTAAAATTCATACCAATTAATTAACTTCCCACCCTTTACCCCTATAAACCCAAAACCCCCACAAAAAAAGGTAATTCAACAATTAACATAATTATCAATTAATTAGTATTCATTTATAACTATTATGAATTAATTGAAAATAAATAACTTTTCCACCTTTAACCCCTATATACCCAAAACCACACCCAAAAAAATTTAATTAAACAATTAACATAATTAATTATTAATTAATTATTATTAATTATCAACTAATTAAAAATAAATTACTTCCCACCCTTTGCCCTCTATTTATTTAAATTTTTGGGAGGGGGGCAATGCGGCCCCCTCCTGAGGCTGATATTGCCCCAGGGACCCCATCCCCCTGTGCATGGCCACATCCTTTATTTAAAATTTTTTAATAAAAATGGGTAGGGGGGGCCTGCGCGGCCCCTCTCCCATCTTGGAAATAGCCCCTGGGAGGTGGTGATCCATGGGGCTGTGTGGGCGGGCTCGAGCCCCCCTCAGACTATACTTTTAAAAATAGCCCCAGGGAGTGGCGGTCCCCAGGGCTGCGGGGAGGCGGGTGGCCCTCTGCATTTAAGATAAATAGCCCTGGGGAGGTGGCGGCCCCTGGGGATGTGTCAGGGGCAGGAGCCCCCCACGCATTTTTTTATGTTTAAAGCCCTTGGGAGGTGGCGGTCCCCGGGGCCGCTGGGGGGTCGGGTAGTCCCCTGCATTCAATTTAAGCCCCGGGTAGGTGGCGGTCCCCTAGGCTGCAGGGGCCTGCATGGGCCCCTGCACCTCATTTTTAAATTGCCCCTGGGACCTGGCCCACCCGGGGGCTTCAAGGAAATGAAGCATGGGAGGCTGGGCTTTGTTTGTTTTTTGGCCAGTTTCGCGGATCCAACACGAATCATGATGAAAAAGTTTTAAAAAAATGTTTTTTTGGGCCCTGGGTGTCCCCGGGACCCCCTGAGCAGGCCTAGGGGGTCAGGGTGTTTCTACCCTGCCCCATTTTCTTAATTTTTAATGTTTTTTTTACCTTTTTCCTTGTGACTCAGTTCAAACGAGTCCCAAGATGGCTGCCAACACTTCCTGTTTGAAGTGATGGCAGCAAATCAGATCTCAGGCATGAGATCGGGAGGGTTCGCGGATCCTCCACGGCCATATTTGTATTTCTGAGAAATGTTTAAATTTCTCAGGAACTTCTGAACGGATTTACACCATTTAACAAAAAGTTTGCCCTCTGGACAAAGAGCTACCTTTTTGCCAAATTTGGTGTAATTGCGTTCAGCAGTTCGGGCTGTAGCTGTGTCAACAGTTTCCTATGGAAATTAACATGGAGAAAAAGCGTTTTGGGACCCCCCTTTTTTCTTGGCCCCTGCTTGACAGATGACCCCAAAATTTTTAAGACAGCATCTAAAGTGAGTGGGCCATTAGTTTTGGAAAATTCGTGAAGATTCGTCAAACAGCGCCAAAGATATTTGCAAAAGAAAAAACGCTTTTTGAATAGAAACAAGGTCCTAACTATAACTACCTACTGGCGACCACCAGTAGGTAATATATATATCTATATTCACTGAAAAAAACTGCTAACATGCAGCTCCCCATGTGGAAAAGCAATTTGTTTTGGATATTGGAAGCGAGAGCAGGTTTCCTGCTCTCGCTTCCAATATCCAAAGCAGTTTGCTATGACAGGACGGGAGCCGCGAGGCTCCCGTCCTGTCATAGCAAACTACAGTGTCCCGGGGGTAGGCACCCCGGGACACTGCAGGAGCCGGCCCTGGGGGTGGTGGTCCCCAGGGCCATTACAGGCTCCAGGAGGGGGCCGCGCGGCCCCCTCCCTCCATTGACAAAGCCCCGGGAGGTGGTGGTCCCCGGGGCTCTGGGGGTTCCGTAATGGACCCCCATATTGACATTTTTAGTGCCCCGGGGAGGTGACGGTCCCCAGGGCGTGTGGGGGGGCTCGAGCCCCCCACACAGGTAAATTTATAAAAAAATTATTAAAGAAGCCCCGGGGAGGTGGCGGTCCCCAGGGCTGCGGCAGGGCCTTTAGCCCTCCCGCACCATTTATTTTTAAAGCCCCAGGGGGTGGCAGTCCCCGGGGCTTGGGGGGGCCTATAAGTACCCCCCCATGCCCCCGGGACTTGGCCCACCCGGGGCCAATGACAACGAGCGCGGGAGACCGCGCTTCGTTTTGGTGTTTTCGGCGGGATTCGCGCACCCTAAGCGCATCCCGCCGATTTTTGTTGTTGAAAAAATGCTTTTTTCTGCCCAGGGGTCCTTGTGGGACCCCTGAGCAGACCTAGGGGGTCAGGGTGTTTCTACCCTGCCCCCTTTGTGCGTTTGCGCACTTGTTTCTTTTTTTTTCTCGGCGGGATCCGCGCACACTAAGCGCATCCCGCCGATTTAAAAAAAATGCTTTTTCTGCCCAGGGGTCCTTGTGGGACCCCCTGAGCAGACCTAGGGGTCAGGGTGTTTCTACCGTGCCCCCTTTTTGCGCTTTGCGCACTTGTTTCTGTCCCTCGTTTCTACCGAGGGACAAAATGGCTGCCAACACTTCCTGATTTGGAGTGTTGACAGCCACTTGACAGCCAATTAGCATGCAGCTCGTGATCGGGAGGGTACGCGGACCCTACTCGGCCATAGATATATATGTGATTTTATTTGTGATTTTCTCAGAAACTACTAAACGGATTTACACCATTTAAGCAAAAGGCACGACACTGAACCAAGGGCTACCTCTTTGCCAAATTTGGTGTAATTCCGTTCAGCAGTTCGGGCTGTAGCCGCGATGAAAGGATCCTATGGAAAAATGAATGGGGAAAACGCGTTTTGGGACCCCCCTTTTTTCTCGGCCCCTGCTTGACGAATCAACCCGAGACTTTCAGGGTAGGAGCGGAGCGGAGCGCCCCAACAAGTTGGAAGCTTTCGCGAAGATTCGTCAACCGGCGCAAGAGTTATTTCAAATAGAATGTTGCGGATTTCCTATGGAAAATAGGTCCTAACTATAACTATCTACTGGCGACCGCCAGTAGATAATATATATATATATATATTCACTGAAAAAACCATAGGTTTCAGGCACGTTATAGTTAGAAATTAGCATTTAAAAAACCTTACAAATTCACTGAAAAAACCATAGGTTTTAGGGACAGTTATAGTTAGTTGGACATTGCACTCGTACAAAACCCGTGAAATTCCCCCGTTATAGTTAGTTCAGCTAACTATAACTCGCGCCCCCGCAATGCACTGCTGATGACGTCACATATTTCATCACTCATGACATGGTCAGTGACATCACTGATGACATCACTGATGACATCTCAAATGACATCACTGATAACATCATCCAGTGACTGTGTGTTTCTGTAAAGTTTAAATATTTTTAATATATATAGGGAAAGGCGTATTGAAGAATGAGTTGGTGTATAAGTGTCTGTATGGATGATTTAGTAGGTGCGTGACTAACTCTATAAGTGAGTGATTAAACGTATCTTACTGAATGCATGGGTTAGTGTCTAAACTGGGTGAATGTCTGTATCCGTCTGTCTATTGCTGTGTAAGTGGCTGCATGGGTTTGTGAATAGCTACATGAGTGTCTATATGAGTTATTGATTGGTTGTCTGAGTATCTGTATGGGTGCCTGAGTGTTTGTGTGGGTGGGGTGTGTGCGACTCTGTGCATAGATGTGTGAGTGGGTGATTCACTGGGTGGATGGTTTCAAGAGTGCATCTGTGATAGACTGTATGGGTGGGTAAGTGTGTGTAAGAGTGTGTTAGTGAGTGAATGTATGTCCCAGTGGTACATGTGTGAGTAACTACATATGTGAAAGGCAGTATATATATGTGTTGGAGTATATAAATAGCTATAAGCGAGAGTGTGTGATTGTGAGAGTAACTGTATGGATGAGTGTGTGCTTGTATCAGTGATTGTATAAGAGCGTAAGAATGTGCTAGTATTTGTATGAGTAAGTGAGCTGGTGTGTGTATAACTGTATAGGTGAGTAAATGGCAGTGTGTTTAATTATTTGCATTACTGACTAGGTGTGTGAGTACCTCTATGGATGAGTGGCGGTGTTTGAGTGTCTATATAGGAGTATGAGTGCATATGATAGTCCTGTACTGAGTGACCGTAAGTATGAGTTACTGTACGGGTGAGTGAGTGGATGTGTGTGTAGACCTAAGAATCAGTGAGTGGGTATGTAGTTATTGGTGTTGGAGTGTCTATGGTTTTGCGAATGGCAGTCTGTAATTT
Organism: Calotriton arnoldi; assembly: GCA_963921515.1. Lineage (NCBI taxonomy): Eukaryota > Metazoa > Chordata > Amphibia > Caudata > Salamandridae > Calotriton > Calotriton arnoldi. The sequence goes on from CAWUFW010019177.1 coordinate 125,534, forward strand.
AGAGTGGGTGTACCAAAGGTTATATTAGGGTGTGAGGAGGTGCATCAGATTATCACATGGATGATGTCATCAGTGAGGTCATCAGTGATGTCATTTGAGATGTCATCAGTGATGTCATCAGTGATGTCACTGACCATGTCATGAGTGATGTAATATGTGACGTCATCAGCAGTGCATTGCGGGGGCGTGAGTTATAGTTAGCTGAACTAACTATAACGGGGGAATTTCACGGGTTTTGTACCAGTGCAATGTCCAACTAACTATAACTCTCCCTAAAACCTATGGTTTTTTCAGTGAATTTGTAAGGTTTTTTAAATGCTAATTTCTAACCATAACGTGCCTGAAACCTATGGTTTTTTCAGTGAATTTCAAAGGTTTTTTAAATGCTAATTCCTAACTATAACATGTCTGAAACCTATGGTTTTTTTCAGTGAATTTCAAAGGTTTTGTAAATGACAATTTTTAAATGTATTAATTGTTATATTTATTTTTTTGATACTGATTTACTACATTTTTTTAAACTATTTATTTTTACATATTTTATTTTTTAAATTACATTGTAATTACATTATACATTACATTACAAAATATACTTTCTCAGAATGAATTACTTTAGTTTAAATACTTTGCAAATAGGCAATAGACTTTTAAGTACAGTAGTTACAGTTGTTGCAATGGGCAACACAATTTCAAACACAATGCAACATTGAGCTCAATGTGAATTTCTAGTTAAATGCAATTAGTTACTTTATGGATTACTTTTCTAACCACAGGACTGGATCCTAGATTCAGTCCTGGGACATCTCCTGTAAACAGTTGAGTAAAAGCGTTTTGGTTACAGTAGTGATTTTTAAGGAATATTATTGTATTTTAAAAGTTGACAGAAACTTTTTCACATAGAATCACCAATGTTATCCTATGGGAGGAAATTCACTTAGCAGGTAAGTAGTGTTATCGTTACTTTTTCTTACTCAGTGGTGGATCCTGGATCCAGCACTGGTGCATCTCCTGTAAACAGTTGAAAGAATGCGTTTAAGTCATACAGGCGATTTTTAAGGAATATTTGTAGTTTGTGAAAATCGACACTTTGAAACTTTTCTGCTGAAAACCAGACAATGGATTCCAATGGAAGGAAATACAAGTTACTGGTAAGTACGGTTAGAATTACTTTTCAGGGTCAGTGCTGGGCTAAAAGATGCAGCACTGGGTTCTCTCCTGATAACAGGTGAGTAAATCGGAATTCGTAGTTCGGCTGATTTTAGAGGAATATTATAAAGTTCCAAAACTCCACACACAGAAGAATTTCCAAGTGAAACCAGTCAATGTTAGCCTATGGAAGGAAATTCAAGTTACTGGTAAGTACGGTTAAAATTACTTTTCAGGATCAGTACTGGGCTCAAAGATGCAGCACTGAGGTCTCTCCTGATAACAGGTGAGTAAATCGGAATTCGTAGTTCTGCTGATTTTAGAGGAATATTTTTATGTTTCAAAAATCGAGACTTTGAAACTTTTCTGCTGAAAACCAGACAATGGATTCCTATGGAAGGAAATACAAGTTACTGGTAAGTATGGTTAAAATTACTTTTCAGGATCAGTACTGGGCTCAAAGATGCAGCACTGAGGTCTCTCCTGATAACAGGTGAGTAAATCGGAATTCATAGTTCTGCTGATTTTAGAGGAATATTTGTATGTTTCAAAGATCGACACTTAGAAACTTTTTCAGCAAAAAGCAGGCAATGATATCCTATGGAAGGAAATTCAAGTTACTGGTAAGTACGGTTAAAATTACTTTTCAAGATCTGTACTGGGCTCAAAGATGCAGCACTGAGGTCTCTCCTGATAACAGGTGAGTAAATCGGAATTCATAGTTCTGCTGATTTTAGAGGAATATTTGTATGTTTCAAAGATCGACACTTAGAAACTTTTTCAGCAAAAAGCAGGCAATGATATCCTATGGAAGGAAATTCAAGTTACTGGTAAGTACGGTTAAAATTACTTTTCAAGATCTGTACTGGGCTCAAAGATGCAGCACTGAGGTCTCTCCTGATAACAGGTGAGTAAATCGGAATTCGTAGTTCGGCTGATTTTAGAGGAATATTATAAAGTTCCAAAACTCCACACTTAGAAGAATTTCCAAGTGAAACCAGTCAATGTTAGCCTATGGAAGGAAATTCAAGTTACTGGTAAGTACGGTTAAAATTACTTTTCAGGATTAGTACTGGGCTCAAAGATGCAGCACTGAGGTCTCTCCTGATAACAGGTGAGTAAATCGGAATTCGTAGTTCTGCTGATTTTAGAGGAATATTTGTATGTTTCAAAAATCGACACAAACTTTTCTGCTGAAAACCAGACAATGGATTCCTATGGAAGGAAATACAAGTTACTGGTAAGTACGGTTAGAATTTCTTTTCAGGGTCAGAGCTGGGCTAAAAGATGCAGCACTGGGTTCTCTCCTGATAACAGGTGAGTAAATCGGAATTCGTAATTCGGCTGATTTTAGAGGAATATTATAAAGTTCCAAAACTCTACACTTAGAAGAATTTCCAAGTGAAACCAGTCAATGTTAGCCTATGGAAGGAAATTCAAGTTACTGGTAAGTACGGTTAAAATTACTTTTCAGGATCAGTACTGGGCTCAAAGATGCAGCACTGAGGTCTCTCCTGATAACAGGTGAGTAAATCGGAATTCGTAGTTCGGCTGATTTTAGAGGAATATTTGCACAATGGTGAAGGAAGGGGGTGGGGCCTGAAGTGACATGTTTGCAAACACGCCCTGTGGCGCGTTTTAAGTTGGAGAATTAATTCCTCCTCAATCCTGAGAGTCCCTAGGGGCCAACTAGCCCACCAGGAACCTCCAGTATGCGCCAGGGGGCTGCGTTGCAGAGAGGTGTACAGAGGCCACGCCCCTTTTTACAACACTCTGCAACGCAGCCCCGTGGCGTTTACTGGAGGTACCTGGTGGGCTAGTTGGCCCCCAGGGACCCTCAGGATTGAAGAGGATTTAATTCCCCATCTAAAAATGCGCCACGGGGCCTGTTTGCACACATGTCACCTGAAGCCCGCCCCCTCCCTTCACCACTGTGCAAACACGCCCCGTGGCGCATTTTAAGTTGGGGGATTAAGTCCCCGTGAATCCTGAGGGTCCCTGGAGTCCAACTAGCCCACCATGTACCTCCAAAAAGCGCCACAGAGCTGCGTTGCAGAGAGGTGTAAAAAGGGGCGTGGCCTCTGTACACCTCTCTGCAACGCAGCCCCCTGGCGCATACTGAAGGTTCCTGGTGGGCTAGTTGGCCCCCAGGGACCCCCAGTATTCAAGGGGAATTCGTTCCCCATCTGCAAACGCGCCAGGGGACGCGTTTGCAGACTGCTGCAGGGTGGGGGCGGGGCCTCCGGCACGATGCCAGTCTTTTTTTTTTTTTTTTTTAATTGTATGGGAGGGGGACTGCGTGGCCCCCCTTCCCTTGGCCTCTTTTGGCCCCGGGGACCCCATCCCCCGGGGCATGAGGATTTTCATTATTTTTTTAAATTAAAATAAAACGGGAAGGGGGCCGCGTGGCTCCCCCTTCCCTGGGCCTATATTGGCCCCGGGGACCCCATCCCCCGGGGCATGCCCTCTTTTTTTAAAAATGTTAAATATTTGGAGGGGGGCTGCGTGGCCCCCCTCCTTAGGCCATTTAAGGCCCCGGGGACCCCATCCCCCGGGGCCGGCCTTTCCGGTTTTTTTCTTCACATTTTTATTTTTATTTTTTGGGGAGGGGGGCCGCGTGGCCCCCTCCTCGGCCACTACTTGCCCCGGGGACCCCATCCCCCGGGGCTGGCCCTCTCCGTTGGGGACTGTGGGGGGTCCCCAATCCCCCACAGTCCCGCCGGCTCCCCACGTCCCTTGGGAGCCGGCATTGCTTTTCCGACATGGGGAGCTGCTAAGATGCAGCTCCCCGTGTGGAAAAGCAATCTGCTTTGAATTTTGGAAGAGAGACAGGTTTCCCTGCTCTCTCTTCCAAAATCCAAAGCAGTTTGCTATGGCAGGACGGGAGCTGCGAGGCTCCCGCCCTGCCATAGCAACCTACAGTGTCCCGGGGGTAGGCACCCCGGGACACTGCAGGAGCTGGCCCTGGGGAGGTGGTGGTCCCCGGGGCTCTGGGGGTCTGTAACGGACCCCCACATTTATTTTCTAAGTGCCCCGGGGAGGTGGTGGTCCCCGGGGCGTGTGGGGGGGCTGGAGCCCCCCCACACGTTATTAAAAATTAAAAAAAGAAGCCCCGGGGGTGGCGGTCCCCGGGGCTGTGGGAGGGCAGGAGAGCCCTCCTGCACCATTTTTTTTATAAAGCCCCGGGGGGTGGCGGTCCTCGGGGCTTGGAGCCTTAGAGGCCCCCCATATAAAACATAAACCCACCTCTGCATGCCCCCGGGACTTGGGCCACCCGGGGGCAAAATACAATCGAAGCGCGGGAGACCGCGCTTCGATTTTTTTTTTTATCAGCGGGATCCGCGCACCCTAAGCGCATCCCGCCGATTTAAAAAAAAAAATGCTTTTTTCTGCCCAGGGGGTCCTTGTGGGACCCCCTGAGCAGACCTAGGGGGTCAGGGTGTTTCTACCCTGCCCCCTTTTTGCGCTTTGCGCACTTGTTTCTGTCCCTCGGTTCTACCGAGGGACAAAATGGCTGCCAACACTTCCTGATTTGGAGCGTTGACAGCCAATTAGCATGCAGCTCGTGATCGGGAGATTGCGCGAACCCGACGCGGCCATAGATATATATGTGATTTTCCTTTTGATTTTCACAGGAACTACTGAACGGATTTACACCATTTAACAAAAAGGGTTCTTTCTGAACCAAGAACTACCTCTTTGCCAAATTTGGTGTAGTTCCGTTCAGCAGTTCGGGCGGTAGCCGTGGCTAAAGTTTCCTATGGGAAAATGAATGGGGAAAACACGTTTTGGGACCCCCCTTTTTTCTCGGCCCCCGCTTGACGAATCACCCCGACACTTTCAGGGTAGGAGCAAACCGGAGCGGGCCATAAAGTTTGAAAATTTCGCGAAGATTCGTCAACCGACGTAAGAGTTATTTCAAATAGAATGTTGCGGATTTCCTATGGAAAATAGGTCCTAACTATAACTATCTACTGGCGACCGCCAGTAGATAATATATATATATAAATATATTAGCATATTCTCCCCAGCAGGAAGCGATAGAGCCGCACTCGTAACATGCTGTTTGAAGATATTTATTATTATTGATGAAACAGCACGGCAGTCCTGACGCGTTTCGGTCTAAGAAGACCTTTATCAAAGGTAAGCCTGCACTCTTTCACGTTGCTGGCGTCCACAGCCAAATATCTTAGTTTAAATTTTGTAGTCCTCCAATTGATAACTTTTCTATGGCATTCTGGGACATGTGGTACGTCCGGGAGCGTGTTTTTTAATCCCTCCAGTGGTTGGTGCTTTTTTCTTGCTGCTTCATTTAATTATGTGCTCTTATTAAATTTACAAAACAGTCAGTATATATATATACTTCTTTGTTGTGCAATTCCCGTTTAATTCCTGGCCCTGTACGTGCTGCAGATGTAGATGTTACTGGGCCAGGCAGCAGGCTCCCGGCCATCCAGGAAGGACTCCCGCTGGGGACCCTAGTCTGAGCATGAGGGAGGGGCCGCCAAAAGAAACGGCTCAGCTCCTGCTGCGCGCCCGCGTTCGTCTGGTCCTGTCCTCACGTCGGGCGAGTTCATCGCACTCCAGAGTGCGCCGAGGGCCCGGCAGCTTCAGTGGGCCCACCGCGCAGCCAGCAGGAGGCAGCGCCACGCAACAGAGACTGTGCAGAGGGCCCACCGCGCAGCCAGCAGGAGGCAGCGCCACGCAACAGAGACTGTGCAGAGGGCCCGGCTAGCTTCGGAGGCTCACCGCGCAGCCAGCAGGAGGCAGCGCCACGCAACAGAGACTGTGCAGAGGGCCCGGGCAGCTTCGGTGGGCCCACCACGCAGCCAGCAGGAGGCAGCGCCACGCAACAGAGACTGTGCAGAGGGCCGGGGCAGCTTCGGTGGGCCCACCGCGCAGCGGTATCTGCGCCTAGGTAAGAACGTGCAGACATTCTGGGGAAGCTAGCAGTGTGGGCAGCCGCCGGCAGTGCTGATGCTGGCGGGGTAGACGGAGTCTCCACCCTCGTCACCAGTGTAAAGATGTCTCCTTCTTAGCCAAAGGCCGCGGATTTACTTATTGCGCGCCGCATGTAATGAATAAAATACACGCACACTAATATACAGTTGCGGGAGGAAGATTACGAGCTGTCTTCGCCCCTTTATTACAGGCTGGGTTTTTCCGTAAAGTAGCCATATGTGGTACAATGTGCAATCGGACGTTGACCCTCTGCTTGCTGAAGTTATACACTAAAGCAACTTCTCAATATAGTCATGCTCTGTGAGACTACAATCTAGGATTGGGTGAGGTGTCCCCTTTGCCTGCAAAGTTTGCACAGTCATGAGATCTCACTCTTTGTAAAGACAGGCAAACACTGTCTGGCTTGAGTCAGTTGAGTGATGACTTGCCTGGCCCATGAGTGGAGAGGATTTCCCACCACAGAAGGCCCCACCCACCAAGAGTGCAATATCTTGCTGCATGAAATTGTGCCAGTGTGTCTTCTCATATTGCAGCCCTTGTAGGTTAATGTTGCCGGGGGATAAAGGGTGATCCGAGGAGGGAACAGGTAAGAAGACTAGCAGAAGCCCCTTCTGTGAAAGGCGGCTGGAACAGCTTTTCACAACCACCAAAGGCCACTACAGTTTCCCCCTTTTGTTTTCAAACTTCACAAGATTTGCACTCCACAAGCTTCCGAAATTAAAAAAAAAAAAGGAAAGTTGGCAGTTAGTGACTTTGCCAATTTGCACTTCCTTCTGTACAGCCCTCAGTAACTTTAACTTTATACATTCATGTAATTTAGAAGAAGGATACAATGCTCTACTTTATAATATTAGTAGTATTGTTATGGTATTCTGCGTTCCAAATATATTTTAAACCTACATTTTAAGAGGTGTAGTTTATTTGGGATTCAGCCGGGATTCAGTTTGGTGGGTTTAATAAAAAGACGAGTTACGCTGTTTAAACTTTGCACTAGGTAATTAATACGCGGGTTGTTTTTGCCTATATGCAAATGTCCTAGATCGCAGGGCCATTTATACCGCAGAAAATGACACAATAAATAGATAGCTCTTAAATGACGAAGTCTGTGTCCGATAAATGACAATTCTGCTGGACAGCAAGCTCTGTATCAAACTCAATCAGTGGTGAGTCGTTTACAGCTCTAGCAGTCCGTTCCTATTTTCTCATAAAATGACATTTCTGATTACAATTTTAGTGCCAAACATTTACATGATTACAAAGAGAAAGTCAACATTTGCATTTAAATAGCCGCATTAATACAAGAAAATGCTGCAACAAATTGCATTCTAACTGCAACTTTCAGTGGCAAGTATGGATTTCAGCCGAAGGAGAGGAAACAAATAAGAACGGCTAAAAGTTGCTGGATTTTTTTTCTTCTTAAAATATATCTTTAAATTGGTGTGCTGCCATGTTGGAAGCAAAATCCATAGTCGGGTCAGCTGATATCGTTACAGTGCTGACTGATTTAGGACACTTGACATGTAGAATGACGTGTGCTTGTTTTTGGAAAGCGGGTGATGATATTAAGTGACATTGAGAAAAGATCCCTGGACAACCTTTGGTTTTAGGGCGCTCAGTAATTCCGACACAACCTCAATGACCCTCTCTTCCCACCAGAGGTACAGCACACTATAGTAAACCCCTTTCTCTCGGAGGCGGCAAATGGGGCAGGAAAAACACAATCAAAAGGACATACCTAGAAATCAAAAACCGCCTCGATGCAAAGCTTTAGTTCTGTTCTCGCACTGAGTACTGAGAAACCTCTGAAAGAATGTCCTTCCTCTCTCCACATGATGAAATTGTCAGGAAACCATACTGCCATACATATTGCTTCTATGTAGGGAAGAGCCCCCCGTTGCCTCTTAATATATTGTCTGTTGGCAAACTGACTGGAGGTTTGGAAAGCACTTAGCTGTTTTATAAACAGAACTTGTCCTGAAAGGAATGTGCCTGCTGGTGTTGATAGGGAACCCTCTAACTGGGCCATGTAGATTGGAGCACTGTTGGAAATATCAGGACAAACACAATTTGTGTTTATAAGGCCTTTTTGATTTTACACAAAAATATATGTATAATAGACTCACATAAACAGGCTTTCATCCCCCTCTCTTCATTCATTTGTCTATTATTGTGGCATTCACATTTTGCTTCCGCCACTTCCATGGGGCAATGAGTTAGCCTACTTCAGTCCCTGGTTAACTTCACTTTCTGTCTTTGCAACCTTAACTGTATGTCTGCCATTCCTTCTTTCCATCCTTCTTTCCTTCCGTTTTTCCTGCTGTCTTTCTTCTTTCTTCTTCTTGCTTTCTTCTTTCTTTTATTCTTCTTTCCTTTTTTCTATCCTTCCATCTTCGATTCCTTCTTTCCTCTCTTTCCTTTCTTTACTCTTTCTTCCCTATTTTTCCTGTCTTCTTTCTTTCTTTTTTCCTTTGTCTTCTTTCTTTCTTCTAGCTTTCTTTCTGTCTTTGTTCTTTGTTCTTGTTTTCTTCTTTCTTCTGTTCCACTTACCTTCTTTCCTTTTTTTCCGACCTTGGCTCCTTCTTTCCTTTTTCTTTCCTTTTTCTTTTCTTTTCTTTTCTTTCCTGTTTCCTTCTTTCTTCCTTTTCTTTCTTCCTTCTTTCTTTCATTTTTCCTCTTTCCTTCCTCTGTCTTGTTGTTCTTTTTTCATTCTCTCATTCTTTCCTTTCTTTCATGTCTTTACTCTTTCCTTTTTTCTTCACTTTTATTCCTCCTTTGTTTCCTGACTCTTCTTTCTTTCTTTCTTTCTTTCTTTCTTTCTTTCTCACATAAACTCTGAATATAAGCTCAGGAGAGTGTTCTATCTTTGAAATCCTAACTGTATGTCGGCCTTTCCTTCTTTCTGTCATTCTTTCTTTCCCTTTTTCCTTCCTTCCTTCTTTCCTTCTTTCTTTTGTTCCTCTTTCCTTTTACCCTTCTATCCATTTTTGCTTCCTTATTTCATTCTTCCTTTCTTTCCTTCCTTTCTTTACTCACCTTCTTTTCCCTTTTTCTTCTTTCTTTTGCTTTCTTTCTTATCTTTCCTAACTTTCTTTACTTCCTTTTCTTTCCTCTTTCTTTCTTTCTTCTTTTCTCTTTCTTTTGCCTTTCTTTCTTGCCTTTCTTTTTTGCCTTCCTCTGTTTCTTGCCTTTCTTCTTTCTTTCTAGCCTTCCTTTAATTCTTTCCTGCTTTGTTTCATTCTTGTCTTTCTATCTTGCCTATCTTTGTAGCCTTTCTTTCTTTCTTTCTTTTTTTCCCAAAGGCAACAGGCTAGCAGATAATGCCAGACTGATTGACTTTTTAAAGACTTTGTTAGCCAGGACCTTTTCATTTTACTAAAATTATGGTTTTGTCCATTAGTCTATGGATTTGTCATTCACATTTTTCTTCCACCCACTCCAGCATGCATCATGGGCAATGTGTCGGCCACTGGCTGATTTAACTATGAAATATGGCTTGCTGTCCTTTGACAAGTAGCACATCACCACACAAAGTAGTTACTGTCTGTCCTGGGCAACACTGTGGCATTAATTAATTTTTTTAGACCAAAACAAAATGTTTGCCTTTAGCCAATGTTTTGTTGAGATTGATGAGGGTCAGCAGCTTCTCAAACAATAGTTTTGCAAAAGACATTATAAATCAATAATAGTCAAGTGAAGGGTGGCCAACATCAAATTCTTTTGTCTTTGCCAATGCTTGCTTTTATGTCTCTCTTGACTTTTCAGCTTTCTGCATGACCTTTTGTAACCAACTATTTAAAATAGACAGAATAGTCTTTGACTCAATCTATATTCGGTGTCTCACCTGAAGGTGTTGACTGTTTGGTGCATCTTTCTGCCTTCTAGGAAGTGCTTCCATTGGAATGCATGAGGGACCATTTTTCATCTGAAAAGTGCACACAATCATCATCATGAAGCGCCAGGTCAACACAGAAGCCTCTTCCTGCTTTCACACCCTCCGCCTCCACGTGCTTCATAAGATTTTCAGATGGATGCCCGTCAACACCAGGAAAACATTGTCTCAAGCCCTTGTCTCCAGCCAACTGGACTGCGGAAACGCTCTATATGCCAGAACAATCTCCAACCTCCTCAAACGACTACAGACTATACAGAACACCACAGCCAGACTCATCCTTGACCTCCCCAAATGGATCAGCATCATCCCCCACTTCAGAAACGTCCACTGGCTCTCTGTCCAGAAGACATGCCAGTTCAAGTTGTTACTTGCCTACAAGGCCCTCCACAATGCTGGACCCTTAACCATCACTTGACTTTCCACCAGTCGATCAGGCAAGTATGATCTGCCTTTCTAGCACACGTCCCCCGCATCATGTGGAGCCGCAGCAGAGGTCACTCGTTCTCTCGCAGCTAAGTCCTGGAACGACCTCCCGCTCCACCTCCGAGCCTCCCCCCTCACTCACCGACTCCAAGAAGGGACTCAAGACCTGGCTCTTCGACTAAGGCTCCCCACCCCTCAGCACCTGTATATCCCCACGGTGATAAGCCGCACTATACAAATACTGATTGATTAATTGATCGCACTGTCACATTCAATTATTTATCTCCTATTTGCATTATAGATAGAAAGCAAGTAATTCTTAGGTACTTTTTTGTGGCACCATCAAAGCCAAAAAGGCTGATTTGAATGTCATAAAAATCATTTATGAATATCTGTGTTTACATGTGGTGCCACATTAAAGCTAGCCCTATTGGCTTTGTCAATACCTATTATGCTACCATCTTTTAAAAGATGAGCTCAAATAAGATTCCTGTGTTAGCGTTGTGGAAATGAGCCTTTTCACTGGCCCACCAGTGCAGGGTTCACCCTTGTCTGTCCACGGGTCCTTAAACCAACAAAGAAGAAATTGGCACTGAAGCTGAAATATCAAAGAACAAGTTTATTCATCACTCATGAGTGGGACTACATCCATACAGAGCCCTCAGGAACTGTATGAGGTAGTACATTGAAGTCTCGGAACACAGACCTTATATACAGCTTTTTCTGCACTGTAAGCATTTGAGACTCAAAAGAGGAGGTACAGGCACACACAGAAATAGGTATTGACAAACCTGGTCAGACAAGAATCACTTAGCCAGCTGAGTGGGAGGGGAAACCAAAACTGCTTACATCAGTTAAAATAGCCTGACAGTTACACTCTAAGACAGGTGCATTCTAGCAGCTACAGGTCTTTCTGAGCATACATTGCTCTGGCTCAGTGCTGAAGGAGTTAACTATAGTTGATGACTCAAGCAGAATAGAAAAGCAGGCGACAGTAAAGACGGAAGAAGCACATGCTTGGCACGTGCCTAACTAAAATGTCTGCCATAACTAAAATGGCTTCAGCCTATGCTAACAGAGATTTCTGTCGATTCCCACAGACGACCCTTTTAGCATTAGCCGAAGACATCTCTATGATCTAGAAGGAACATGGAAAATATCTTGCACATCTATCCTCATCAGGTTATTAATCTCCTGATCTATTACTAGTTGGGCATTTAAATTTTTAGGATTTCTCTTGACAGGTGTGCATGAAGTACAGGTGGAAACACAAAGGGAACAAACTATTGGGCCACATTGTATACATAAACAGCAGATGAAGAGGATCGCAATGAGTATATATAGAACTGTTAACAGTTTCCAGCCCCAAGTGGTGAACAGTGTCAAAAACGAACCAGTAAAAGTCCAAGTTCCTGAATCCTGATGGATTTCAGTGGCAATTTTATGCAGCTTGGAAATTGCTTCAAAAACTGAAGGGGCGTGGTCTGGGATATAGACACAACAACTGCTCCCAATGATGCGGCATGCTCCACCACGATCTGCCAAAACCACATCAAGAACCATCCGGTTTTGGAGCGCCACAATTCTCGCAATTTGTAGTTCTTCTGTGATGTTCCCAAGTGCCATAGCTGTTTGATTGGTTACAGCCTCTACAACACCTGTCAGGCGCCTGATCTTTCTGCTATTTAAGGCGGCACCAACAAAGAAGAACAGTCCCAAATTGAAGTCAACATACTGTTGCAGTGCAGTATCAGTTTGATCCACCTCATCATGATTTATTGTCCTCTTAAATCTGTTTTTGGAAATGTCATTAAACAGTTTATAGTCTTTATGATAGGATGCAGGTGCCAAAAACACAGGTGGTAGCAAAAAGGACACAAAGCAGGTACCTGTAAGTAAGTCCGTTTTTATATAGCGCAGCTACTCACCCTTACGGGTCTCAAGGCGCTGGGGGCCGTAGTGGAAATTAAGTGAGCTATTGCCCAGAGTCACATGGTGCTGAGCTGAGCTGCCGCCGGAGCCGGGGATCGAACCGTGAACCCTCTGCTCCGAAGTCATCTGCCCTGGCCGCTGCACCACACCTCTCCACCAACCTGACCAACCAATGGGTAAGTTGTAATATCCCATACTTCCACATATAAAATACGTATTGTGTGATGACGTAAAACTGCTATTATTTATTCCAGTAATATTTAATATCAAAGTACAATCACTTTACCCCACAGGAATACTACCAACACTGTTTACACACAAGTCTGCTCGAGCTTTAGTAACCGCTATTACAGGGGGTCCATTACCCTTGGCAGTTCGAGTGTTTGGGAAAACATAGTGTGTAGAGGAATTTCCTCGGCGATACTCTTCCATTTCCCACACAGTTCCTTCAGCTTGTGGGTCCCCTTCCTCATCAGGGTAACAGACTTTATTTAGCTGGTAGTTTAGTCCTCCTACATCAGCTAGAGTAATATTAGCAATTTCAGAGGCCCACAGCAGTGCGAACCAGGCTCTACAGGAGCTGTTATGCGAGAATGGCAGAGGAATAAAAGGCGTTCCTCCCTTCTTCTGATGAACTGGCTTCATTCCACACACCCAACAGTTGGTAATGTTCGTAGCATTATGGGTGTGATGTAACATTTGGATGAACGTGTTGTTAATATAAGACTGTCTGTGTTTCTTTTCATGATAAGGGAGAGTGAAGTAGTGGTGCTCAATGGGGACAGGAGTAGTAGCAGTCAGTAGATTTCGAGCAGGAGCTACTCCTCTACAACCCATGTTATCGTAGCAATGATGATAACAATGGAAGTAAGCCCAATGATGAACACAGCCTTTCGATCACAAACTCTTGATTTCTTCTCCGCAGGCATATTTATCTCGACGTTGAACAACAAAGCAGATTTTCACACTAAGGTCCTGGGCAGCCATTGGTTTCTTCACTGAGGTTGAGACGGGTATCACTCCTAGAGTCCCCCCCCTATGCTACTCAGGCTTTCACTAACCCAGGACAGTGACTCAACCAGTCTCTTTCAACAACAAAGTTTCCGGGGTCGCAGCTGATATCGAGATGTACCAGGGATCGTGTGGTCTGGGAAGACTTCCTCAGGTCCTTCAGGTGTCACAGCTTGGCCTTTCTCTGTGTCCAGGATATCGCGGTGGTCCGTAATCACAGCTGGGCTCACTAGGTCCGGCGACACTTTCCGGCAGTGTGTTGCATGGACCCAGTTCTTCCGATTGGTCACTCGCACCGCAGTCCTGGTAGCCAAGAGCACCTGCTCAGGGCCGCGCCACCTCAGGGAAAGGGAGCTGGCTCTCTGGAAGGACTTCGTCACCACGTAGTCCCCAGGCCGTAGATCATGGCCCTCACTCTGCGACCTGTCTGGAAGAGTCTCCCGAACCTGTTGATAAATAGAAAGCAAGCTGTCAGTCAACTAAGACAAATAGTCATTCATCAATACACAAGGTACATCATGTATAGGGCGTGGCTTAGGAATTCCCCAAATATTCATTGGCCTTCCAAAAACCACCTCATACGGTGTGAGGGCAGATCAAGTATGTGGTATTGATCTAATGGACAGCAAAGCCAAGGGCAGTGCATCAGGACATTTCAAAGATGTGGAAGCCTGAATTTTAGCCAACTTAAGTTTAAGGGTAGAGTTGTAACGTTCTACTAGCCCTGCATATTGTGGATGGAAAGCTGCATGGAACTTCTGCTTAATTCCCAGTCCTTTTAGAAGATACTCAACAACTTGCCCAATGAAATGGGGTCCATTGTCACTCCACAAGACCCGACAAACGCCGAATCTGGGGAAAAACTCCTTTAGGAGCACCTTTGCTGTAGTAAGAGCTGTATTGTCCTTAGTAGCGTATGCCTCTATCCATTTACTAAAGGCACAGACCACTACTAGAACATACTTCAGATTATTACAGCGTTCAAGCTGGATATAATCCATTTGCAGAACCTCAAAAGGTGCAGTTGGTATTGCAAACCCTCCTGTTGGAGTTTGTGTTCCCTTTCCAGGATTATACTGGAGACAAATCAGACAAGACTGGACTATCTTTTTAGCTGTGCCGGCAATATCTGGATGATCCCAAACTTGCATAAGTAACTTTGTCATTAAGGATGCTCCAACATGTGCCGGCCCATGTGCCATGTGAATCATGGGGTGCAAATAGGCTGTAGGTAATTTCCACTTAGTCATTTCTTTATTCCTCCAACAGCCCTCCTCATCCAGTGTTCCCTCCTTGGACCACTGGTCTAACTCATCAGCAGAGGCAGATCGCTGCATGTCCAGCACCTCTTGCCTGGCATCATGCCAACGTTCAGCCTGTGACTTGACCACATACATAGATGTAGTACTTCGCTGCATTGCAGTCTCACGGGCTGTACAGTCTGCGAAGGCATTCCCTGCTCCTATTTTGTCAGTTACTTTCTTGTGGGCGCTACACTTAACAATTAATACTTTCTAAGGATATGTCAAGGCAGTAAGGAGATTATGTACTAATTCCCCATGCACTATTTGTGTCCCGTGTGATGTAAGGAAGCCTCTTTCCTTCCAGAGTTGCCCAAAGTCATGAGCCACTCCAAAAGCATATCGGCTATCGGTGTAGATGTTAACAGACAGATCTGTGCTAAGCTCACATGCTCGTGTCAATGCTATCAACTCAGCTGCCTGAGCTGACTTCTGTGGGATGCGAGCTGTCTCAACTACCGTCTGAAGTGTTGTAATTGCATAAGCAGCTGATGTCGTGCCATCAAGCAACTTCAAGCAAGACCCGTCAACCCACAATTCCCCATCAATGTCAGGAAGGGGCGTATCTTGTAGGTCAACCCGACCCTTTGTTTGTTCTTCAGTAAGGAAAATACAATCATGAGACTCTTGTGACTGAGACTGAGTAGCTGGGAATGGCAATAGTGTAGCGGGATTTAAAGTCGAGCATCTTTTCAGTGTGATATGAGGGGCCAAGAGTGTCAATTCATATCCTGTCAAGCGAGCACTAGTCAAGTGTTGTGTTTTCGTCTGATTTAAAAGGGCATCGACTGAATGGGGCACTAACACAAGCAATCTGTGTGATAAGACTATTCCCTCACTCTGACGTATGGACACAGCTGTTGCCGCCACCGCTCGAAAACACCCAGGCAACGCACGGGCGACTGGATCAAGGACAGCTGAGAAATATGAACAAGGACGTTGCTTATCACCGTGTGTCTGTACTAACACTGACAGAGTGCAACCGTCCCTCTCATGTACATAAAGTGTGAAGGGCTTAGTGTAGTCTGGAGTTCCTAATACTGGTGCAGAACAAAGAGCTTGACGTAACTGCTGGAAAGCATCCTGACATTCAGTAGTCCATGGGAGGGCCATCGGAGTGTCTTTAGTCAAAAGGGCCAACAAGGGTTTAACGATGTAAGAAAAGCTAGGAATCCACTGCCTACAAAAGGAAGTAAGACCAATTAGTGCACGAACATCCTTCCGAGTACGAGGCACAGGCGTGTCTAAAATGGCTTGAATACGGTCTGATGTGAGTGGACGTCCCTCCTTAGACAGGAGGTGACCTACATAGGTAACCTGCTGTCTACAATATTGCAATTTCTTCAGAGAGACTTTGTGATGATGAGATGCAAGGAATGATAGCAATGACAGTGTTCCTTCTTCACACTGTTCAGGGGTATCAGCAGCCAACAAGATGTCATCAACATATTGAATAAGAGTCACCCCTTTCGGTACAGGAAAAGAATCAAGCTGTCGTTTCAATGCCTGGCTATAGATGCTAGGACTCTCTGTATACCCTTGTGGAGCTCTACAAAATCTGAAGGAACGATTATTCAAAGTGAAGCCGAACAAAAAACGGCTGTCGGGATGAATAGGGATGGAGAAAAATGCATTTTTCAAATCAATTACAGTGAATGTAGTTGCAGTGGGAGGAATCATAGTAAGAAGTGTCGTGATGTCAGAAACAACCGGGTATTGAGGCACTACTATCTTATTGACCTCTCGTAACTCGATGATGAATCTATAGATTTTAGAATCGGTGTCTTTTTTCAAAATGGGAAGAATAGGGCTATTACAGGTATTGTAGGGGACTTCTTCCACAACCCCCACTCTGATCAAATCCTGAACAATGTGTATCAATGCCTCTTCCCCTTCTCGAGAGATTTTATATTGGGGCAGTTGAGGCAACAAAGCACACTCCTTCACTTGAATGTGTACTGGTGGAATAACCATTTGACCCACATCGGTATCTGATGTAGCCCACAAGGTACTAGGTAGCGATGCCAAAGCAATATCCTTTTTAATAAGGCAGGACCTTGCAACCGTTGGATAATTATCATTTAAAATGACACGCACACCTTCTGGGAAACAACGTATTGTAGCACGAAAATGCTTAAGCATATCGATACCCACAATGTTATCTGGTGTGTTAGGGGAAAGCAGAAATGGACATGCAGCCGTGAATTTACCAAGACTAAATGCAAGTGGTTGTGACAGTGGGCTAAGGGAAGGTGTCCCATCGAATCCTATCGATGTTATCGTTGTGCCAGACGGGGGAGCCCTAGGAACCAATTGTTTAGACAAAGCACTACGAGTAGCTCCTGTATCAACCAGAAAACGATCAGTAGAACCCAAGACGCGTGCATCGACATAGGGACCCCTCTGATCTACTGGGACCTCAACCGGTTCCATACCACATCCGAGGCATTCCTATGCATAATCAGAATCCTTAGGATCATCAATCGAATAATCAGACATTTGATATTGATTTCGTCTGTCAAAAGCATTAAAAGAATTTGGATTGTGCACAACTGCCTCAAATCTAGGACGACTATCCATGCCTCCCCTATTGCCTGAGTTCCCGGGACGACCTCTCATGTTTCCTCTACCCCGCTGATACTGCTGACCTTGCAAAAGGGGGCACTCAAAACGCCAATGTCCAATCTCCTTACAATAAGCACACTGATCAGAAGACAGAGTTGCTCGCGGAAAAGGAGGTGCACCAGGGTGATACATCGCACGTCCACCTCTACCACCACCTCTAAATGATGAACCATAGACTTGAGCCAACATAACTTTCGTCTTTAAATCCTTAACCTTTTTATCCTCCTTGCCTTTCGCTTCCAATTCCTGACGCTCATAATACTGGGCCATAGTCAAAAGGGAGACTGGGGAAGACGTAGTCCATGAACTCTCGCTGGCCTTTAGGCGACTAGCTATTTCTGGCAACATGTTCGCGACAAATTTGTCGACGAACAGATGCTTACCCGTGTCATCTGTCAACGACTGTCCACTAAAGTCATGAAATGTCTCTTCAAATCGGGTAAAGAAGTCTGAAACTGACTCATCTGCTTTCTGCTTACAAGACGCTAACGTAGTCTAATCTATCTTCTTAGGGGGTATAAGAGTTTTCAACTTAATCACGATGGCTTTGGGAAGATCTAATATCTCCTGTTGTGGTTTCTGCGCAGGCTCCCTAGCCGCATCCTTTTCCTACAAGTGCACCCAAGTATCACCATAAGTTGTAATATCCTCTACCTTCCTAATTAATCTCCGCATATCGGCGGGGTAAAATCAGTCCAAAAAACATTTCAATATCTGGCAGAGTCATAGTACAGGAGCTAATAGCTCCTTCCACTTCTTCATAAAAAGCGGCCGGGTTTTTCCATGGATCAGGCAAAGCAGCTTTAAGAGCCATAACGTCTGCTCTACTCCAAGGAGTATAAACCCAATTATAGATAAAATATCCTTTTGCATCATCTGAATCTTTATCATCATTCGTGCCTGCACCCTTCGGGGGGACATACAAAGGCGCAGCTTCGCGCATCGGTTTCACAGTAACTACAACATTACTAGGGTGATTATCCGGCCCCGTAGCTCCTTCCTTGTCGCGCTCGGGGTCTGAAACTGTTTGTTCAGTTGTAACCTTAGCAGCTGCTTTTTTCTCTTCACGTAGACGGAATGTATCAATTCGCAATTTAACTACTCACCTAATAAGGTCAGGCACCTGTGAAAGAAGAAAAGTGCCCTCACGTAATTGCTTATAATCAGAATTTATATCAGAAGGCTCTAAATCGTCAATGTTTTCTAAAACTAGATACTACTTCCTCAGTAAAGTGCTCAACAAAATATAACTGCTCTAAATCTTTCCACTGTTGAACCATTGCTAAAATTTCTGGGGCAGAGGCACTCCCACGAGCTGCTTTACGAGCAGCGGATCTAAGAGTGGCCATGCGTTCAACAGTTAAAGTAGAGCGAGTTGTCCGCCCTTTATCCTTATCTGCATCTTTTTCTTCTGAAGAAAAATGCTCCTTTCAGAATCGTCATTCTGAGGGGCACTAGGAAATATATACGGGGCGGAGGCTCGATCTAACAAAATGCTATCATCCTGAGGTTTATTAAGTATAGGGTAAACGGGGCGCCTAACAGGGTACTGGCCAGTTAGCTCTAAACGACGCTCCCTATCTTCTTTCTCTTATTTCCTTCATCTCTTTATTTTTTAATTCTAACGCTTTCTGGTAGATAGTCTTGCACCGTGCTTTTTCTGCTGTAGCTTCTTCTTTTCTCACTCTCTCATGCACTTCTTTCTCCCACATTCGTACACAATCCAACATATCCGGACGACTTTTACGTTGAAACACACACTGCTCTACATACTGAATCTTTTTAACATCAAATGACCCATTCACCGGCCATCGTAGATCAGGATCCTTTTAGTGTATTTGTTCCACAGTGTACTATACATTATGGAAGAAATACTGTATTTGACATACATATGTCTGTTAGGTGTCCCCTCTGGGGGAGCCGGCTGACTTTTTCTAAATCCCTTTGGTACCACTCAAGACAGCAACACAACCTGCGAAGTGTGCTGGAAACAGGCATGATTATTAGTTCAATAATACTTATCCCAAATATAGTACTTATCCAACTATATCCAAAATAGAGAAAAATCTCATTACCTGCCCCTTTTTATTGCAATAAAAAGAACCAAACCAAAATCTTGGCCAAGCAAATTCAAAATCAAGAGTGTCGCTACAACGACCTTACCAAACAAAAGTCTCCAGCCTCCAACTGCCAAGCTCTTGTGCGACCTAATGGTCTCTGCAAACATGCGCCAAAGGAAGTCTCAGTCGGGACCGGCCGCCACCTGGAGGGTCAGATCGGGAAAACCGGAAAAACACGTCGGTCTGCAAAGACAAAGTGTCTCCTCGTGCAGGGTACCTCCTCAGTAGATTCCTATTCTCCGTCAAGACCACTCCTTCGGGCAGCCGCGTCTCCGATGAGCCCCACGTGACGGGTGCCAAACTGTGGAAATGAGCCTTTTCACTGGCCCACCGGTGCAGGGTTCACCCTTGTCTGTCCAAGGGTCCTTAAACCAACAAAGAAGAAATTGGCACTGAAGCTGAAATATCAAAGAACACGTTTATTCATCACTCATGAGTGGGACTACATCCATACAGAGCCCTCAGGAACTGTATGAGGTAGTACATTGAAGTCTCAGAACACAGACCTTATATACAGCTTTTTCTGCACTGTAAGCATTTGAGACTCAAAAGAGGAGGTACAGGCACACACAGAAATAGGTATTGACAAACATGGTCAGACAAGAATCACTTATCCAGCAGAGTGGGAGGGGAAACCAAAACTGCTTACATCAGTTAAAATAGCCTGACAGTTACACTCGAAGACAGGTGCATTCTAGCAGCTACAGGTCTTTCTGAGCATACATTGCTCTGGCTCAGTGCTGAAGGAGTTAACTATAGTTGATGACTCAAGCAGAATAGAAAAGCAGGCAACAGTAAAGACGGAAGAAGCACATGCTTGGCACGTGCCTAACTAAAATGTCTGCCATAACTAAAATGGCTTCAGCCTATGCTAACAGAGATTTCTGTCGATTCCCACCCCGTGAGACCTACTCCTTTTTAGGTCGAGCCTGGGCGATGCATGCGCTGCTCTGCAAAGCATGCTGTATTCAGTTACGGACTTGAAGCTCCGTGCACTCTCCACCCATCTTTTCAGTTAATTTTTTTGTCCTGCTGCAGACACGTCATGCTTTCCTGCATGAGGCACCTTTAGGTTTGAGAACAGCAGCCGCACATTTCTTTTGTTATGCGTGGCTGCCAAAATTAACACAAACTCACTAATGGCGCCTGCTGCTCACAGCCCTCATTTCCGTCCTGCCTATGTTGTTCCTGCTTACATTTTAAGTGCTTTACTTAATTTTGATTTTAACAACAGTCCGCGCAGCCCCGGAAGGTTCCGGACATGCTGCAATACCCATGCCATCCTTGCATAAATGTGGCAGCATTCCACTTTTGTTTGGTTCTGCATACCAGATACCAGTGCGGCAGCTGCCGCCTCCCCCCATTGCTTGGTATTTGAAGACATTGTGAAAGTTAGGAGACAAGAAAACTATAATTATGCACTGCTATAATTAAGAAGTTCACTACTAACGTCTTAATTGTAGCAGTGCATTCTCTAGGGCTCTTCTTACCGTGGTGGGAATGGGCTCAACTGACTGCATTATCAGCAGCTGAGACCCCGCTGGACTGGCTCCGTGAACTTTGAGCCTTACTCTGTTATGTAGCCGACCTGTAGAAGTCCATGGAGAGGAGAAGGCGTAGTTATCTAGGGTTGGCACACAAGTGTTGCTGTTTTGTGGCAACTAGAAATGGTGCCACCCCCAGTCAGTCACCTCTTTCCTTGGGCACCCTGAGGCTCTCACAGGTCGGCCCCCGGGTCGCGACTGTGGCTGCATTATCTGATCACAGCTGCTGCTTTGAGATTCAGCCCAGGCCGGCCGCGGTGGCATCACGTTACGGTCACAACAATAATTACACTGTGGGGTCCATTTGATTTGCGTACAGGAAGTAGTCACTGTCTGAGTGAGGCAGTGAGTGGCAGTTATGTTTCTTTGCGTGCTGCTCCATGTGCTGCCAGTTTGGTGCTTCACCATGCCATGCTGCAAGACTCATGGGATGCTCTCCGGTCTGTGAGTATTATTCAAGGCTGACGTGTTCTTCTTGATTGATGTGTTAATAACTTTAATTTCATTTAGCAGCTCTGTGTGCAGTTTTCTATATTCTCCGGCGCCAGAATGGGGCCATTGGGGCCTCTAAAGTCAGTCGCCTGGACACACTCTGAGTGTCAACAATTAATCAATGATACCAGGGAGGACAGACTAGGACCATACAGGCACAGGCTGTGGCAGGATGATTTCAATTTCCTACATGCCCAGGCCCCCAGAAATTGTTGCTGCTGCCCCGCGCCGAAGTTAAATTAGGACAACACTTATCTGACCTCAAAAAGTGCTGCTACCCTGTTGTGGAGTGGGGGGGTGGGGTTCTGTCCTGTCATGGTGAGTCCGAGAGCAGGTGCTTTCAGAGTGTCTTTTATCGGCACAGCTCTCAAAACAGCGGTGCCATCACTGACTCGACTCCATAAGCAGCTCTTCTCACCGTCCTTTGTGTGATACAGACTTCAATCTCATCTACACTACAGCAGCTCTGTCTGCAGCCAGTGAGTATGACAGTGACTCACAGAGACACTTTAGCAACAACACATCAGCAGCAATAGAATTGTTGTGACTGGCTGGCTGGGGCTGGCATAAATCTTTTCTGGAGGACCGGACGCAACAGGTCTGGCTCCCTCCGGCCTCTTCCTTACCCCAGAGAGTGTCTACAGGGGTCCCACAGGGATCCTCCGTGTCCTGTCCTCTCTTTAATATCTATGTGACTCCTGGTTCAACTTGCAGAGGACTTGGGAGCAAAAATCATTGCCTACGCTGATGATACGCAGCTTCTGTTTACTTGGGATAAAAATGAGGGCTCCACCGATGCTGCTCAAAAATGCTTGACTACAGTCTTCCATTGGCTGTCCTCCACGCAACTCAAATGCAACAAAGACAAATCTGAAATCCTTATCTTCGGAAAGTTTCCCCCCCAGTTTAGAGAAACACTCTGGCCGTCCGACTTTGCTCTGCCAGTATCAACAGGCCAACCCGTTAAAAACCTGGGGATTTGGTTCGAAGAGAACCTCACCTTTTCGACTCAGATTAAGAAGCTGGCTGGGACATGCTTTGGGTTACTAAAAACTCTCAGGAAATTCTTTCCCCTTCTTCCTAGGGCTGCTAGGGAAATGGTCACCCACGCCCTTATTCTATCTCGGATAGATTATGCTAACGCTCTTTATGTCGATACAAAAGGGGATGATGGACGGAACGTTTGAGCCAATCAAACACTCACCCCCAGTCAACTGATCTGGGTTTAATCCATCATCATTCTTTAGCTCACTCCACCACCCCAGTTCAGACATGGCCATATGCAAATCAGTCTGACCCTGTGCCTCATGGGAACAGTCCAGCCCGAACTGCCAAGCCATGTCTCTCCTGGACCGGAAACAAGCATCCTAGGACCGGTTTCTGGCATTCCAGCCGTCATCAGCCAGGCTTGCTTGAATCCAGTGGCAAAGTGAGCAAGGGACCCACGTCTGGGCATACCCCCGCCAACTTAGGGCGAACAAAGCGATACAAAAGGGGAGATGGACGGAATGCCAGAAACCGGTCCTAGGATGCTTGTTTCCGGTCCAGGGAAGACATGGCTTGGCAGTTCGGGCTGGACTGTTCCCATGAGGCACAGGGTCAGACTGATTTGCATATGGCCATGTCTGAACTGGGGTGGTGGAGTGAGCTAAAGAATGATGGATTAAACCCAGATCAGTTGACTGGGGGTGAGTGTTTGATTGGCTCAAGCGTTCCGTCCATCATCCCCTTTGTATCGCTTTGGTCGCCCTAAGTTGGCAGGGTATGCCCAGACGTGGGTCCCTTGCTCACTTTGCCACTGGATTCAAGCAAGCCTGGCTGATGACGGCTGGAATGCCAGAAACCGGTCCTAGGATGCTTGTTTCCGGTCCAGGGAAGACATGGCTTGGCAGTTCGGGCTGGACTGTTCCCATGAGGCACAGGGTCAGACTGATTTGCATATGGCCATGTCTGAACTGGGGTAGTGGAGTGAGCTAAAGAATGATGATGGATTAAACCCAGATCAGTTGACTGGGGGTGAGTGTTTGATTGGCTCAAGCGTTCCGTCCATCATCCCCTTTTGTAACGCTCTTTATGTCGGCACTCCGGGCTATATGTTGAACAGATTACAGGTGGTTCAGAACGCGGCAGCCAGGCTTCTCATTGGCATTCCTGCCAGAAGCAGCGTGAGACAACATCTGAGAGCGCTTCACTGGCTGCCCGTAGCAGAACGGGTGAAATTTAAATCCCTAGTTATAGCTCACCGCGCTCTTCATGCCCTGGGACCAATCTACCGCCAAAAACGTTTTTCCTTTTACACTCCACCAAGATTACTTTGCTCTACGCACCAACATTAGGCCAATGTCCCTCGGTTCCGATTGCAGAGGACGGGGGGTGGCTCACTTGCTTTGAAAGCCTCCTTGGCCTGGAACGCGCTGCCGTTTGCCCTCCGTAGCATTCAGGACCCTACTCCTTTTTAAAAAAAAAATTGAAAACATTCCTTTTCAATTAATTTGGCCCGTTATTTCTCTCAAGGTTCGCGCCGGGACACTCTTGTAGTATCTGTGCGCGTTACAAAGGGAGATAACATAACATAACTCATAGGCTTACGTAAGTCAAAAACTAAGGCTGCTGTAATTAAATGTTCCTGTTCAAAGGTCGGAGATTCGTCTACTGGCAGTTCACTCTGCATGTTCTATTGCAGAGGGTTAACATCCCTGCTGCAAAGAACATCACTGTACTATGCAAATCGCAAAACTGTTTATGAGAATTACTGTGGGTTACTGGATGCTATGTTAGTGCCCTTTCATTTCTAGTGCTGTGCAGCAGTTTCAAGATCTTAGTTTGTTGTTGCTCAAATGGGTGTAATTTCTGATATTTATGTGTTTCCCTGTCTTCATTGCTTGATTTTGATCGGGAGAAAGTGTCACTCAGTCATTGAAATGTCACTCATAATTACACTGACATTTTTAAAATGTCACACATAGCAATCTGAAACCTTGCAGCTATCCATAACTATAGTTTAATTTTCTCCTACCTTTCACTGGTTCCATGTTCGTGACAACATTGCAGCCTGCAAGCTGCATGGGGCGCAGATCCAGCATTTGCAATGCAATAGGTCTCGCATTTGCGAGAGTTTAAGCTATTGGCATTGTAAATGACAATGACTTTAATGTATCTGTTTTTAAAAACAACACATAAAAAGGCATTGTCATTTACAATGCCAATAGCTGAAACCCTTGCAAATGCAAGACCTATTGCATTGCAAATGCTTGTTTCATTTGGTTGTAATTGCCCATGCAAAAAGGGTGCTAATGTGCACAAAACAAGTGAAATTACCTTTGGTGAATGTTAGTTAAATTTTTTTTTGCACTTAGTAACCAGATACAAAAAAAGTGGCGACACCTGTGGTGTTGCTAAGGTGAGTTGTCATGGGGGGGGGTCATATGTCATGGTGGTCATAATGGATAACGTGTATATTCTGTAGGAGAATGTTCATGATTGTTGGAGACAGTTGGAGTAGACTTCGGGTTGTGAAGAATGCACTAGCCTGCTTTCCCCCATTCGAAGAATAAACTTTTAAAACTCAACTGCGCTTGGAATGAGTGTCACTACAAATTTGGCGATGAGCTGTGGAAAGTACCTGCATGCATTCCTGTGGACGCCGTGATGGTCATCCTTTATGCGGCTGAATTCAGTGAGCTTTCGCAGTGCACCTGTTCTGGTGAGATGGGGGAGAGTGGGCAGGAAGGAGAATGTCCTAGTCAGGTGAGACTTGATGCGACATGAGTACTGTGTCTGGGAAGGCCTGGAAGTTGCCCGTGGGCTCTGTGCACAGCTGTTGCTTGCACATTAGGAGCAGAACACGTGACGGTGTGAGAAGGAAGACCGCGCGAGAGGTGCATGAGAAGGAAGACCGCGCGAGAGGTGCATGAGAAGGAAGACCGCGCGAGAGGTGCATGAGAAGGAAGACCGCGCGAGAGGTGCATGAGAAGGAAGACCGCGCGAGAGGTGCATGAGAAGGAAGACCGCGCGAGAGGTGCATGAGAAGGAAGACCGCGCGAGAGGTGCATGAGAAGGAAGACCGCGCGAGAGGTGCAGTGGCATGTAGAGAAGACAGGTGCACAGCTGACGTGCACACTTTCTCTGCATTACATCGCTACGCCAGGAGCCATTTTGAAGCAGGTTTCTATGCTTCACTCGAACAGCCTTTCTGTTCTCTGCCTTACGTTACTACGCCGGTGGCCATTTTGAAGCAGGTTTCTACGCTTCACTTTAACTGCCTTCCCTGCATTGTCATCTACCTGCCGTGATACGCACACCATCTGTGTGTTATTGGTCGGAGGTCATACAGCAAGTTCCTGCTTTGCCGTCTACCAGAGTGATGCGCACACCTATTGCGTGTCATTCGTTGAAGGTTACAGTCAAGCTATGGTGACGCACACACCTTTGGAGGTGTGTCAACATCTCCTGGTCAAGGCGATGTGCCCTGGCCTTGATTGTTGCAATGTTTCCACGGTGACATGCACTCCTTCCGAGGGGTGTCGGCACCATTTCATTTGTTCATGATGTACTTTTACAGTCAGTGACAGTCTTCAGCAATTTGCTGTGACACGTTGTTCTGTTGAATTCCTATTATATGCAAACATAGCTGTTAAAAAAATAAAGAAAGAAGAATGCTGTTAATTCATCATACCATCTGTATTAAGGCAAGGAACTGTGTAGTTCTATGGTTTTGCTGAGTGTGCTCTCCTTTGGAACTGTTACATTTATTTCCTTTATAGCGTCCAACATTGGAGGTTAATTTTTCTCCCGTAAGAAGGTGGTGGAGGCAAATCATGTTTTTGGAAGTTGAGATGAGACTTGGAATTTCGTTTGTGCAATTGCAAAAAATTATTTAGGCATTGTGAATAGTGTTAGTTTAAGAGTAGTGCATTGTCTCTTAGCGGCATGTGTGCCCAAACATTTTCGTTTACCCCACCTTTACCCTTTTTACTGTGCACAGGGGAACCCCAAATGAAGTGGCCTGAGTGGAAAGAGTACTTTTTAAAATATATTTCTGCTATTGAGGAGGAAGAGTCAGAGGAGTTTTCTGCTTCCAGGAAGAAGAAAATTATTTTGCACAGCCCGGGTCCAGAAGGGTTGAGAGTTTTTAACCAAATGGGGAAAAAGGTTAGAGTTGGGGAGGAACAGAATGTTTTCAAGAATGCATTGGAGGACCTTGATGTGTACTATCAACCTGCGATCTGTGCTGCATTTGATAGGTTCAATTTCTTCTAGAGGAAACAAGGGCTTTTTGAAGCTGTGGAAGATCATGTATCGACTCTTAAGAAGTTGGCAGCTTCTTGCAAGTTTAGCACCTTGCATGATGATTTCATACGTGACACAATTATTATGCACACCAATGATTCCAACTTGCAAGACAGGCTTTGGGCTAGTGGTGATTCCTCTTTTGAGGACCTAATTGCTTAATTGCTTTAGTTAAGCACAGTGAACTTTCAAAGAGATGTATTAAGGTGGCCACGAATAGTGCCACTACCTCATCTGAACTTCAAGAGAAAGAAGCGGTCTGTAAATGGTCTGGTGTGTGTAGCAAAAAAATTAAGGAAGGTGATTGAGCAAAAAGGAAAATTAAAGGGCCATACAAGGATAAGAACTATGTTTTAGGTTTGGCAGTAAAGACCACCTAGCAGGAGTGAGAATTGTCTTGCAATTAAAGCCAGATGTCAATTTTGTGGGGTGATTGGACATTATGCCAAAGTATGCAGTAAGAAGCATAAGAGGACTCAGTGTGAATTTGGTTGCAGAAAAGTAGAGTCTGAGCAGTCAGATGATGATTATGGGAATGAGGTAGAAGGTGTGTTGTGCATGGAATGTCCTGTTCTAAACTTAGATATGATGCCTAAGAACAAACCTACGTGTCAGATGATCATTGGAGGAGTTAGGATTGCGATTGTAGCTGATTCGGGCTCACCTTATACAATCATTAATAGGAGAATGTAGGGGGACAATTTCATTGAAGTTTTAGGTGAACACCTGAAAGACACTGACATTCATCTGGTCATGTTTACGGGTAAGAATATTCTGATATTAGGTTATCGTTTGTCCCCTTTCAAATTTAAGGGCAGGACAATCATGAGTAAGTTGGTTGTAGCCAAGGTGGGACTCTCTGTTTTAGGGTGGATGGACCAAAAAGCTTTGAACATAGTATTGAATCCCAACAGCGTGGCTCAAGTACTTTTGTTGGATGAATCGGAGCAGGCTCTTGTGAGGAAACTGAAAGGTGATTTCCCTGCAGTGTTTTCCTGCCAAGTTGGTAGACTAGAGAAATGTGTGCACAAAATAGTATTGAAGGATGGAGCAAAGCCTGTTAGTCATAAAGTAAGGGATGAAGTAGCTAAAGAATTGGAAATGCTAGAAAGGAAAGGCATATTTGAGCCAATAGAGAGTGCAGAGTGGCTTGCTTTTTTTGGTTTTTGCCAGGAAGGCGAATGTAAAGCTGAGAGTATGCATTCATCTTAGAGAGCTGAACAAGAACATTGTTGTAGACAAATTTCCGTTGCCAAGGATTTCTGAATTACTGACAAAAACCAAAGAAGTTACATGGTTTTCCATGAATGACCTAGCTTAAGCGTATCACCAGGTGACTCTACACGCGGAGAGTAGGGAATGGACTGCTTTCATTTCACCTATGGGATGTTTCCGCTTTGTTAGGATGCCTTTTGGGTTGGCATCCGTGGCTGCGGTGTTCCAAAGATTGATGCACAAACACGTGAAGGACTTCCCCTCTGTAGTATACTTCCAATATGATATTCTGGTCAAGAGGGAAAGTAAAGATGATCATGATCGTAATTTATATAAAGTATTGGAAAAAGGTAAGGATTATGGGTTAACGGCTGAATTAGACAAATGTAAATTCTGTAGACAGTCGGTATCATACTTGGGACATGAGATCAGTGACAAAGTGATCTTCCCCAAAACGAAGATTATAGAAGCAATCAGAGATTTACCTGGCCCTACATGCAAGGATAAAGTAAGATCTTTCATAGGTCTTGCTGAATTTTATGCAAAATTTGTAAAGAAGTTTGTGGATAAGACATACAATAATCATTAATTATTGAAGGCTCGGCAGAGTTTTGTGTGAAATGACACAATGCAGACAGAATTTGAAGGAATTAAGAATGACATTTGTGAAGCAATACCTTCGCAAGCGTTCAATTCTAAGGCTCACACAGTTTTGACTATGGATGCTAGTGGGAAAGGATTAGGTGCTGTGTTGACTCAAGTTTCAAGGGTGGGAGTTGAAAGCACTGTATTTTTTGTGTCCCGAGCACTCACGTCACCTGAAGAAAAGTACTCCGTTATAGAACGGGAAATGCTGGCTTGTGTATGGGCCATGAGTAAATTTAGGCAATGTCTGTGGGGCATGGAAATCACATTACGTGCAGATCACAAACAATTACTTAAGGATTTAACTACTGATCGTTCAGCTAAAGCTACACCTTGCATTGCCAGGATGTCTCTGTGCTTGCTAGACTATGTATATCTGATAGAATATTTACTAGGCAGGAAGAATAAAGTGGCGGACTATCTTAGCATGTCACCGGTATAAGGAGTCATTGAGGAAACTAGTGAGTGGGAGGATTACAGGGTGGACTGTGAAACGGAAGCCATTTCTGAAGGTGAATCGAAGGCTGGGTATGAGGATGATACAGTTTTGGGTAAAAAATTTTAATGTGTGTTACATTGCTGGCCAGACAAAGGGAAAGTTTCTGAGGAATCTAAAACCTTTTGGGAACTGAATTAAGAGTTATCCATTGCTGTTTCTCGGTTCCTGTTCAGGGGTGGCAGAGTTGTTCCTCCACAGAATCTCTGTCAAATGATTCTAGGGTTGATGCATGAAGGACATTTGGGAATTGTGAAGCCCAAACTGAGAGCTAAAGGTTCCTACTGGTGGCTCGAAATTGATTCCTGCATGGAGAGGTTTGTTAGGAATCGTGAACATTGTGGGAATGCTGATAAAACTCAGATTGTATTCAGACCACCATGTGGCATTAATGAGATAGCAGAAAACCCTTGGAAAGTTTTAGCAATTGGTATTTTAGGGCCAGTCCTGGATAGGAATGGTATTCCCAAGAATGCTATTGTGTTACTTGACACATATGCTAATTGGCCAGAATTGAAGGTATGTGAACGCGCGGATGCAGCATGTATAGTTGCATTCTTGGAGGAAATTATCCTTAGGGAAGGAATTCCTGGGTTACTTTTGAGTGATAATGGTCCACAATTTTTGGCTGAAAAGTTTACCAATCTCCTTTCTAGGAATAGCATCAAGGAGAAAAATACTCCAATGCATCACCCTGCCAGCAATGGTGCTGTTGAGAGATTTAACAGTGTTCATGGGTTGTATTCAAGCAACCATAAACAAGGGGTAGAGCTGGGAATTGGAACTGGACAAATTAGAGTCGGCATACCATATAACTCCTACTGTTACGGGATATAATCCCTTTAAGATTTTGAAGGGACAGGATCCGTTTAACAAGGAGAATGTTATGTGAATGTATAATGGAGGTCTAAGTAAGTGGTAACCTGAATTGGTCAAAGGAAATTTAGAAAACGCTCACTAGACTTAAAAAGAGTATTATGACAAAAAGCAATATGTGAAGGATGTCACTCTCAATGAGGGAGAATCGGTGTGAGTTAAGCTGGAATAAAGTGTGAAGAAGAGTGGAAGTCACTATTCTGAACCATTAACGGTGTGTAAGGTGGTTATGTGTTCAGCTAAGCTCAGTAATGGTAAGGTTTGGCATTTTAGCAAACTTTCTAAATGTAATAAAATTCTTTCTTGGAACGTTGGGGGGATTGAGAGCTTCTGGATCATCATTATGGTAGGAGGAAGGAAATGGTGAGCCTGGTAATTGTGATGTTTGTGTTCAGCAAAGTGAGACTACAGTTAACCTTCTGACTCTACCTCAAGAGGCTAGGATTGAGTTTTTCCTGGTGGTGTGACCAAGATACCTAGCGGTGGTAAGGAACTGGGACATACCTCATGGTCTCATGTCCATGGAGCAAAGGTAACAAATTGTGGTAGAGCCTTTTCACTGCTCACAAAATTGAAAGATTTTGTAGTCGGTTGGGTGTGGGTACAAATTTGTAAGCTAAGTTGCCTGTGTAATGTACGCCTCCTTACCTAGTCCTGAGTAAAATGTTCCTTGCATAGTTTAGTATGTTCGGCTATTATTACTATGTTACTTTGCAGTATTAGTGGCATGCAGTGTGGTGTTTAGTTGCTTCATTTACAGTGTAAGTCTCATACTGTCATTTCTGCTATTACTTTATAATTGTTTAGTTTTTAAAGGAGGAAAATGTGTGGTGTTGCTAAGGTGGGCTGTCATGGGGGTCATGTGTCATGGTGGTCATAGTGGATGACGTGTAGATTCTGTAAGAGAATGTTCATGACAGTTGGAGTGGAGTTCGAGCTGTGAAGGATGCACTAGACTGCTCTCGCACAATCGAAGAATAAACTTTTTTTTCAAAATCATCTTTATTCAGTCATTGTTGGACCATAAAAGCACGGAATAAAACATTTACATCTTCATAAAATATAAATAACACTCTAAAAACATCATAAGACAGATACTCATTAGAATGCATAGATTATTTTCAATTTGATAGCAGCAATGATCTAACTAAGAACAGCTGTACAAACATCACATGATTCTAAGCTTTGCAGATAGATCAAGCCCTCTTTGTAAGAATTAAAGTGCTTATGTAGAAGGGCAGGGAGTAAAAAGCGTAATCTAAGAGAGTCATATAAAGTACAAAAGAACATGAAATGAACAGTTGATTGGGCAGTAACACAGTCAAAGGGACAACAGGGGAGGGAGGGAAACCAAGAGGCCACTAGTGGAAAAGCCACAAGGAAGTGAACTATGTGTAGTCTCAATCTAGTGAGATCTATCCAGTTCAGATAAGGCTTCATATCAGATGATGTGAATATCTGCATATATATTGAAACTGTAGGCATATCAAGTAATTTTTCTAGTCTAATTCCCTTTTTGTAAGTTTTGTAGCTCCCCTTGACTTCCATTTTAAGATGAGGTGTTATACTTTGTGGTGACTCAAAGAGATGACTGTACCCCAGACTATGGAAGGTGTTTCGCACATAAGCCAACTATGAGTTAGCAGTCATGTTATCTAATTTTAAACAATCTAGTAATATCTTCAGCGCAAAGTCTGAACTCGGGGAGCTCCATAGCTTTATCCCCATTAAAAGAGGTGCCATGGAGATCTGGTCCTCCATGAACCTTATACCCGATTCGATATGTGCAATAAGGGTCAAGGTGGATTTAGGAATGGCCAGAAGCCTGCACATAAAACTATTTTCGTCTACTTATAGTTTTGTGCAGGCAGTACAGCCCCAGACTTCGGCTCCATAAGTGCCCACTGATAGGCACTTGCTTTTATAAAGTTGGTTCATTTTGTATACCAGCTTGTGGCCTAACTGTTTTGCAAATCTGAATATTACATCTTCAGCTGCACACATCTTTTGTTCCCTTTGGGTAAGTAACCTGTCCCATGATCCATTTGCCTCCAATAAAATACCAAGATACTTGAAAAAAGGAACTTTTTCAATTTGTGTCCCCTCAATAAAAAAGTTTTTGTCTTGGTGTGTTTTGAACCACATGTCATAATACATTTTTTTGACTGATTTACCTTAACTTTTAATCTCAGCATAAAATTATTAAACTCGGTCCGAAACTTCTTAAAACTCAACTGAACTTGGTATGAGTGTTACAACAACACCCAATGCAAATATTTGTTCTGGGGATATTATGCACCTGTTATTCAGGCAAGGGTAGAAAAGCCCCCCCAAAGAGGCAAAACCAAAGCACTGCAGTGTACTAAAGTACCACGGCCCCCAAACTCCAAGACCAATTGATAAAGTTTTTATCCTTGCCTAATCTTGTAAACAATGAAAACCACATACAAAACTGGTAGGTGATTCAAAAACGAGGGTTGTGGGGAGATGAGGAGCATGTTCATTGGAAGCCTGTCCTGTGGCTTATTCTGTATTCCTGAGTAGTTCATCCAGTGCTACTTGATTGGCTACTTAAAAGCAGCTCCTATTATTATTCTCCACTCTTTAGTAAAAAATAATCTGGTGATTAAATAAATTATATTGATAAAAAGTTGTATTTCTTATTTGCAGTTTAAACATGGTTGAATAAATAGTCTGGTCTAGATGCAGCTTTACCTCTGCCCACTGCATGTACTATCTTGCACCTGGATAGAACCTTTTGGCCATGGAAGAATTGGGATTTATTGCTAGGATAAGTTTATAATTGCCATTATTAAT
Organism: Calotriton arnoldi; assembly: GCA_963921515.1. Classification (NCBI taxonomy): domain Eukaryota; kingdom Metazoa; phylum Chordata; class Amphibia; order Caudata; family Salamandridae; genus Calotriton; species Calotriton arnoldi. The sequence goes on from CAWUFW010019177.1 coordinate 158,320, forward strand.
AAAGGGTCTCTGCTAATATTGATCTCATGCTTTTTAATATTGATATTTCACCTTTCTTATCCATTACTTGTTACTTACGTTACCATATTTCCTGAAGATATACTAACTTGCTTCTGATGTTGCTGATTTTCTGGCACAGTATTTGATACAAGTCTCTAAACTTATGCTACAGAACGGTATACATTTTTGCTGTTAGATAGCACCCTTTATGAGAAAATTGAAATTCGTGCCAACCCTTGTATTAAAATACAAAATTCTCAACTTACAACCTGAGGTTGTATCATAATCCCATTCTCAGCACTGCACTGACGCAGAAAGGGTTTGAGTATTTATTTTGTCTGTCTAACCTTCATACATTAATGCCAAATGTTAGACCTTGCATCCTTGGTTTTCCCCCTAACCTTCTGCCTCTGGACCTGTTTTTGCTGACATCGTTGTTGCTGGCATTAGGACTCTGCTCACTTTACCACTGGTGACCAGTGCTAAAGTGCTTGTGCTCTCCACTCAAAACCTGTTAGATTTGCTTATACCCAATTGGCATATTTCATTTACTTGTTAGCCCCTAGCAAAGTGGCAACACGTGCCCAGGGCCCATAAATTAAATGCTACCTACTAAGAGGCCTGCAGCACTGATTGTGCCACCCACTCAAGTAGCACCTTAAACATGTCTCAGGCCTACCATTGCAGCCTGTGTGAGCGCAGTATTTTAAACTTCCACTTCGACCTGGCAAATCATTTGCCAGGCCCAAACCTTCCTTTATAACACGTATAACTAACCCCTAAGTTAGGCCCTGGACAGCCCCAAAGGAATGGTGCACTGTATTTAAAAATATAGACATGTACATTTAAGGTTTATATGTCCCGGTACTGAGGTTCACTGACAGAATATCGATGTTCAAAAAATCGATGTTCCAAATATCGGAAAAAAAATATAGACCACAAAAATCTCGACTCATACCAACACAGGTAAGTAAAAAAATATCGACTCAAAAATATCGATGTAAAAAAATAGATGTAAAAATATTGATTTAAATATATATTTATATATATATATATATTATCTACTGGCGGTCGCCAGTAGATAGTTATAGTTGGGACCTATTTTCCATAGGAAATCCAGCGACATTCTATTTGAAATAACTCTTGCGTCGGTTGGACGAATCTTCGCAAACTTTTCAAACTTTATGGCCCGCTCCGGTCCGCTCCTACCCTGAAAGTCTCAGGGTGATTCGTCAAGCGGGGCCGAGAAAAAAGGAGGGTCCCAAAACGTGTTTTCCCCATTCATTTTCCCATAGGAAACTTTAGACACGGCTACAGCCCGAACTGCTGAACGGAATTACACCAAATTTGGCAAAGAGGTAGTTCTTGGTTCAAAAGAACCCTTTTGTTAAATGGTGTAAATCCGTTAAGTAGTTGCTGAGAAAACAAAAGTAAAAACACATATATATCTGGGCGGAGCCTAACCACACGTCATCGTGAGATCTGATTGGCTGTCAGCACTTCATCCTGGAATTGCTGGCAGCCATCTTGGGACCAATATAAATGATAGTACCCCATTGAAATGCATTGTAGTGAATCGAAGATTTTGAGGGTTACCAAAAGGAGAGAACTATAAAGGGTGATAACAGACTTTAGTTACATTAGAATTCATTTGTTGATGGTACCATACTAATTTCAGGAATTGTGGTGTGTTCTAAGGTGATTTTACCCTGTGAAAAACCTTCTGCTGGGATATCATGAATCATGTTTGAGAGAACTATTTTCACATGCTTGTCCCATACAGTTTTGGAAGGTGCCCCAGAAGCTAAAATGAGAGCATATTTTATGTAAATTCACATTATCTTTCTCAGTCATGTGAGAATGAAGTCTGACATTCTCAGTAAAACATGTACATCCAACAAGGGCAGAGACTGTCAGTTGATTCCTTTGTGTTCTACTGCAGCTTCCCAGAGTGTTCTAAAGAACAACTAGAGTGCTAACAGCCTTACTTATGACAAAAGTATGGCACACCTGAAGCCATCTTGATTGGAATAAACTGGTAACACTTAAAACATTTAATTTAAAAAAGGAACAAAATGATGGGGTTCATCTTGTCATAGAAATTATGGTTAGTGCTCTGGAAAGAAAAATTAGGACATGTTTCAAGTGTGATCTCAAATATCTTCCTGTTATATTTCAACAGGAGCAGCATGTCAGTTGATGCCTTTGTGTTCTACTGCAGCTTCCCAGAGTCTTCTAAAGAACAACTAGAGCGCTAACAGTCTTAATTATGACAAAAGTATGGCACACCTGAAGCCATCTTGATTGGAATAAACTGGTAACACTTAAAACATTTAATTTAAAAAGGAACAAAATGAGGGGTTCATTTTGCCATAGAAATTATGGTTAGTGCTGTAGAAAGAAAATGTAGTGCATGTTTTAAGTGAGATCTCAAATCCTCTTCTATTTCATTAGAAAATTCTGACATGCAGACTGAAACAATCACTTTCAATACCAGCAGTAGACTTCCAGTTAACTCCTTGGTGATCTAATGAACAACTAGAGTAATAACATTCTGAATTTATGGCAAATGTGTGACACATCTGAATGCCTTCTTGATGGAATCAAAGTAAAAAACTGAAAGCATTTCCTACTGAGGAGACTGCAGTAAATGAGGAAATTAGGAAACTTCATAACAAAGAAGTCTTCCAAGATGGCCACCAGTGAAAAAAGAGCCCAAATGTAGCACAAATATTACCCAGATGTAGCCCACATATAGCCCAATGACAAAAGTGTGCAAAACACTTTTTATTTTTAGTTTTTTTGCAGTTTTATGTAGTGCAGACTGGTCAGGTATTGGAGCGTTGCATCTTAAAACATGACCCCCTACACTACAAAAACACCACTGCACTACCCTAAACCCTAAAACACTACCTCAGCACTACCCCCTACACTACACAAGCACCACTGCACTATCCTAAACCCTAAAACACTACCCCCAGCATGACCCCTACACTACACAAACACCACTGCACTACCCTAAACCCTAAAACACTACCCCAACACCACTGCACTAACCTAAATTCTAAAACACTACCCCAGCATGACCCCCTACACTACCCAAACACCACTGCACTACCCTAAAACATGACCCCCTACACTACACAAACACCACTGCACTACCCTAAACCCTAAAACACTACCCCCAGCACGACCCCCTACACTACACCAAGCACCACTACACTACCCTAAACCCTAAAACACTATCCCCAGCACGACCCCTACACTACACAAACACCACTGCACTACCTTAAACCCTAAAACACTACCCCAGCACGACCCCCTACACTACCCAAACACCACTGCACTACCCTAAAACATGACCCCCTACACTACACAAACACCACTGCACTACCCTAAACCCTAAAACACTACCCCCAGCACGACCCCTACACTACACAAGCACCACTGCACTACCCTAAACCCTAAAACATTATCCCCAGCACGACCCCCTACACTGCCCGAACACCACTGCACTGCCCTAAACCCTGAAACACCAGCCCCTGCACGACCCCCTACAGTGCCCGAACACCACTGCACTGCCCTAAACCCTGAAACACATACCCTAGCATGACCCCCTACACTGCCCGAACACCACTGCACTGCCCTAAACCCTGAAACACCACCCCCAGCATGACCCCTACACTGCCCGAACACCACTGCACTGCCCTAAACCCTGAAACACTACCCCCAGCAAGACCTCCTACACTGCCCGAACACCACTGCACTAAACCCTGAAACATCACCCCCAGCAAGACCCCCTACACTGCCCGAACACCACTGCCCTAAACCCTGAAACACCACCCCCAGCACGACCCCCTACACTGCCCGAACACCACTGCACTGCCCTAAACCCTGAAACATCACCCCCAGCAAGACCCCCTACACTGCCCGAACGCCACTGCACTAAAGCCTGAAACACCACCCCCAGCAAGACCACCTACACTGGCCGAACACCACTGCACTAAAGCCTGAAACACCACCCCCAGCAAGACCACCTACACTGCCCGAACAACACTGCACTGCCCTAAACCCTGAAACACCAGCCCCAGCACGACCCCCTCACAACACAAACACCACTGCACTACCCTAAACCCTAAAACACTACCCCCTACACTACACAAACACCACTGCACTACCCTAAAACACTACCCCCAGCAGTACACCTACACTACCCAAACACCACTGCACTAACCTAAACCCTAAAACACTACCCCAGCAGTACCCCCTACACTACCCAAACACCACTGCACTACCCTAAATCACTACCCCCAGCACGACCCCCTACACTACCCAAACACCACTGCACTACCCTAAACCCTAAAACACTACCCCCAGCACGACTCCCTACACTACCCAAACACCACTGCACTACCCTAAACCCTAAATCTACCCCCAGCATGACCCCTACACTACACAAACACCACTGCACTACCCTAAACCCTAAAACACTACCACCAGCACGACCCTCTTCACTACCTAAACACAACTACACAATTTGTTACAGGCGTTGCAACGCAGGCCTGTGGTGCTTACTGGAAGTACCTAGTGGGCTAGTTGGGCCCCAGGGACCCTCAGGATTCAAGGTGACCTAATCCCCCAACTTAAAACGCACCACGGGGTGCGTTTGCACAGTGGTGAAGGGAGGGGCGGGGCCTCAGGTGACATGTGTGCAAAAACGCCCTGTGGTGCGTTTTAAGTTGGGGAATTAATTCCTTTGAATCCTGAGGGACCCTGGGGGCCAACTAGCCCACCAGGTACCTTCAGTAAGCACAACAGAGTTGCGTTGCAGAGAGGTGAAAAAGGTGCGTGGCCTCGGAACGCCTCTCTGCAACTCAGCTCTGTGGTCCTAACTGTAGGTACCTGGGGGCTAGTTGGGCCCCAGGGACCCTCAGAATTCAAGGGACTTAATCCCGCAACTTAAAGCGTGCCACGGGGTGCGTTTGCACACGTCACCTCAGGCCCCTCCCTTCACCACTGTGCAAACGCGCCTGTAGCGCGTTTAAGAGGTAGTTTTAATCCCCCTGCCCTATTATGTACTAGGGACTTGCAGAGGAGGTCATGCTAATCACAGGGGTACCCCAGCGCATAGTGTTCCCTAGTGTATGTAGGTGTTTTCACTGTATTCTAAGTGTCTTTTAGCATAGCACTGGCTCTGGTTAGTCAGGAGTCAGTTACCACCAGTACCCGTCTGAAAAAGTTGTGGGCACAGGATGATTTTGCAACAAGGCCTCTTTCTGCTCCTCTGTTGGTTCTTTCTGCACATCTTTTGCTTCTTTCTGTGCATTTTTCTTCTTTCTTCACATGTCCTACCTCTGTAGGCATAGTTAGAAACTAGCATTTAAAAAACCTTTGAAATTCACTTAAAAAATCATAGGTTTCAGGCACGTTATAGTTAGAAATTAGCATTTAAAAAACCTTTGAAATTCACTGAAAAAACCATAGGTTTTAGGGACAGTTATAGTTAGTTGGACATTTCACTCGTACAAAACCATAGAAATTCTCTGGTTATAGTTAGTTCAGCTAACTATAACTCGCGCCCATAATGCACTGCTGATGACGTCACATATTACATCACTCATGACATGGTCAGTGACATCACTGATGACATCACTGATGACATCTCAAATGACATCACTGATGACATCATCCATGTGATAATTTCATGCATCTTCTCACACCCTAATATAACTTTTGATACACCCACTCTAAATTACAGACTGCCATTCTCAAAACCATAGACACTCCAACACCAAAAACTACATACCCACTCACTGAGTCTTAGGTCTACACACACATCCACTCACTCACCCGTACAGTCACTCATACTTAGTCACTCAGTACAGGACTATCATAGGCACTCATACACCTATATAAACACTCACACACTGCCACTCATCCATAGAGGTACTCACACACCTAGTCAGTCATGCAAAAACTTAATCACACACCCATTTACTCACCTATACAGTTATACACACACCAGCTCACTTACTCATACAAATACTAGCACATTCTTACGCTCTTATACAATCACTGATACAAGTACACACTCATCCATACAGCCACTCTCACAATCACACACTCTCACTTATAGCCATTTATATACTCCAACACACATATATACTGCCTTTCACATATGTAGTTACTCACACATGTACCACTGAGATATACATTCAATCACTAACACACCCATACACACACTCACCCACCCATACAGTCCATCACAGATGCACTCTTGAAACCATGCACCCAGTGAATCACCAACTCACACATCTATGCACAGAGTCACACACACCCCACCCACACAAACACTCAGGCACCCATACAGATACTCAGACAATCAATCAATAACCCATGTAGACACTCATGTAGCTATTCAGAAAGCCATGCAGCCGCTTACAAACCAACAGACAGACGGATACAGACATTCACACAGTTTAGTCACTAACCCATGCATTCAGTAAGATACATTTAATCACTCACTTGTAGAGTCAGTCACTCACGTACTAAATCATCCATTCAGACACTTATACACCCACTCATTCTTCAATACGCCTTTCCCTATATATATTAAACATATTTAAACTTTACAGAAACACACAGTCACTGGATGATGTCATCAGCGATGTCATCAGTGATGTCACTGACCATGTCATGAGTGATGTAATATGTGACGTCATCAGCAGTGCATTGCGTGGCGCGAGTTATAGTTAGCTGAACTAACTATAACCGGGGAATTTCTATGGTTTTGTACGAGTGAAATGTCCAACTAACTATAACTGTCCCTAAAACCTATGGTTTTTTCAGTGAATATATATATAATACAAATAATATATATTAAATATTAATTTTAACAAAATAAATTAAATTTAATATTCATTTTTACAAAATATTACAAATAAACTTAATTTAAAAAAATAAAACCAAAAATAATAATTTATATATATATATTTACTTTAAAATAATTAATAAACTATTATCTTTAATTTATTTTAACACTTTAAAATTATATAAAATTGTATTCAAACTAAATATATAAAAATTCTAAAATAAATTTAAACTATGAAAAAATATTTAAATTTATATTTCCCAATACAATCAGTGCAACAGTAGGAAAAGTGTTGGATAGCAAAATAATTGAATTTACTATTCCAACTCCATTGAGTGCAACAGTAGGGAAAGTGTTGAATAGCAGAGGGGTAAAAATTACTATTCCCACTCCAGTGAATGCAACAGTTGGGAAAAAATTAGATCCCGGAGAAAAAAAAATATTATTCACACTCAAACACTTAGAAAAAAGAAAAACAATATTAAAAATGATATAAAATAATAAAAATTAATAAACAAAATTAAAAAAATAAGTTTAACAAATATTGCCTTTGCCATTTGGCGCCTGCAGCCTTTCTCTGGGTGGGGTGACAGTTTTGCTTTGTGTATTCCTACTAGACAGCCACACACAATGGGGAGCTTAGGTGTTACTGGGTGGGCTACCACTGGCAGGATGGGAGGAAGGAGCTGGGCACACCCCCACTCTCACTTGAAAAGGCTATGTCCTGTCTCCACACAAAGGCCCTCACTTGGTCAGATCATTTTCTTATACGATTTAGTCTGGCTACTACCCCTTGCGCTGACATTCCAGTTAAGGCCAGGGCTTCTGGCGGGAAGTGGTGCAAAATCACCTGTGCTTCGCTGGCCCCTGCACTTGCCCACAGTCTGTGGCAGTCAGAAGGGGATTTAGACACTGATGTCTCAAAGTTTAATGGCTGGCTTTCTTCAGCCATAAATGCAATTGCCCCTTTACAACCAATAAATTCTTCCAGATCAAAACCCTCTGCTCCTTGGTTCTCCTCTGCCTTGCTTGCTGAGAAGAGCCACTGCAAAAAACTTGAGAGGATCTGGAGGCAATCCTATGATTCTGTGGCAAAAGTTACTTACAGAGCTGCCATTAAGAAATTCCATAAATTGGAAACGGGCCATAATGAAAGAGTATTATATTGAAAAAGTCTGCTCCGCTAATAACTCCTCTAAAACGCTGTTCAAAATAGTGAAAGAGTTTTCTAAACCAGCCGCACTATCTAGTTCGATCTCCCCTAGCCAAGTACTCTGTGATGGTTTATCCAACTTTTTTCATGATAAAATCCAAGATATTTTCTCTACTTTCAACCAATCCTTGGACCCCCCAATTCTCGACTTAAGGGTAACCAAGCAGGAGGCTTTCACTTCCTTTAAGGCTGTCTCCACTGATACCTTTTCTTAAAAAATGTTGTCTTGCAAATCTTGCTCCCCTCTAGACCCCTGTCCGGCACAATTGTTCAGCACTCTTGCACCTCTTATCACTTCTCCGTTGAACCTGCTCTGGAATACCTCCCTACAAACTGGTTATTCCCCCTGTCTTGGAAACGGGCCTTGCTTATTCCCATTCTAAATAAACCTGAAGCCGACCCATCGGTGTTTAGCAATTACAGCCCCAGATGCCCTTTTACCTAAACCAGCAAAAATCCTGGAGAAAGTTGTGCAAGAACAACTCTCTAACTACATTGAGTCCGGTCAACTTCTCCACGATTCTCAGTCCGGTTTTAGATCCGGCTATAGTACCGAGACTGCACTTCTGGAGGTATCGGAGACTATCCGCGAATGCGTGGACGCAGGCGAGGCAGCAATGTTAGTGCTCCTCAACCTGTCCGCGGCATTCGATACGGTCTCTCATGCTATATTGATTGAGAGACTGTATAGTCTAGACATTCAGGGTACCCCTCTGGCTTGGATTGGATCTTTTTTAACTGATCATACCAAACAGGTCTATCTCCAACCTTTTGTGTCGGAGAAGAAACCTCTCAGTTGTGGTGTTCCTCAGGGCTCTGCCCTGAACCCACTGTTTTTTAACGTCTATGTCTCACCACTGGCTTCAGTGGCAGAATCTTGTGGGGTCAGAGAGATCTCTTACGCTGATGACACACAATTAGTGTTTTCATTTAGAGATCACTCTGACGCCAGTTTTTTTAACTTCAGGCGCTGTTTCAGCAACATCTCGGCCTGGATGTCACGCAACACTCTCAAGCTTAACTCAGACAAAACTGAGGTGCTGTTTTTTAATAAAAAAATCCCCCCCCCCCACCCCTGCTTTGGTGGCCTCCTGAACTGAATCCTCCTCCTGCACCGGTGGCTTCTGCCAGGAATCTGGGATTCTTATTTGATAATGAGCTATCCTGTAAGGCCCAAATAAATAAGGTCACTTCTGCTTGTTTTGGTAAACTTCGCATGATCCGGAAAATTCTTCCTTTTCTTCTTGTGGATGCTCGCTGAACCATTATGCACGCCCTTATAACATGTCATCTGGATTACGCAAACAGCCTGTATGCCGGAGCACCGGCCTATCTGGCTAAACATCTGCAGATTGTGCAGAATGCGGCGGCAAGAATGATCTGTAACATCCCATATCGACACTCAATTTCTCCTCACTTAAAAAAATTAAACTGGCTGCCTGTGACTAGCCGCATTCAGTTTAAATCCCTGGTCCTGGCATATAGAGCAATGCACGGTCAGGGGCTGGCCTACCTGAGAGCCAGACTGAAGCATGCCCAGTCCACCCGCTCTTGCAGATCAAATCATCTCTTCCTTTTACATACTCCCTGTTTTCGCCGCTCTAGAATGGGGGGTAGAGCATTCGCAGTTATCAGGGCTCTAGCCTGGAACAACCTGCCACTGTCCCTCTGTTTGACAGAATCGGAATGCTTATTTCGACGCAATTTAAAAACCTGGCTGTTTACCAACCCTTATTTGCATAGAGATACTTACAAATGCTTGCTGCTTGCAGCGCCGGGACACCCCCGTTGGGGGTAGCTGCGCGCTATATAAGTTTCTAAAATAAATAAAGGCCCCCTGTAGTTAGTCTGGAGCTAGGGTCAGGAAATCAGGGCACCTGTGCACTTCAAAGGCATGCCTCTAGAAGCTTCTCCCCACTTCAAAGGCCCAACTGGGTGTGTATATATACTGGACCTCAGACACCACCACTTCATTATGCTTCTGGACCTTCTGATATTCTGCCAGGAGGAAGGACTGCTGGGCTGCCGAAAGGACTGCCACTCTGCTGGACTGCTTCTCTGAAGAAACTGCTGCTCTGCTGTGCTGACCTGCTGCCCTACTGCCTGGATGAGAAGGACTGGACCTGCATATCTTGAGCTCCAAACCCAGAGGGACTCCAAGCACTAGTTGGTGGGCCTCCTGACCTGAAGCCCAAAGGATATAACAGGCTTCCAATGACCTTGCCACTGCACCTGGACTCTGCCTTCTGTGACTCTACTCTGCCACAAGGTGCCTCATCTGTCCTGGACCCTTGGAAGTTGGCTTAAGGTGCTTTGACAGCCTCTGTGGTTCTAACAGAACCTATGAATCTCCTCTGCTGCGCAGAACAAACCCAAGCAGAACAGATGCATCTCCGCTGCTGTGTGGATTTGACCTGTCGCAAAGACCCACATCACCTCCACAGCCCACAATGCCTTCAGAACTGCCAGGGCATAACGCATCCTCGGCAGAGGCCCTCACATCTCTCATCGATGCCAGCCTCGACGATGATGAAGGACTCTGCATCACAGCCTTGCAACTCTTTGGATCACCCCAACTGCGCGCCTCAAACTTGACTCCGGACTTCACATAACAAGCCCTAGCAACAGGATCCTTGACGACGATGCAGTTCCTGGCATCGCAGCCTCACCACATCTCGAAACCGACACATCACTTCGGCTGAGTGATACATCTTTGCAAAACCTCGCAATGCTCCGCAAACCTGAATTTAAGGTATTTTGCAGGCCTGGGCGTAGTTCGCGGAGTTTTGCCACGCGGAACTCCGCGAAGTTACAAAAAACCTCGGCGAAGTTCCGCGAGTGGTGGAATGAAGTGCGAACTGCAGTTTGTGCTGGTATTCCTGCCGCTCGGGTAGAAATTCTACCCGAGCGGCAGCTCGCGCTCGCGAACTTACCGTCACGATCACGAATCGCGAGCGGGGAAAAAACTGTGCTGCACATCGCAAAGCGGAGTTTTCTGCACTCCGCGAGCTCCGCGGAGTGCAGATTGATAAACTCTGGGAACGAATCGAAGTTCACCGCCCAGGCCTAGTACTTTGTTCAGTTGGGCTGACTGGGTACCTGCCGACGGCCTGTGCTCCATGGCGGTTATTTATTTATTAAATAAATCACAATTTTTCTAGCTCGGTGTGGGATCCTTTTTGTGTGGTGTTTTCACTGTTTTACTGTTTGAAGTGTTGCACAAATACTTTACACATTGCCTCTAAGCTAAGCCTGACTGTGCCAAGCCACCATGGAGTTGAGTACAGGGTAAAGCACAAGCAAACCCCAAATTAACCTGACAAAGACTGTGGTTGCTGATTGACCATGGCTCACACCCCAGTCAACCAGTAACCCAAATTCTCACACCAAATCTCCAAGCAGCCAGCAGAGTATAGAAGCACAAAGGCAGTTGCTGCTTTGTGTTTTCCAGGTCTTCTGTTCGAAGCCCCTGTGCCAACACAGATATTTTTACAGTTAATGTATGTGATATAAAATAAACCACTCGGCCGTTTATAAATCTCACCAGAACCCCTTGACGGCAATATAGGCCCACATTATGTAGTTATTGGTTAAGTATTATATTGCATGATTTATTAAGTGAGTTTACTTTTCTTTAGAAAGATGAGTAGTCATCCATTTTTTTTTTCACTGTTTGCCTGAGACTGCAGAGATGTCTTCCAATGTTTTGAGAAATTTGTATTTTAGTTAGAAGAATGTGCTAATATTGCAACAATGTATATTATTAGAAGTAAAATTTTAAATGCAAAGTGCTTTGTATGGGAAGTTAAAACATCCAATGTAAAATGTACTTTCATTTTCTAATACATTGACACTATAGACTAGGATTTGCATAGCATATATATATATATATATATATATATATATATATATTCACTGAAAAAAACATAGGTTTTAGGGACAGTTATAGTTAGTTGGACATTTCACTCGTACAAAACCATAGAAATTCCCCCGTTATAGTTAGTTCAGGTAACTATAACTCGCGCCCCCGCAATGCACTGCTGATGACGTCACATATTACATCACTCATGACATGGTCAGTGACATCACTGATGACATCACTGATGACATCTCAAATGACATCACTGATGATATCATCCAGTGACTGTGTTTCTGTAAAGTTTAAATATGTTTAATATATATAGGGAAAGGCGTATTGAAGAATGAGTGGGTGTATAAGTGTCTGAATGGATGATTTAGTACGTGCGTGACTGACTCTACAAGTGAGTGATTAAACGTATCTTACTGAATGCATGGGTTAGTGACTAAACTGTGTGAATGTCTGTATCCGTCTGTCTGTTGGTTTGTAAGCGGCTGCATGGCTTTCTGAATAGCTACATGAGTGTCTACATGGGTTATTGATTGATTGTCTGAGTATCTGTATGGGTGCCTGAGTGTTTGTGTGGGTGGGGTGTGTGTGATTCTGTGCATAGATGTGAGTTGGTGATTCACTGGGTGCATGGTTTCAAGAGTGCATCTGTGATGGACTGTATGGGTGGGTGAGTGTGTGTATGGGTGTGTTAGTGATTGAATGTATATCTCAGTGGTACATGTGAGTAACTACATATGTGAAAGGCAGTATATATGTGTGTTAGAGTATATAAATGGCTATAAGTGAGAGTGTGTGATTGAGAGAGTGGCTGTATGGATGAGTGTGTACTTGTATCAGTGATTGTATAAGAGCGTAAGAATGTGCTAGTATTTGTATGAGTAAGTGAGCTGGTGTGTGTATAACTGTATAGGTGAGTAAATGGGTGTGTGATTAAGTTTTTTGCATGACTGACTAGGTGTGTGAGTACCTCTATGGATGAGTGGCGGTGTGTGAGTGTTTATATAGGTGTATGAGTGCATATGATAGTCCTGTACTGAGTGACTAAGTATGAGTGACTGTACGGGTAAGTGAGTGGATGTGTGTGTAGACCTAAGAATCAGTGAGTGGGTATGTAGTTTTTGGTGTTGGAGTGTCTATGGTTTTGAGAATGGCAGTCTGTAATTTAGAATGGGTGTATCAAAAGTTATATTAGGGTGTGAGAAGATGCATGAAATTATCACATGGATGATGTCATCAGTGATGTCATTTGAGATGTCATCAGTGATGTCATCAATGATGTCACTGACCATGTCATGAGTGATGTAATATGTGACGTCATCAGCAGTGCATTGCGGGGGCATGAGTTATAGTTAGCTGAACTAACTATAAAGGGGGAATTTCTATGGTTTTGTACGAGTGAAATGTCCAACTAACTATAACTGTCCCTAAAAGCTATGGTTTTTTCAGTGAATTTCAAAGGTTTTTTAAATGCTAATTTCTAACTATAACGTGTCTGAAACCTATGGTTTTTTCAGTGAATTTCAAAGGTTTTTTAAATGCTAATTTCTAACTATAACGTGCCTGAAACCTATGATTTTTTAAGTGAATTTCAAAGGTTTTTTTAAATGCTAGTTTCTAACTATGCCTACAGAGGTAGGACATGTGAAGAAAGAAGAAAAAAACACACAGAAAGAAGCAAAAGATGTGCAGAAAGAACCAACAGAGGAGCAGAAAGAGGCCTTGTTGCAAAATCATCCTGTGCCCACAACTTTTTCAGACGGGTACTGGTGGTAACTGACTCTGACTAACCAGAGCCAGTGCTATGCTAAAAGACACTTAGAATACAGTGAAAACACCTACATACACTAGGGAACACTATGCGTTGGGGTACCCTGTGATTAGCATGACCTCCTCTGCAAGTCCCTAGTACATAATAGGGCAGGGGGATTAAAACTACCTCTTAAAATGCGCTACAGGGCGCGTTTGCACAGTGGTGAAGGGAGGGGCGCCTGAGGTGACATGTGTGCAAACGCACCCCGTGGCGCGTTTTAAGTTGCGGGATTAAGTCCCCTTGAATTCTGAGGGTCCCTGGGGCCCAACTAGCCCCCCAGGTACCTACAGTTAGGACCACAGAGCTGAGTTGCAGAGAGGCGTTCCGAGGCCACGCACCTTTTTCACCTCTCTGCAACGCAACTCTGTTGTGCTTACTGAAGGTACCTGGTGGGCTAGTTGGCCCCCAGGGTCCCTCAGGATTCAAAGGGAATTAATTCCCCAACTTAAAACGCACCACAGGGCGTGTTTGCGCACATGTCCCCTGAGGCCCGCCCCCTCCCTTCACCACTGTGCAAACGCGCCCCGTGGTGCGTTTTAAGTTGGGGGATTAGGTAACCTTGAATCCTGAGGGTCCCTGGGGCCCAACTAGCCCACTAGGTACTTCCAGTAAGCACCCCAGGCCGGCGTTGCAACGCCTGTAACAAATTGTGCAGTTGTGTTTAGGTAGTGAAGAGGGTCGTGCTGGGGGTGGTGTTTCAGGGTTTAGGGCAGTGCAGTGGTGTTCCGGCAGTGTAGGAGGTCATGCAGGGGGTGGTGTTTCAGGGTTTAGGGCAGTGCAGTGGTGTTCCGGCAGTGTAGGGGGTCGTGCTGGGTCTGGTGTTTCAGGGTTTAGGGTAGTGCAGTGGTTTTCGGGCAGTGTAGGCGGTCGTGCTGGGGCTGGTGTTTCAGGGTTTAGGGCAGTGCAGTGGTGTTCGGGCAGTGTAGGGGGTCGTGCTGGGGGTGGTGTTTCAGGGTTTAGGGCAGTGCAGTGGTGTTCGGGCAGTGTAGGGGGTCATGCTGGGGCTGGTGTTTCAGGGTTTAGGGCAGTGCAGTGGTGTTCGGCCAGTGTAGGTGGTCTTGCTGGGGGTGGTGTTTCAGGCTTTAGTGCAGTGGCGTTCGGGCAGTGTAGGGGGTCTTGCTGGGGGTGGTGTTTCAGGGTTTAGGGCAGTGGTGTTCGGGCAGTGTAGGGGGTCTTGCTGGGGGTAGTGTTTCGGGGTTTAGGGCAGTGCAGTGGTGTTCGGGCAGTGTAGGGGGTCTTGCTGGGGGTAGTGTTTCGGGGTTTAGGGCAGTGCAGTGGTGTTCGTGCAGTGTAGGGGGTCCTGCTGGGGGTGGTGTTTCAGGGTTTAGGGCAGTGCAGTGGTGTTCGGGCAGTGTAGGGGATCGTGCAGGGGGTGGTGTTTCAGGGTTTAGGGCAGTGCAGTGGTGTTCGGGCAGTGTAGGGAGGTCCTGCTGGGGGTGGTGTTTCAGGGTTTAGGGCAGTGCAGTGGTATTCGGGCAGTGTAGGGGGTCGTGCAGGGGGTGGTGTTTCAGGCTTTAGTGCAGTGGCGTTCGGGCAGTGTAGGGGGGTCTTGCTGGGGCTGGTGTTTCAGGGTTTAGGGCAGTGCAGTGGTGTTTGGGCAGTGTAGGGGGTCGTGCTGGGTCTGGTGTTTCAGGGTTTAGGGCAGTGCAGTGGTGTTCGGGCAGTGTAGGCGGTCGTGCTGGGGCTGGTGTTTCAGGGTTTAGGGCAGGGCAGTGGTGTTCGGGCAGTGTAGGGGGTCATGCTGGGGGTGGTGTTTCAGGGTTTAGGGCAGTGCAGTGGTGTTCGGCCAGTGTAGGTGGTCTTTCTGGGGGTGGTGTTTCAGGCTTTAGGTGCAGTGGCGTTCGGGCAGTGTAGGGGGTCTTGCTGGGGGTGGTGTTTCAGGGTTTAGGGCAGTGCAGTGGTGTTCGGGCAGTGTAGGGGGTCTTGCTGGGGGTGATGTTTCAGGGTTTAGGGCAGTGCAGTGGTGTTCGGGCAGTGTAGGGGGTCTTGCTGGGGGTAGTGTTTCAGGGTTTAGGGCAGTGCAGTGGTGTTCGTGCAGTGTAGGGGGTCCTGCTGGGGGTGGTGTTTCAGGGTTTAGGGCAGTGCAGTGGTGTTCGGGCAGTGTAGGGGGTCGTGCTGGGGGTGGTGTTTCAGGGTTTAGGGCAGTGCAGTGGTATTCGGGCAGTGCAGGGCGTCGTGCAGGGGGTGGTGTTTCAGGGTTTAGGGCAGTGCAGTGGTGTTCGGGCAGTGTAGGGGATCTTGCTGGGGGTGGTGTTTCAGGGTTTAGGAGCAGTGGTGTTCGGGCAGTGTAGGGGTCTTGCTGGGGGTAGTGTTTTAGGGTTTAGGGTAGTGCAGTGGTGCTTGTGTAGTGTAGGGGTCGTGCTGGGGGTGGTGTTTCAGGGTTTAGGGCAGTGCAGTGGTGTTCGGGCAGTGTAGGAGGTCTTGCTGGGGGTAGTGTTTCAGGGTTTAGGGCAGTGCAGTGGTGTTCGGGCAGTGTAGGTGGTCTTGCTGGGTGTGGTGTTTCAGGGTTTAGGGCAGTGGTGTTCGGGCAGTGTAGGGGGTCTTGCTGGGGGTGGTGTTTCAGGGTTTAGGGCAGTGCAGTGGTGTTCAGGCAGTGTAGGGGATCTTGCTGGGGTAGTGTTTCAGGGTTTAGGGCAGTGCAGTGGTGTTCGTGCAGTGTAGGGGGTCGTGCTGGGGATGGTGTTTCAGGGTTTAGGGCAGGGCAGTGGTGTTCGGGCAGTGTAGGGGGTCATGCTGGGGGTGGTGTTTCAGGGTTTAGGGCAGTGCAGTGGTGTTCGGCCAGTGTAGGTGGTCTTTCTGGGGGTGGTGTTTCAGGCTTTAGTGCAGTGGCGTTCGGGCAGTGTAGGGGGTCTTGCTGGGGGTGGTGTTTCAGGGTTTAGGGCAGTGCAGTGGTGTTCGGGCAGTGTAGGGGGTCTTGCTGGGGGTGATGTTTCAGGGTTTAGGGCAGTGCAGTGGTGTTCGGGCAGTGTAGGGGGTCTTGCTGGGGGTAGTGTTTCGGGGTTTAGGGCAGTGCAGTGGTGTTCGTGCAGTGTAGGGGTCCTGCTGGGGTGGTGTTTCAGGGTTTAGGGCAGTGCAGTGGTATTCGGGCAGTGTAGGGGGTCGTGCTGGGGGTGGTGTTTCAGGGTTTAGGGCAGTGCAGTGGTATTCGGGCAGTGCAGGGGGTCGTGCAGGGGTGGTGTTTCAGGGTTTAGGGCAGTGCAGTGGTGTTCGGGCAGTGTAGGGGATCTTGCTGGGGGTGGTGTTTCAGGGTTTAGGGGCAGTGGTGTTCGGGAAGTGTAGGGGGTCTTGCTGGGGGTAGTGTTTTAGGGTTTAGGGTAGTGCAGTGGTGCTTGTGTAGTGTAGGGGGTCGTGCTGGGGGTGGTGTTTCAGGGTTTAGGGCAGTGCAGTGGTTTGGGCAGTGTAGGAGGTCTTGCTGGGGGTAGTGTTTCAGGGTTTAGGGCAGTGCAGTGGTGTTCGGGCAGTGTAGGGGGTCTTGCTGGGTGTGGTGTTTCAGGGTTTAGGGCAGTGGTGTTCGGGCAGTGTAGGGGGTCTTGCTGGGGGTGGTGTTTCAGGGTTTAGGGCAGTGCAGTGGTGTTCAGGGCAGTGTAGGGGATCTTGCTGGGGTAGTGTTTCAGGGTTTAGGGCAGTGCAGTGGTGTTCGTGGCAGTGTAGGGGGTTGTGCTGGGGATGGTGTTTCAGGGTTTAGGGCAGTGCAGTAGTGTTTGGGCAGTGTAGGGGGTGGTGTTTCAGGGTTTAGGGCAGTGCAGTGGTGTTCGGGCAGTGTAGGGGCTCGTTTCTGGGGGTGGTGTTTCAGGGTTTAGTGCAGTGGTGTTCGGGAAGTGTAGGGGGTCGTGCTGGGGGTGGTGTTTCAGGGTTTAGGGCAGTGGTGTTCGGGCAGTGTAGGAGGTCTTGCTGGGGGTAGTGTTTCAGGGTTTAGGGCAGTGCAGTGGTGTTTGGGCAGTGTAGGGGGCGTGCTGGGGATGGTGTTTCAGGGTTTAGGGCAGTGCAGTGGTGTTCGGGCAGTGTAGGGGGTCGTGAAGGGGTGGTGTTTCAGGGTTTAGGGCAGTGCAGTGGTGTTCAGGCAGTGTAGGGGGTCGTGCTAGGGTTGGTGTTTCAGGGTTTAGGGCAGTGCAGTGGTGTTCGGGCAGTGTAGGGGGTCGTGCAGGGGCTGGTGTTTCAGGGTTTAGGGCAGTGCAGTGGTGTTCGGGCAGTGTAGGGGGTCGTGCTGGGGGTAGTGTTTTAGGGTTTAGGGTAGTGCAGTGGTGCTTGTGTAGTGTAGGGGGTCGTGCTGGGGGTAGTGTTTTAGGGTTTAGGGTAGTGCAGTGGTGTTTGTGTAGTGTAGGGGGTCATGTTTTAGGGTAGTGCAGTGGGTTTGGGTAGTGTAGGGGGTCATGCTGGGGGTAGTGTTTTAGGATTTAGGTTAGTGCAGTGGTGGTTGGGTAGTGTAGGGGTCGTGCTGGGGGGTAGTGTTTTAGGGTTTAAGGTAGTGCAGTGGTGTTTGTGTAGTGTAGGGGGTCGTGCTGGGGGTAGTGTTTTAGGGTTTAGGGTAGTGCAGTGGTGCTTGTGTAGTGTAGGGGGTCGTGCTGGGGGTAGTGTTTTAGGGTTTAGGGTAGTGCAGTGGTGTTGGGGTAGTGTTTTAGGGTTTAGGGTAGTGCAGTGGTGTATGTGTAGTGTAGGGGGTCATGCTGGGGGTAGTGTTTTAGGGTTTAGGATAGTGCAGTAGTGCTTGTGTAGTATAGGGGGTCGTGCTGGGGGTAGTGTTTTAGGGTTTAGGGTAGTGCAGTGGTGTTTGGGTAGTGTAGGGGTCAACTAACATGAATTTGTCCTTGTGTGATGTAACCAATGCTCATGTAAAGCACTCCAATACCTGACCAGTCTGCACTATATAAAACTGCAAAAAAACAAAAATAAAGTGTTTTGCACACTTCTGTCATTGGGCTATACGTGGGCTACCTCTGGGTGATATTTGTGCTACATTTGGGCTCTTTTTCTCTGGTGGCCATCTTGGGAGACTTCTTTGTTATGAAGTTTCCTAATTTCCTCATTTACTACAGTCTCCTCAGTAGGAAATGCTTTCAGTTTTTTACTTTGATTCCATCAAGAAGGCATTCGGATGTGTCACACATTTGCCATAAATTCAGAATGTTAGCACTCTAGTTGTTCATTAGATCACTGTAGTAAAGCTACTGCTCACCAAGCAGTTAACTGGAAGTCTACTGCTGGTATTGAAAGTGATTGTTTCAGTCTGCATGTCAGAATTTTCTAATGAAATAGAAGAGGATTTGAGATCTCACTTAAAACATGCCCTAAATTTTCTTTCTACAGCACTAACCATAATTTCTATGACAAAATGAACCCCCTCATTTTGTTCCTTTTTAAATTAAATGTTTTAAGTGTTACCAGTTTATTCCAATCAAGATGGCTTCAGGTGTGCCATACTTTTGTCATAAGTAAGGCTGTTAGCACTCTAGTTGTTCTTTAGAACACTCTGGGAAGCTGCAGTAGAACACAAAGGCATCAACTGACAGGCTGCTCCTGTTGAAATATAATAGGAAGATGTTTGAGATCACACTTGAAACATGTCCTAATTTTTCTTTCTACAGCACTAACCATAATTTCTATGACAAAATGAACCCCTCATTTTGTTCCTTTTTAAATTAAATGTTTTAAGTGTTACCAGTTTATTCCAATCAAGATGGCTTCAGGTGTGCCATACTTTTGTCATAAGTAAGGCTGTTAGCACTGTAGTTGTTCTTTAGAACACTCTGGGAAGCTGCAGTAGAACACAAAGGAATCAACTGACCGTCTCTGCCATTGTTGGATGTACATGTTTTACTGAGAATGTCAGACTTCATTCTCACATGACTGAGAGATAATGTGAATTTACAGAAAATATGCTCTTGTTTTAGCTTCTGGAGCACCTTCCAAAACTGTATGGGACAAGCATGTGAAAATAGTTTTCTCTCAAACATGATTCATGATATCCCAGCAGAAGGTTTTCCACAGGGTAAAATCACCTTAGAACACACCACAATTCCTGAAATTAGTATGGTACCATCAACAAATGAATTCTAATGTAACTAAAGTCTGTTATCACCCTTTATAGTTCTCCTTTTGGTAACGCTCAAAATCTTCGATTCACTACAATGCATTTCAATGGGGTACTATCATTTATATTGGTCCCAAGATGGCTGCCAGCAATTCCAGGATGAAGTGCTGACAGCCAATCAGATCTCACGATGACATGTGTGGTTAGGCTCCGCCCAGATATATGTGTTTTTACTTTTGATTTTCTCAGCAACTACTGAACGGATTTACACCATTTAACAAAAGGGTTCTTTCTGAACCAAGAACTACCTCTTTGCCAAATTTTGTGCAATTCCGTTCAGCAGTTCGAGGCTGTAGCCGTGGCTAAAGTTTCCTATGGGAAAATAATGGGGAAAACACGTTTTAGGTCCCCCTTTTTCTCGGCCCCGCTTGGCGAATCACCCCGAAACTTTCAGGGTAGGAGCGGACCGGAGCGGGCCATAAAGTTTGAAAATTTCGCGAAGATTCGTCAACTGATGCAAGAGTTATTTCAAATAGAATGTTGCGGATTTCTATGGAAAATAGGTCCTAACTTTAACTATCTACTGGCGGTCGCCAGTAGATAGCTATAGTTTGGACCTATTTTCCATGGAAATCCGCATAACATTCTATTTAAAATAACTTTGGCGCCCGGTTGACGAATCTTCGTGAAACTTTACAACTTGTTGGGGCGCTCCGGTCCGCTCCTACCTGAAAGTCTCAGGGTGATTCGTCAAGCGGGGCAGAAAAAAGGTCCCAAACGTGTTTTCCCCATTCATTTTCCCATAGGAACTCCGTTAGTCGCAGCTACAGCCCGAACTGCTGAACGGAATTACACCAAATTTGGCAAAAAGCAGCCCTTGGTTCAGAGTAGATGCCTTTTGCTCAAATGGTGAAAATCCGTTCAGTAGTTCCTAGAAAATCAAAAGTAAAATCACATATATATCTATGGCCGTGTAGGGTCCGCGTACCCTCCCGATCACGAGCTGTATGGTAATTGGCTGTCAACACTCCAATTCAGGAAGTGTTGGCAGCCATCTTGTTCCTCGGTAGAACCGAGGAACAAGAAAGCAGTAAAACAACTGCGCAAAACGCAAAAGAGGGCAGGGTAGAAACACCCTGACCCCTAGGCATGCTCAGGGCCCCAAATGTTTTTATTTTTTTTCAAAAATCGGCAAAAACGCGCTGGGTGCGTGGATCCTGACGATTTAAAAAAAAAAGAAAACGAAGCGCGGGAACCCGCGCTTCGTGGTTAATTGGCCCCCGGGTGGGCCAAGTCCTGGGGGCATGTGGGGTTTAATTTAATAATAATATGGGGGGCCTCTAAGGCCCCCCAAGCCCCGGGGACTGCCACCCCCGGGGCTTTATAAAAATAATGGTGGCGGGGGCACACGGCCCCCCCGCAGCCCCGGGACCGCCACCCCCCGGGGCACTAATTAAACAAATGTGGGGGTCCGTTTCGGACCCCCGAAGCCCCGAGGACCACCACCTCCCCGGGGCTTTGTAGACGCGGCCCCCCTCCTGGAGCCTGTGATGGTCCTGGGGACCGCCACCCCCCAGGGCCGGCTCCTGCAGTGTCCCGGGGTGCCTCTCTGCAACGCAGGGCTGTGGCGCTTACTGGAGGTATCTGGTGGGCTAGTTGGCCCCCAGGGACCCTCAGGATTGAAGGGGACTTAATCCCCCAATTTGCAACGTGCCACAGGGCGTTTGCAGACATGTTACCTCAGGCCCCACCCCCTTCCTTCACCATTGTGCAAATATTCCTCTAAGATCAGCCGAACTACGAATTCCGATTTACTCACCTGTTATCAGGAGAGACCTCAGTGCTGCATCTTTGAGCCCAGTACAGATCCTGAAAAGTAATTCTAACCGTTCTTACCAGTAACTTGAATTTCCTTCCATAGGCTAACATTGACTGGTTTCACTTGGAAATTCTTCTAAGTGTGGAGTTTTGGAACTTTGTAATAGTCCTCTAAAATCAGCAGAACTACGAATTCCGATTTACTCACCTGTTATCAGGAGAGAACCCAGTGCTGCATCTTTTAGCCCAGCACTGACCCTGAAAAGTAATTCTGACCGTACTTACCAGTAACTTGTATTTCCTTCCATAGGAATCCATTGTCTGGTTTTCAGCAGAAAAGTTTCAAAGTGTCGATTTTTACAAACTACAAATATTCCTTAAAAATCGCCTGTATGACTTAAACGCATTCTTTCAACTGTTTACAGGAGATGCACCAGTGCTGGATCCAGGATCCACCACTGAGTAAGAAAAAGTAACGATAACACTACTTACCTGCTAAGTGAATTTCCTCCCATAGGATAACATTGGTGATTCTATGTGAAAAAGTTTCAAAGTGTCAACTTTTAAAATACAATAATATTCCTTAAAAATCACTACTGTAACCAAAACGCTTTTACTCAACTGTTTACAGGAGATGTCCCAGGACTGAATCTAGGATCCAGTCCCGTGGTTAGAAAAGTAATCCATAAAGTAACTAATTGCATTTAACTAGAAATTCACATTGAGCTCAATGTTGCATTGTGTTTGAAATTGTGTTGCCCATTGCAACAACTGTGACTACTGTACTTAAAAGTCTATTGCCTATTTGCAAAGTATTTAAACTAAAGTAATTCATTCTGAGAAAGTATATTTTGTAATGTAATGTATAATGTAATTACAATGTAATTTAAAAAATAAAATATGTAAAAATAAATAGTTTAAAAAAATGTAGTAAATCAGTATCAAAAAAATAAATATAACAATACATCTAAAAATTGTCATTTACAAAACCTTTGAAATTCACTGAAAAAACCATAGGTTTCAGACATGTTATAGTTAGGAATTAGCATTTAAAAACCTTTGAAATTCACTGAAAAAACCATAGGTTTCAGGCACGTTATAGTCAGAAATTAGCATTTAAAAACCTTACAAATTCACTGAAAAAACCATAGGTTTTAGGGACAGTTATAGTTAGTTGGACATTGCACTCGTACAAAACCCGTGAAATTCTCCGTTATAGTTAGTTCAGCTAACTATAACTCGCGCCCCCGCAATGCACTGCTGATGACGTCACATATTACATCACTCATGACATGGTCAGTGACATCACTGATGACATCTCAAATGACATCTCAAATGACATCACTGATGACATCATCCACGTGATAATCTGATGCACCTCCTCACACCCTAATATAACCTTTGATACACCCACTCTAAATTACAGACTGCCATTCGCAAAACCATAGACACTCCAACACCAATAACTACATACCCACTCACTGATTCTTAGGTCTACACACACACACATCCACTCACTCACCCGTACAGTCACTCATCCTTACGGTCACTCAGTACAGGACTATCATATGCACTCATACTCCTATATAGACACCCAAACACTGCCACTCATCCCTAGAGGTACTCACACACCTAGTCAGTCATGCAAATAATTAAACACACTGCCATTTACTCACCTATACAGTTATACACACACCAGCTCACTTATTCATACAAATACTAGCACATTCTTACGCTCTTATACAATCACTGATACAAGCACACACTCATCCATACAGCCACTAACACAATCACTCACTCTCGCTTATAGCTATTTATATACTCCAACACACATATATACTGCCTTTCACATATGTAGTTACTCACACATGTACCACTGGGACATACATTCACTCACTAACACACTCTTACACACACTTACCCACCCATACAGTCTATCACAGATGCACTCTTGAAACCATCCACCCAGTGAATCACCCACTCACACATCTATGCACAGAGTCGCACACACCCCACCCACACAAACACTCAGGCACCCATACAGATACTCAGACAACCAATCAATAACTCATATAGACACTCATGTAGCTATTCACAAACCCATGCAGCCACTTACATAGCAACAGACAGATGGATACAGACATTCACCCAGTTTAGTCACTAACCCATGCATTCAGTAAGATATGTTTAATCACTCACTTGTAGAGTCAGTCACGCACCTACTAAATCATCCATACAGACACTTATACACCCACTCATTCTTCAATACGTCTTTTCCTATATATATTAAAAATATTTAAACTTTACAGAAACAGTCACTGGATGATGTCATCAGTGATGTCATCAGTGATGTCATTTGAGATGTCATCAGTGATGTCACTGACCATGTCATGAGTGATGTAATATGTGACGTCATCAGCAGTGCATTGCGGGGGCGCGAGTTATAGTTAGCTGAACTAACTATAACGGGGGAATTTCACGGGTTTTGTACGAGTGAAATGTCCAACTAACTATAACTGTCCCTAAAACCTATGGTTTATTTATATATATATATATATATATATATATATATATATATATATATATATATATTCACTGAAAAAACCATAGGTTTCAGGGGCGTTATAGTTAGTTGGACATTTCACTTGTACAAAACCATAGAAATTCCCCGTTATAGTTAGTTCAGCTAACTATAACTCGCGCCCGCAATGCACTGCTGATGACCTCACATATTACATCACTCATGACATGGTCAGTGACATCACTCATGACATCACTCATGACATCACTCATGACATCATCCTTATGATAGAGTGGCACACCTCCTCTCACCCTAATATAACCTTTGATACACACACTCAAAAATACAAACTAACATTTTCAAAACAATGGACATACCAATACCAGTTACAACACACCTATTCAGTTATTCCAAGATCTACACATCCACTCATTCACCAACAGTCCCTATACAGTCACTCATACATGTACTCACTCATCATATGTACTCATACACCTATACATCCTGTTACACACCGCCACTCATCCATAGGGTTACTCACACACACAGTCACACATGCAAACAAAGTATCAAATATCAAACATCCATTTACTTGCATATACAGTTATACACACACTACCCCAAATCCCCCAATCAGATGGTTCTTCCAGGAGTGGTATCTTGTTTTATGCATCTTTGATAATTTTTCTGGGTTGGAAATCTGGAGCTGTTTTTATATCAGAAACTCTACCTCTGTGTTTCGGATTCATTTGTGAAAGATCATTCCATAAATTATGGGAATGGTCATATGTTGCATTTCATGCATTGATTTAAATAAAATTCCTTAATAACATGAATCCACATTCAACTACTGTAGTACCAAGGCATTGTACATATTATAGGTACAATTCCTACTCCCAAGACTTTGTATTTGATAAATCACTTTTAAGAAATGTATTTAATGAATCCTGCTTATTTATCTGAATATTACTGCATGGGGGACAAATACTTCTTTCAACCCTCATAAAAATGTTACAGAATGTATGTTTCATAAAAGATAGTTTCTGGTGAGGAACACAAATGAGTGGGGTTAAAAGATAAGGGGATAAACAATACCTTTTATATACAGTGCTGATTTATCTCCTTACCATCAATAACATTATTTAAGTCTAAATTTCTACATGAATCGTGTCTGCTGAATCCTGAATGAGTGATGAGTATATAGAAGTTAAAACAAATAAAATTTTGATTTGGCTGTATGAAGATAAGTTGACTATCTGTAAAGGCTTTGATAGAATTGTTTTCTGAGCAAAATTTCATATTCCAAATGCAAGCTGTAAGAAATTTAGTTTTTAGTAAAGGGGTATGACTTCTCACTTTAAGTAACAAATGCAATCCTGGTACGGGTGAACCATTAAAGTCACTAAATTAATGTGATCTTAACCCCTTGGTAGGTATGGTACAGAGCAGATAAGCTTAATGTATTTATGCAGTACACAACTAGTTCTAATAAAGTCACAACACAAGAAAAATCTCAAATCAATTCAGAACAATAGAGTACATTTTAATGAATGAAATGGCACCAAAATGACAAACATCCAGTAAGGCGAACCTGAGATATTCATTTTAATTTTTAAAATAAAAATAGCACTAACAATGGTCAATTGGTTGCAGTAGCTGGGACCTAAGCATGATTTGAGGCCAACCAGGATGGAGCGCAGGTTGGGTACATAAATCAGGTTCGACCTGGTCACAAGATTTATCTTGGAACGTAATTTTAACAATTGGAGTCCAAACTCTTCAGTGGGACAAGGCAGGATGCTGTAGCCGAAGAGGGCTCCACAAGGTTGTGCTGAAACAGATTTACTGTCAGCTGGGCAGTTGCTGGAAATGCCTCTTGTTGTGTTTTCTGTAGATTCACCAGGATGTTGATGATGCTTGGAGTCCACTGCTTTGTCCTGGGAATAGGAGGGACCAGGTCCAATCCTTCAGGGCTCTTCTAAGGTGTCAAACAGCAGGTTCAGTCCTCTTCTATAGAAAGTAAACACCTGTGTTTCCCGTATGTGTATTCCCTGCTGGAGACTACCCTGCTGGAAGAAGTATTGCTAGATAAAGAGTGTTTCAGGTGAACAGCCTGGAGAGGACACATGAAAGAAGCATCATCCCAAACCAGTTCTGAAGGTGGAGATCAAGATTCCATATGCCTGGTCTTCTTTGACTATTAAAAGTTGGAGTTTGCAACCCAGCCTTCAGTTCCAAGTTTTCTTCAACCAAGGAAGGGAGTGCTCAATGCACGGCTGTGAGTTTGTGACCAGCAATGGGCTTTATCTTTTGTGGGTGGGCTTTTTTAGTGGAGTGTCCCTCCCTAAATGTCATACTTTTCCCTAAACTCCTCCCATTTTGTAGCAGATATTCCCCCTTTTCCCACCATTTTTCTCATTTCTTCCCTCGTCCATCCCACATTTACTAAAATGTAGTAGACTTACATGTTCAGGGTTCTCTGCCGACAAAAAATAGAAGAGGTGGATATCTCCACCCATATGTTTGTGAATTGCATTTGGTAGTAAGCAGTGCTATTTAGCATTACTTTACATAGTCCAAAATGCAGTTGTAAATTTGGCCCCGAGGGTATGGATTAAAATAGGTTTCTTTTATCAAAGTTAAGCACTGGGTTAGACATTCTTTCATCACATTGCTGAATGATTGTTCAGTGTTCATTATATAAACCCCCACACTATCTCCCTGAGAAGACTCTGACTACTCATTATAACTGCCACAGTCAATTGCTGGTGGGGCTCTACTTGTCTAAGTGTGAAGAGCCAAAAGCAGAGCTAGCAACAGGACATCAAAGACAAATGACCTCAGGACACACCACAGGGGCCCAGTAGCCCCTGTTTGCCCTTAACCCCCTGAATGAGGTGTCGACAAAGCCACCACTCTTCTTCTGCCCCCCTAGAATGTTCTGATGCAGGGTGAAGCAGTGAGCAGAAAGAGAGGGTACCAAACCAAAGCACCTAGGGCTAAGTATACCCACAGCCAGATTCCATTCTCTGATAACTTCCTCTGTTTCAGTTTGGAGACTATCAGTTCAGAACATTACAAATCTGTTACAAATAATGTCTGTCAAAGACTACCTATTAACTTCCATGACTTTGAACTGGAAGGGTAAGCCTGAGAGATGAGCAAAAAAAGCCCAAACGATAAAGATAAACAATGCAACAGTACAAACCATTCTAAAATGCCCTAAATAATCTGTATACATAATACCTTAAGAGGCTATGGCTCAGACACAGTCTGCACAAGGTATGCCAAACTAAAAAAGAATATCCTAAAGGTGAACCTAAATAATGAATTTATTATGCAATAAACAAGGTACAAAATAGTCAGCTGCACAATACTGTGAAGAGTGAGCGGATGGCAGCACAGGATAAAGTAAGGAGACATCCAAGGAGTAAGTTGAGCTGCAGAGAGCCTAGTATAATGGGCCAGATACACAAACAGACTTACGATTCATAAAGGTATGCGTGTGGAAACTCCGCACTCTTGGCAGAATCTCTGCAATCAGGTGGAATCTCCGTACGGAGATTCCAACACAAGTGCGTAGACTCTGCACTCGTAACTTTGAGTCATAGGTCTCTTTGTGAATCAGGCCCTATGTTTCTCCGAAGAAGAAAGAACAGTTATGAGGCAGAGAATGGTTGAAGATAACCCTATTTTAAGGTGACCAATAATCTTGATCATGTGAAAAAGGGGAGGGAGCACAGTCCCAACATACTTAAACATCATAGATGTGGGACACATGCGTCACTAGAACCGCTTACAGCTCCAGGACATTTACCCCCACAGAAAGGAACAGAGGGGCATCCTAAAACTTCCTGGAATCTTGCATTACAGACATATCAACAGCGTTCAGTGGAATGCTAGTCTGATGGAGGGTGGAGAATGTGCTGCATATTGCTGATCAACGCCACATCCTAAGAGACTTTGAAGCACCAGGGAGCCCATAAATGGCACCACACTGAGAGGCATGGTGCCACTATGTTTGTGAGTATGGACCCACAACAAAATTGATTTGACTGGGCCCTTCAAATAAGAATACTATTATAATCTGTAACATATAAATACATTTATGCATATTTAATGTGTTTTACTCTTCCCTCTCTATGTATTGGAATCCTTGTTTTCCTCCTTTCACTCACGGTTCCTTCCACATTGCCAAATTAGAATATTCTCATTGTGGTGCTCTACCTTAGCTAAGAAGAGCCCTGAAAATGGAATAAAGCAGTTCCTTTCTTTAACTATTTGCGGTTTGCTTAATTTCTCCAAATACCCTATTTATTCTATAAAGTACTGTAAAGTTAGGAATATCTGTGTGTGTGTGTGTGTATCTATATAGATTACATACTGGCGCTTGCTAGTAGGTAGTTATATTTAGGACCAAATTCCATAGGAGAATTTTTTTTTTTACTTGGCAATAACTTTGGCGTCGTTTGACCAATCTGCATGAACTTTTTCCAAAAAAGTGTACTATTGATTGGGAAAGTTTGGGGGTGATCCGTGCAGTGGGGACCGAGAATTTGGGGCACGAAATAAGGTTGCATTTGTAATGGTAATTCCCATAGGAACCTTTAGCCACCTCTACAGCCTGAGCCGCTGAACGGACTTACACCATATTTGGCAGGGAGGTAGATCTCAGTTCAAGGAAGTGCCTTTTTCTTATTTGGTGTAAATCCATTCAGTAGTTTTTGAGAAATGTAAGTTTAAAGTTTTAGTGATATCTCTGGCCGCAGATCTTTTGCGGTGGTTATGCAATGAATCGCGAATGCACGCGCTAAGGGGAATGCTCTGATTGGCTGATCACAACCTGAATAGAAAGTTGCGGCTGCCATTTTATCTATAGGGAACGGTTCCCGGGGCTGAAAATGTGTGTGAAAGCCCACATCAGGTGTCAGGGTGGAGCTACTCTGACCAAATGGTTGAGAAATGGGGGTGTTAGTGACACAAGCTATGTGTCCAAAATGTATTTTTTTAATCGCACGCAATATTCGCGACGACAATGCGACTGCTTACGCAGGCTCCCGTGTACCCTCGCGGGGACATTGCAACTAACGACATTGTCATGAATATTGGTGAATCATTATGGAGATATTGAGATTTTGATAAATGTTTTTATAGTGTTATTTATATAGTGAGTTATCTACTGTGATGGTTAGAATAATTATATAGTTATAATTTTTGAAAATGTGGTGGTGGCCATTGAAATCCTACTTTTGCTTTCCACTTTCGCAATGTACCCGCAGGGATCGCGAGGAGCAACGTCATCGCAATCTCCAGAGTCACCGAGAAGACGGAAAATAGGTTTTTGAGATGGTTGTTCTAGAAATACACTAGAAAAACATGAGTTTGAAGTGTACAGTAATAAACCTCTAGTGTGCAGAATATTGTAATGTGTGCGCATGTGTTTCACTTTATGAAAAAGGCGCAATCGTCGCCGTTTACTATGCCGTCACGATGTCCCGACTTTACTGCGAATACGGGAATTAGGTCTGAAAGATGGTTTTTAAAGAAACTTAGTACAAAAATATGAGTTTAAACATGCTTTGAAAAGTATGTATATAGTAATGTGTGTAGGGCAATGTTCAGAATGGATTTTTTTACATATTTTTTGGGGAGTGTTGGTGGTCATTGAATGACTGCTTTTGTTTTCCGTTTTCGCGACATGTCTGCGGAGATCACGACATCGTAGCAAAGATCCACAAAATCCAAAGAAAAAAAACCTTTAGAAAAAACTTCACAATATTTTAGGTACTAGGGTGGCTCTGGCAAGAGCCGTTGTGTTGATTGTGTGTATATGACTGCTACACATAAGACCGGATGCAGAGTTTCAGGTTACTTAGAAACACCCTGTTGCCTTCATCTGTAAAGTGCACTCCATCATTTCTATAAATTCCATGCATGTCAAAATGCAGATTGTTGTTATAGATGCAGCCCAAAACATGGTCTCTGAGGAATGCAGAAACGGTTTTTTAACATGTTCCCTGGCTTTGTCAATCTGTGGATAGAATTGATTTGACTACTTCCATTTCTGTCTTTGGCATATATTAGAGTACACCAAGACAATGTGAGGGAAAAGCTACATCACTTCTGCCAAGGAATCTTTCATTAGGATTTCCAGCCCTACCCCAGTCAATGTGCCTAGGTCGTTGCCACCACAGTGCACAATAATGAGGTGAGGAGTTTGGGAATCCACAATAGATTTAACCAAAGCGAGCAACTGATGAAACTTTAACCCTCTCTGGCCAAACCAAGTAATCTGCAGATTTGGCAAACCCAAGTCCCAGTCAACACCTCTCTTTTTTTCAGTCCCTTTAGCCCAGTAGATATAGCTGCGGCCCACAATCCATAGTCTAAGCATTTTGACGTGAAGGAGCAATAGTAGTCAGGAGAAGGCTGGAGCTAAATGAGGTAGCTTTTTTTTT
Organism: Calotriton arnoldi; assembly: GCA_963921515.1. Lineage (NCBI taxonomy): Eukaryota > Metazoa > Chordata > Amphibia > Caudata > Salamandridae > Calotriton > Calotriton arnoldi. The sequence continues at coordinate 188,910 of CAWUFW010019177.1, forward strand.
CTTTCTTTTTTTAAAAGTATGTATATATATATATATATATATATATATATATATATATATTATCTACTAGCGGTCGCCAGTAGATAGTTATAGTTACAACCTATTATCCATAGGAAATCCGCGACATTCTATTTGAAATAACTCTCTTGCCGGTTGACGTATCTTCGCAAAATTTTCAAACTTTGTGGGGCGCTCCGGTCCGCTCCTACCCTGAAAGTCTCGGGGGATTCGTCAAGCGGGGGCCGAGAAAAAGGGGGGTCCCAAAACGCGTTTTCCCCATGCAATTTTCCATAGGAAACTTTAGACACGGCTACAGCCCGAACTGCTGAACGGAATTACACCAAATTTGGCAAAGGGGTAGTTCTTGGTTCAGAAAGAACCCTTTTGTTAAATGGTGTAAATCCGTTCAGTAGTTGCTGAGAAAATCAAAAGTAAAAAGATAGATATATCTGGGCGGAGCCTAACCACACATGTCATCGTGAGATCTGATTGGCTGTCAGCACTTCATCCTGGAATTGCTGGCAGCCATCTTGGGACCAATATAAATGATAGTACCTCATTGAAATGCATTTTAGTGAATCAAAGATTTTGAGGGTTACCAAAAGGAGAACTATAAAGGGTGATAACAGACTCTAGTTACATTAGAATTCATTTGTTGATGGTACCATACTAATTTCAGGAATTGTGGTGTGTTCTAAGGTGATTTTACCCTGTGAAAAACCTTCTGCTGGGATATCATGAATCATGTTTGAGAGAAAACTATTTTCACATGCTTGTCCCATAGAGTTTTGGAAGGTGCTCCAGAAGGTAAAATGAGAGCATATTTTCTGTAAATTCACATTATCTTTCTCAGTCATGTGAGAATGAAGTCTGACATTCTCAGTAAAACATGTACATCCAACAAGGGCAGAGACTGTCAGTTGATTCCTTTGTGTTCTACTGCAGCTTCCCAGAGTGTTCTAAAGAACAACTAGAGTGCTAACAGCCTTACTTATGACAAAAGTATGGCACACCTGAAGCCATCTTGATTGGAATAAACTGGTAACACTTAAAACATTTAATTTAAAAAGGAACAAAATGATGGGGTTCATTTTGTCATAGAAATTATGGGTAGTGCTGTAGAAAGAAAAATTAGGACATGTTTCAAGTGAGATCTCAAATATCTTCCTGTTATATTTCAACAGGAGCAGCCTGTCAGTTGATGCCTTTGTGTTCTACTGCAGCTTCCCAGAGTGTTCTAAAGAACAACTAGAGTGCTAACAGCCTTACTTATGACAAAAGTATGGCACACCTGAAGCCATCTTGATTGGAATAAACTGGTAACATTTAAAACATTTAATTTAAAAAGGAACAAAATGATGGGGTTCATTTTGTCATAGAAATTATGGTTAGTGCTGCAGAAAGAAAAATGAGGGCATGTTTTAAGTGAGATCTCAAATCCTCTTCTACTTCATTAGAAAATTCTGACATGCAGACTGAAACAATCACTTTCAATACCAGCAGCAGACTTCCAGTTAACTCCCTAGTGAGCAGTAGCTTTACTACAGTGATCTAATGAGCAACTAGAGTGCTAACATTCTGAATTTATGGCAAATGTGAGACACATCTGAATGCCTTCTTGATGGAATCAAAGTAAAAAACTGAAAGCATTTCCTACTGAGGAGACTGCAGTAAATGAGGAAATTAGGAAACTTCATAACAAAGGTCTTCCAAGATGGCCACCAGAGAAAAAAGAGCCCAAATGTAGCACAAATATTACCCAGATGTAGCCCACATATAGCCCAATGACAAAAGTGTGCAAAACACTTTTTATTTTTAGTTTTTTTGCAGTTTTATGTAGTGCAGACTGGTCAGGTATTGGAGTGTTGCATCTTAAAACATGACCCCCTACACTACAAAAACACCACTGCACTACCCTAAACGCTAAAACACTACCCCCAGCACGACCTCCTACACTACACAAGCACCACTGCACTATCCTAAACACTAAAACACTACCCCCAGCATGACCCCCTACACTACACAAACACCACTGCACTACCCTAAACCCTAAAACACTACCCCCAGCACGACCCCCTACACTACCCAAACACCACTGCACTAACCTAAATCCTAAAACACTACCCCCAGCACGACCCCCTACATTACCCAAACATCACTGCACTACCCTAAAACATGACCCACTACACTACACAAACACCACTGCACTACCCTAAACCCTAAAACACTACCCCCAGCACGACCCCCTACACTACACAAGCACCACTGCACTACCCTAAACCCTAAAACACTACCCCCAGCATGACCCCCTACACTACACAAACACCACTGCACTACCCTAAACCCTAAAACACTACCCCCAGCACGATCCCCTACACTAACCAAACACCACTGCACTAACCTAAATCCTAAAACAATACCCCCAGCACGACCCCCTACACTACCCAAACACCACTGCACTAACCTAAAACATGACCCCCTACACTGCACAAACACCACTGCACTACCCTAAACCCTAAAACACTACCCCCAGCACGACCCCCTACACTACACAAGCACCAATGCACTACCCTAAACCCTAAAACACTACCCCCAGCACAACCCCCTACACTGCCCGAACACCACTGCACTGCCCTAAACCTTGAAACACCAGCCCCTGCACGACCCCCTACATTGTTCAAACACCACTGCAGTGCCCTAAACCCTGAAACACCACCCCCAGCACGACCCCCTACACTGCCCGAACACCACTGCACTGCCCTAAACCCTGAAACATCACCCCCAGCAAGACCCCTACACTGCCCGAACACCACTGCCCTAAACCCTGAAACACCACCCCCAGCACGACCCCCTACACTGCCCGAGCACCACTGCACTGCCCTAAACCCTGAAACACCAGCCCCAGCATGACCCCCTACACTGCCCGAACACCACTGCACTACCCTAAACCCAGAAACACCACCCCAGCACGACCCCCTACACTGCCCGAGCACCACTGCACTGCCCTAAACCCTGAAACACCAGCCCCAGCACGACCCCCTACAATGCCCGAACACCACTGCACTGCCCTAAACCCTGAAACACCAGCCCCAGCACGACCACCTACACTGCCCGAACACCACTGCACTGCCCTAAACCCTGAAACACCAGCCCCAGCACGACCCCCTACACTGCCCGAACACCACTGCACTGCCCTAAACCATGAAACACCAGCCCCAGCACGACCCCCTACAATGCCCGAACACAACTGCACTGCCCTAAACCCTGAAACACCAGCCCCAGCACGACCCCCTACACTGCCCGAACACCACCGCACTGCCCTAAACCCTGAAACACCAGCCCCAGCACGACCCACTACACTGCCTGAACACCACTGCACTGCCCTAAACCCTGAAACACCACCCTGTGCACAACCCCCTACACTGCCCCAAACTACTGCACTGCCCTAAACCCTGAAACACCATCCCCAGCACGACCCCCTACATTGCACGAACACCACTGCACTGCCCTAAACCCTGAAACACTACCCCCAGCAAGACCCCCTACACTGCCCAAACACCACTGCACTGCCCTAAACCCTGAAACTTCACCCCCAGCAAGACCCCCTACACTGCCTGAAAACCACTGCACTGCCCTAAACCCTGAAACACCAGCCCCAGCATGACCCCCTACACTGCCCGAACACCACTGCACTGCCCTAAACCCTGAAACACCACCCCCAGCACGACACCCTACACTGCCCGAACACCACTGCACTGCCCTAAACCCTGAAACACCACCCCCTGCATGACCCCCTACACTGCCCGAAACTACTACACTGCCCTAAACCCTGAAACACCATCCCCAGCACGACCCCCTACATTGCACGAACACCACTGCACTGCCCTAAACCCTGAAACACTACCCCAAGCAAGACCCCCTACACTGCCCAAACACCACTGCACTGCCCTAAACCCTGAAACACCACCTCCAGCACGACCGCCTACACTGCCTGAAACCACTGCACTGCCCTAAACCTTGAAACACCAGCCCCAGCATGACCCCCTACACTGCCCGAACACCACTGCACTGCCCTAAACCCTGAAACTCAACCCCCAGCACGACCCCCTACACTACCCGAACACCACTGCACTACCCTAAACCCTAAAATACTCCCCAGCACGACCCCCTACACTACCCGAACACAACTGCACTGCCCTAAACCCTCAAACACTCCCCCAGCATGACCCCCTACACTACCCAAACACTACTGCACTGCCCTAAACCCTGAAACACTACCCCCGGATGACCCCCTACACTGCCCGAACACCACTGCACTGCCCTAAACCCTGAAACACCATCCCCAGCATGACCCCCTACACTGCCCGAACACCACTGCACTACCCTAAACCCTAAAACACGACCTCCTACACTACACAAACACCACTGCACTACCCTAAACCCTAAAACACTACCCCCAGCACGACCCCCTACACTACACAAACACCACTGCACTACCCTAAACCCTAAAACACTACCCCCTACACTACACAAACACCACTGCACTACCCTAAACCCTAAAACAATACCCCCAGCAGTACCCCCTACACTACCCAAACACCACTGCACTACCCTAAACCCTAAAACACTACCCCCAGCAGTACCCCCTACACTATCCAAACACCATTGCACTACCCTAAACCCTAAAACACTACCCCCAGCAGTACCCCCTACACTACCCAAACACCACTGCACTACCCTAAACCCTAAACCACTACCCCTAGCACGACCCCCTACACTACCCAAACACCACTGCACTACCCTAAACCCTAAAACACTATCCCCAGCACAACCCCCTACACTACCCAAACACCACTGCACTACCCTAAACCCTAAAACACTCCCCCAGCACGACTCCCTACACTACCTAAACACAACTGCACAATTTGTTACAGGCGTTGCAACGCAGGCCTGTGGTGCTTACTGGAAGTACCTGGTGGGCTAGTTGGGCCCCAGGGACCCTCAGGATTCAAGGTGACCTAATCCCCCAACTTAAAACGCGCCACGGGGCGCGTTTGCACAGTGGTGAAAGGAGGGGCGGGGCCTCAGGTGACAGGAGGCAACTCAGTTACTGATGAGTAACCAACAGTCGCGGCTCGCCGAGGGAGTGCTGCGGGGCGGTGGGGCGGGGGAGGGGCAGGGTGGGGGTAGTAAACTCCGGCATACGGAGTTAAGGAAATAAATAAATAAATAAAACAATTTACATTGCGCGCGCTGCAACGCCAACTATTAGTATTGCATTGTGGGACATGTAGTATTTCCCCTTTATTTTGAAGCCTTACTCTGTTCTGCGCAGTTGCTCCCAAAGTGTAATTTATTGTTCTCTGCCCTCCAGTGGGCCTCTGCATGTCACCGCCAGTCCACAATTATTTCCTGCCCATCTGCTGCTCCGACAAAGAGGCTCGGAAGGTTCCATGCCCCTGCAGCTCTTCACATGTTAATGGGATGGTGCTGTCTTCACGGCAGGACGGCCGTGTCATTTATTTTCAACCAAAGATGCCCAAAGCATTAAGACGCACTCTGCAGCAGATCACAATTTATTGGCAAAACCGGCATAGTCACACAGCTTAATTTGTCATGCCTTACGTGTTTCAGACCTCCTGGTCCTTGGCCACAGGCAGGGATTCAACTTTGCAGTGCCACGTGATTAGCTAAGAACAATAAATTACACTTTGGGAGCAACTGCGCAGAACAGAGTAAGGCTTCAAAATAAAGGGGAAATACTACATGTCCCACAATGCAATACTAATTGTACTCACCTGTGAGGCCCCACTGGGAGGTAACAAAAAGAAGCTAATCACGTGGCACTGCAAAGTTGAATCCCAGCCTGTGACCAAGGACCAGGAGGTCTGAAACGCATAAGGCATGACAAATTAAGCTGTGTGACTATGCCGGTTTTGCCAATAAATTACGATCTGCTGCAGAGTGCGTCTTAATGCTTTGGGCATCTTTGGTTGAATATATATATATACATATATATATTCACTGAAAAAACCGTAGGTTTCAGGCACGTTATAGTTAGAAATTAGCATTTAAAAAACCTTTGAAATTCACTGAAAAAACCATAGGTTTCAGACACGTTATAGTTACAAATTAGCATTTAAAAAACCTTTGAAATTCACTGAAAAAACCATAGGTTTCAGACACGTTATAGTTACAAATTAGCATTTAAAAAACCTTTGAAATTCACTGAAAAAACCATAGGTTTTAGGGACAGTTATAGTTACTTGGACATTGCACTCGTACAAAACCCGTGAAATTCCCCCGTTATAGTTAGTTCAGCTAACTATAACTCGCGCCTCGCAATGCACTGCTGATGACGTCACATATTACATCACTCATGACATGGTCAGTGACATCACTGATGACATCACTGATGACATCTCAAATGACATCACTGATGACATCATCCACTGACTGTGTGTTT